>JAQQTP010000059.1:14987500-15477500 GCA_029884605.1 Ormosia emarginata | reverse complement strand
TTATTTAGCTTATAATTTAAATTTTATACTGAATAATTATAATTTTTTTGCTAACATTTCCTTTTAATTTATAAAAAAATATTATCTCATTTTAAGGTAAAAGCATATCATAAGTTTCAACAATAATTTATAGTAGTACTTTACAAATGCACTGTCAATGAATGACAACCAACAAGTTTCAAATTCAAGACTTTCACTTCAACGCAATTCAAAAAAATTATTAAGTACTCTAAAGTAATACTCTCAACAAGTTAATTAAGATTTGATTAAAATTTTATTATATGATATTTTAATTTTAATCCAATAATATATATATATATATATATATATATATATATATATATATATATGTGTGTGTGTGTGTGTTGTCAAAGTACTAAATTCAATACACTTAAAATACATAAAAAATTTCTTCACAATTCTATCCTACAGCCAACCTTCATTAAATTATCTTATAGGATTTTTTTATTATTATTACATTCAGGTGTTATTCAAGCCAGTTTTCGCCTACCTAGACTCCATCTCTTTGATTTAGTGAAAGGGAAGCCAACCATGATGAAATAGTAGGAGTGTCAAAACAGGTCAGCCTATTTAGAGTCATATTATTTTTGGGTCTGTCTATTCAAGTCATGTAAGTTTTGAGTTGGTATTTTGTTAGTCTAACCCAACTCATTTAGCTTTATGTAGTGTTAAAAAAAGAGACTGACTCGGCTCATGAACTAAGTCTATTCAGATTATGTAAGTTTTGAGTTGACATTTTATTAACTTAGTCCGTCTATTTTGTCAGGTTATTGGGGCCGATCCATTGGATTTGACCCATTTTGACTATGGGTGTCAAAATGGGTCAAACCGAATGGGCCGACCCGAATAACCTAACAAAATAGACGAGTTTGACTAGTAAAATGTCAGCTTGAAACTTACATGACCCGAATAGGCTGAATCCGAATAGGTCAGACTAACTCACTTTTTTAACACTATATAAGACTAAATGAGTTGAATTAAATTTAAGAAAATGTCATCCGAAACTTATATGGCCGAATGGTAATGCAAAAATAATACCGACCCCAATGAAGATGAATGAGTTAGTAACTCATTTTGACACCTCTAATTTTGACGCCCATATGAAATAAGAAACTCACAAAAATATTTTTTATAGCTCCACTCCAAGTGATTAACACAACAAAAATTCAAACGTGAATATATACATGACACATTCCTCTATCACCAAATGAATCCCTTTAGGTGGGTCCTTTAAGAATATGACAAAACTAAAGTCTTTTTTATTTTTTATTTTTTTTTACTTGCATAACTAAAGTTAAGATATATGTAATATATGGATAAGAAGATTCATCATAATTTGAATTTTTGTGGCTGGGTAGTGGACTTGGCTCGCGAGGCCATGAAACGGCAGCCATCTATTGGGGTTACAACACAAGTGTTCATAAAATATAAGATATAGACAAAAATATCTGATATATGTGATGTCTAACATTAACATGCTCCAATTTCTTGAAGTATATATTATATCGTGGTTCTGTTCATAGCCTGCTATGGAAATGCATGGCAGAGGTACGTGGCATGGTTAGCTAAAGGGATGCGCATGACACGCGCAAGGCATGCCTGAGATGGATTTTGGTGCTTCGCTCCGGGATTCAGCAGCCGCAACATGCATCAACTATACCTTCAGGAAATGGCAACATGTTACTGCAATGAATACTTAATAGAAAGACGCGTGCACGCTGAGTTAGTTGCACTTGCATTGCAATCAGCGTACTGATGATACTGTTGGCGCTCATCCGAAACTGCTCACAGATAAGGAACAAAAACCAGGTTTCTACTTTCTGCTTTGCCATATGAGTTGTACTGATGAAGACACCATCTTGTTCTCTAGAATCCATGATGTCGTGTCATACGACACAAGCTAAAGTAGATGACAGTGCTTCATCTCTGGTAAATGATATTATTATCTATTTGAGATGCATGGCATTTTCTATGTCTAGATCATTGACCGGTTTCAAAGCCCCCTTCATTTTTAATTCAGAGTGCACTATTATTGACCTATATAGCCGGTATTGATCACTGCTTTAGCAGCATATGTCCCGTATGACTGTCTCAACTAGGTGGTGTCATCTTTGAATTAACAAACTAGCCAAGATTCCGAAAGAAGAGAAGTTTTTAACTGTTTCTGAAGTAAGAAAAAAATTTGGAGTAAGAAAAAAAATGTTTGGTACTATTTAATGTATACCATCTTATTTACGTGAATAATTTTTCTCTCACTTTAACATTTTTAATATCATATACTACCTCATTAACATGAACTATTATTATCTTTCACTATAGCATTTTTAATATCATAACTAAGGTGGAACACAAGTGAGCACAACCTCTCCCGAAAGAAAATATCCAACATGTTTCCATGGTAGGATTTCTAGCTATCTGGCCATCCAAACATTTTTTTGGTGCAATCCAAACATTTTATCTAGGTTTACTTTGAGTCAATGCCGAAATTTAAAACTACTGCTGCGCTGTCTAGCGAATCATCACAACCTTACTTTAAAAGTAAGGACAAACCTATGTATACCAGATCACTAGTGCGAATGGTTCCTAGAAATTGAAAGAGAAATGCTTTATGCACCAAGTTGAACACTACTTGGTACACATTTAAGTGGTATGCAAAAATCTGTTAAAAGTGAGTGTAGTGTAACTCAGATTTAGCCACGTGTAAGTGAAAATGTGGTGTGTATAAATAAGTGTGCAAACATCACATGTCAATTGAAGAGGCAGCCAATACACTGTTTGTTGATCAAAATTTCCAAGAATATAATCAATAGTCCCATTCACACAGTAAGCAACGTTTAAAGCACAAGTTGAACCATAGAACTGATAGTCCAACCCCACAGGCAAACGGCAGAAGAAAAAGCATACCAACTATACGTGCATAGCTTCCTGGAGAGTAAAAATTAATAAATATGTGAAAGAATGAGATCCTTTATTTTAAAGATGATCAACAGTAAACTGGAAAGTACGTGAATGTTATGTTATTCTTATGCTGGGTTGAAATCCATTCAATCATTCACGGTTAGTTCTCCATCAACAGAAATAACCTAAACCGTGATGTACAGGGCAGCAGGCAGGCAAAGCAAAACCACTAAGGATGAAATTAAATGAAATGTCAAATGAAAGAATGAGGACCCTTGATTCTAAAGATAACTGGCAATAAACTGAGAAGTACGTGAATGTTATGTTATTCTCATGCTAGGTTGAAATCCATTCACAGTTAATCCTCCATCAACACAAATAACCTGTCCCGTGATGTAAGAGGCAGCAGGCAGACAAAGGAAAGCCACCAAGGATGAAATTTCTTGAGCTTCTGCGATGCGCCGAAGAGGAGTTCGAGACAACATTTCATCAACATACTTCTTGTTGCGAAGCAACTATTACAGTAGAAAACAATGAGTAAGGATTGTTGCCAAAAAAAAAAAAGTATTTATTTCGAAATTTATGAAGAATGCTGTATCAGTTTAAAGACAAAAGTTCAGCTAAAATGAATAGACATTATGACAAAGCTGCTTCCTTGTGCAAAATTGAGCTGAAGCATAGCTTCTTTGCCCCAATTCTCAACTGTCAAGATCCATACATATCCTATCTAAAGGCATCCTGAAATCTTGTCTTATCTTGCAGCTTAAACAGACAATGCAAGAGCCAAACAGCTACAGACTCTAGATAAAATAAGTTATGCAAGATCTTTAAGCTAACAAAGGATTTGAAACCATTACTTTCACTATGTTCCGGTATGCATGACTTCTATTTCACAGGTTATTACTTTTTCTTTTGCAACTAAGTAATTTATTTAATAGAAAGTGTGGTAACCCTCAAAAGGAAGTCTTGATGGTATATCAAATCAAACACATATGCAGATGTTGTCAAATTCAGATGCCATTGAAATTTTAAGTCAAGCTGTGATTGTACATCTCAGTGTTATTTATAATAGGGAAAAAGGCTATGTACTGCTTGTAGTATGATAGAAGTGGAATAAAAGGATCTCGAATTGTTGTATTATTTACTGCAAATATGATACTGCAAATCAGTATCATATCAATAATCAGAGGTAGTGTACAAACAAGTATATGAACTCTCTCGAAAAAGACAAGGAAAAACTGATAGCCCAGGCAATTTGAGAGGCCTGGTCTCTCCCACCATTTCCTCAGTCACTTCTTTCTTACCCCTTCTGTTTTCCTTCCCTCCCTCTTGTAGCTGAATCCCTCCCTAGCTTTCCATCCTCCCTGCTGCCACATGTGCAGTGGGTAGTTAGATGAGGTCACACCTTTCACACTACCTACATGGGAAATAAATCCCCTGCTACCTCCCATTTTCTTTCTAAAATACACCTTCACCTTAGGTGCCTAACATAGTACAAGAATACAGCTATGTACAATAAATACTATTAACTAAGCAACTATTATTTCAAGTTTTCAACAAATATGTGTGCATGTGTGTGTTATTAAAACAAGCAGAGATACATAATAAGGAAGTCAAATTATTAATGACTTTTACAAAATATACTGGAAGAAACATACGAAGAGGAGGGCGAGTAGCTCTTATTACATCTACTTTGAGATATTTTCCTCTAAAGGTTGAGCACACTGTTGATGACAATTACATGCTGTTGAACAGACATACAAATAGTGGATCAACCAGTAGTATTACTGAATGCCAATGGACTAGAATTTACTATAATCCCGAAGTAATATATTTAAGTTACCATGACAATCAGTTAATTTTCATGCACTGAGACTTAAGGATGAACTGGATTTGTGACCACACCAATAGTGTTAATGGCCCATTTGAAATTTCAGATTTCAACAGAAAATAGCTAGAGGGTTGAGCATCAACAACAGTCTATGAGATATTTCTTGAACAGAGGCTTAAATATATTCTGCATTGAAGAAATGAACTTTGTTGGAGTGTAGTGTAATACTGCAGCAGATTAATATAACATGTTCAGATTCAGTTCAGTCTCAAGTAACAAGTCTGCCAGTTTTTATCTTTGGCCTTTTTTCTCTAACATAAGTTTATCACTGTTAACCTTGGTGGAGATGGTAGGTCACTAGAGGTACCATTAGTCCAGTGTTTCTTATGAACTAGTTTTCCAAGTCCTACTGAGTGAACGGGATAGTCAATGTCCCCGTCTAGTAATTCTATCTTCAAATCTTTCGGTCAAAAGGAAAACAACTAACTCAAATAAAAACAGGAAGCAAGAACATTACATGTTCTATGAGTGGTGTATTGGTAGTCGCAGGAACAACACAATTGCTCCTTATGCTGTCTTTTGCCCATTCACAAGCCAGATTTTTTGTAAGCTGATTGATTGCAGCTGAAAACAGCATTGGACAGGAAATATTCAGTTTCCTTGATATCACCAACATTCTATTATGAGCAAGTTAAACAACTCATGAGTACCATAGTAGCTCACCTTTACATGCTGCATAGACTGATCCAGTACCTAAGCTCACCACGCCAGCAATAGATGAAATGAACACAATGCTTCCCATTCCAGATGCTTTCAGAAGAGGATGTGTAAGTTGGCACAGATGGTATGCAGAGTCTAAATTAATTGCCATCATTTCTGAATAGTCTTCTCTAGTGTACTCAATGGTTGGCTTCCTAAAGTTTGCTCCAACATTGTTTACCTATGTCAGGAGGTCAACCATCATGAGTTGAGAAATTCTTGAGCTTCTGGAGCAAGAAAAAGTTATTGCTTTGTACCGTTCAATGTTTACTATCTCAGTTATA
The DNA here is from genome assembly GCA_029884605.1 of Ormosia emarginata. Classification (NCBI taxonomy): domain Eukaryota; kingdom Viridiplantae; phylum Streptophyta; class Magnoliopsida; order Fabales; family Fabaceae; genus Ormosia; species Ormosia emarginata. Next base: position 15,471,707 of record JAQQTP010000059.1, on the reverse strand, counting down.
ACACTAAAAATGTTGCTAAAGTAGGAGAAAATAATGACCCAAATAAGCACACAGTGAATAATAAAAAGCAAAAACTTTCTTATGCTGAAAGCACTTAAGAATTTCACTTATGATTTATGACAAGTTAGACAAGGAAAATTTTTTAGTTAGGCACAATCTATTGCGTCATTTCTTAAGCACTCAAATTATTATTTAATAAATGTAAAAAAATTGTTAAATATTGGTAAAATTCTATGATCATCACCACCTTGCAGATGTCATATAATGATTTGAGAGCGTACACTAGAGAGTGCCTAACTAAGAATTACTTGTTAGAAGTGATAACCTCTTTGAAATGTAATTCCTAGGAATGGATGATTGAATGCTTTTTCAGCATTTCAGCTTTTCAATATTTTATATTCCCGTTTGAGAAATAGGGATTAGGGACTTAACTTACATATATGTTAAGCTTGCCATTGAAGGTGGAGGCCACTTCCTGAATGAGCTTCTCTCTGTGGGGTCGAGACGACACATCACACACCGACCCAGAAACCAAAAAGCCCTTACTCCGCCATTCATCTAAGCACTTGTTGAGCTCTGCTTGGTTTCTGGAACAAGTGTGGACGGTGGCACCAAAGCCACATAAGTCCTCCACTATGGCATGCCTGAAAGTGAAGAACACAGTTTCAGAGGTTCAGACGAAAAATATCAAATTTAAGATTTTTATAGCCAAAGGTAGAAACTTCATAGCCACAACTCAAATGGGTAAGGATAAGATTAATGTCTTTCTTCGAAGAAAGGGAGGAAAAAAAAAGGAAAAAAACTGACCCAATCCCACGAGTTCCACCAGTGACGAGAGCTGTCATTCCATTGAGGGACCATCTTGAGGCTCTGTTGGTACTGCTTTCTGCAGTTGCCATTGCATTTGTTTGTACTTAGTTTACCACAATTCCTCTCAAAACTCAAAGGCTAACATGAAATGCATATGCACTTATGCAGTCATCACAACTGATTTTTGTGCCCCAATTAAGGGTTTTGAAACATGTGTCATGTGTGCAGGAAGAGAGATATTATTTTCGTTCCATATCCATTTGAAACTACGAAAGTGTTGACGCAGACGGGTTTAACCTGGCCAAACTCGATCCGACATATGGTTCAGGTTTTTTTTTTTTTGCCCCTTTGAGTTTGTAATATATTTTAGTAAAAAATTAAAATTAAGAGATATTTTATAAGTTTAAATATGATTTTATTCACTCTAAATATAGCGGATCTTGATTTTGATTCTTCCAAAATTTTTATTACGATTTTAGTCCTCTAAATTTTGGAATGAATAAAGTTAGTATTTATTGTTATCTCAACTCTATTAATATTGATGTGGTAAACGACGTTCTACTTACTATTGTTATATGCCCTTCATCAACCAATCATATTTGCCACATGGAACCATGTCATTTTGTGGGTCTTAGGGATTCATTAAACAAGTTACATGCATGTCACGTGACACTATCTTCTTCCTCCCCTTCCCTCATCGCTTTTCTCCCTCATTATGTGTAAAGGTTTTTGTGTGATGACTCGCACGTGGAGGATCCAACAGTGACTCTGGTGGCACAGTGTCTGGTTTGTATAGTGGTTTGTCTTTGAGTCTGCGACGTTTAGATCCGAGTTCGAGGATGGTAGCGGAGCACAAGAAGGTTGTGGATCTATGGCAGATTGGTGACAGAGAGAGGTGGAGAATCAGATTCTGGGTAACAATGTTGATGACGAGATCTGGTTTGGTTTGGGTAGCAACTGGTGCATACGACATTGTGTGGTAGCTCTGTTGAGGCGGGGTCAAGAGGTGATGACTTGGAACTCCAATGGTGGCAGAAGACGGCAGAGCGTGGTTTTGATGAATGGTTGATCGGAGTTGGGGCTTGCGTGGCGGATTTGCGAGCAGAGGCGAAGGGAGATAGTTTTCTGTAATGGTAGTGATCTGGTGACAAAGGATTTTGGTTCAGGTTACAGTGGCAACTGGTGGTGGTTAAGGCAGTGTTAACGACGCCAGTAATTGAAGAAAGTGAATGAAACTCTGGTTGATGGTGCCAAGACATAGGATGTTGAAGGTTGCTGACTCTACGGCGATTCACAGTGGGTCTAGATGGATGTTTTTGATTTTTTTATTTGAAAGACAGAGGATGATAAAGTTGTGTTATTGATTTGTATTGGTACTTTATTTTTGTTGGATTGATTCTATGTTTAGCAAGCTCAAGTTTATTGTGGATTGAGGTTTGATGCTTTGTTTTTGAGTGGTTGGGTTGTGGTGGCCATGGGGCTTGGCTGATGGTCATGGAGGTTTAGGGTGTTGAGGAACTATGTTAATAATTCATGGAAGAACTATTGTTTTGATAGTTTATGAGTATTCATGATATTTCTCATAGTTAGAAAGTGAATGTGAAATAATGAGTAAGTGCGTCAATATGAATTTCTCTTTGGCTTAATGGGTTCTTTTTTTTTTAAGAGGTGAAGGTGTGTGAGAAAAAAAAATGAAAAAATATTTAAAAGTATCTACACTGAAAATCAGAGGAAGGTGAGAATGATGATGAGGTCAGAATAAGGATGAGAGGATAAAAGAATTTTGCCTCTACACATAATGAGAGAGAAAATGGATGAGGGATGTGGGAAGAGGAAAAAAGGTAAATGGTTGATGAAAGACATGTGGCAACGCTGATGTGAAGCGTCGTTTACCACATCAATACTTAGCAGAGCTGAGATAATGATAATAACTAACTTCACTCACCTCTAAAATTTAGAGGGACCAAAACTGTAGTAAAATTTTTAGAGGGACCAAAACTAAAATTCGCTATATTTAAAGAGATAAAAAACATATTTAAGCTCATTTCATAATATATATTATTAAATAATTTATATTAATACAAACAATATTATTATGTTATGCAAAAAAATATTAATTTATGTTTAAAAGTCTAATAATTTATCATTAATTTTTTTTAATAAAAATATAAGCTTTTAGACATTATGTGACACTTGATTGACTTATTCAACTCGAAGTATAATTTGAACTTGATAAAAAAATACACTAGATCAAATTTTAAGAACTCAAACTCAATTCAATTAACTTCGAGTTAAGACAAGTTATCATGTCAGGACTCGGACACTCCTAGTACAAATTACTAACTATCTATACCTATAAAAAAACATAAATAAAACAATCGAAAACTAATTCAAAACACTTCTAATCTTGCATCATGTTATTACTTGTCATTTTTTTCCCAATAATTGTGTTAGTAGCTTCATTCTTCTAGCTCAATTTTTGTTTTATTTTTTAAAATTATTCTCTCTTCATATAATTAAGATAGAGTGCCGTTGCACTCTTTTTCAAAAAAAATTAGTTACACATCACATTTAGTGAGGTTTTTATGTTAACATATTTTTGTGTAACTAAGTAAAATGCTAAACAACCAGCATTATTTAATGATAAAATGAGTTAACATAACTATTTAGCATTACTCTTCACCTAATAGTTATGTCTAGAGTTGATAATAAATTATGTTTGTGAGGAAAGGAGCAAAGGGAAGGGGGAAATGCATATGGAAGAAAATTTTTAAATTAGAAAATGATAAAAGTTCTCTTCTCCCAATTTTAGAGTTAAAGTTAAAATATGGGAAATATAAGTTATTTTTCCTTATTTTAATTTAAAATAAATCATTTTCTACTCCTTTTACCCCAATTGAAATAACAAAAATAAAAATCATACAAAGGTTTAGAACTCCCCTTTTATTATCCTTCATTTCCATTCTTACCTTACATTCAAATTCAAACATACCATACATGGCATAATGGGTGAGAGATGACAACGTAGGTATCATTCCTGCGAGCCTCTAAATCATGTACGAACTCAGAATCACACTATCAAGCACGCGTGAATGTGAATTACATAAGCAAAGGACAAATAGATTAGAGGATCATGAGGTTTAGAATGATACATATTTCTGTCACAAATAAGTATAATCGTGATGGTTAGTTTAGCAATTTCAATTTATGTGACGGTCTATACATTACATGCCTGTCCTTCCACATCTGAGTGTCATTTTAGGCACAAACTAAAACTATAAATATGCATTTTTTTTTAATTGAATTCTCTAATCCATATTTGTAGATACTTTTCTCAATAGAGGTTTCACTAAGTTAAATAGGACTAACCATTCTCATATGCAATCAAAAAGGAGAGAAAATGAAATTGCAGATCAAGGTCGTCACATGTCACACACACAGCCACCAGGAGAGTTGAAATAAAATGAGAATCATTTATGCCACAGATAAGCAACTAAGGAATTTCAGGTAATTCTCATGCTGGGTTGAAATCCATTCACTGTTAATCCTCCATCAACACAAATAACCTGTCCAGTGATGTAAGAAGCAGCAGGTAAACAAAGGAAAGCCACCAACGATGACACTTCTTCAGGTTCTGCAATGCGCTTAATAGGAGTTCGAGACAGAATATCATCTACAAACTTTTGGTTCTGAAACAACTACAAAAAAATAAAAATAAAAATAAAAAAACAATGAAAAAAAAAGTGTGGTCACGTAGACATCCATAAATCTAACAAATATTGAATCCAAACAAATAAAGAATCAAGCTTCAATTGCCAAAACGTTGAATAAAAAGATATGCATGATAATGCACAAGTCCATCATCTCAATAGACATATAACTCCCAACCAGAAAAACTATAAAATTCTGCTAGGTTGGCTCTGTAATATTGACTTCAAAATCTACCTGTGGTATTTCTATCAGTACTGGATTTAATGGTGGAAATAGTAGAGAATTTCAATGAAAAAAGAAACTTAAACAAAATCAAATACAGAAACACTCACTTTATGTTATTCTGCCTATGTCACCGCTGGTCCATAAAATAGGTGGTGGGAAATAAATTTGTAAGTAGCAAAAATTTATAACTGCTGAAAGTAAAACCTCAGTTGGTGGACATGACAGGAAATAATTGATAGCCAAAATAATTCAATAATCCATCAATGCACAACCAAACCTTATAGATTATAAATACTTTAGTATGTTGGTTGGGTAGTGGTTTACTATTATATAGACATATGTAAATTGGTTCTAATTTTGGGAGTTCATTGTAGGTGACATGCAATTATGTTGGTGAAGTTTATTATGATTGTCAATTGAAAATCTATTTTTTGTATAGTTATGAAATTGGTACAATTAGTTCAGTTCTTATAAACATTTTCCTAATCATGCAGGATTTGGATGGTTAGTTAATGTCTTGGTCTACTAAGTAATATTTTGTTTAAGGCTTTTGTAGAAAGGAAAAAAGCTAAAAGAAATAAAAGATAGGGAACAAGCAAATTACATGTTCTACAAGTGGGGTTCTGGTTGCCCATGGTACAATACAATTGCTCCTTATGTTGTCTTTTGCCCATTCACAAGCCAGATTTTTTGTAAGCTGATTAATTGCAGCTGAAAATTCAGTGGACAAAATATAATTATCTCTCTTTGTTCGTACTAACATTTTATTAATCACATTTACATGAAAGAAAAGACCTGATGAGTATAGCAAATCACCTTTACTTGCTGCATAGACAGATCCAGTACCCAAGCTCACCACGCTTGCAACTGATGAAATGAACACAATGCTTCCCATTCCAGATGCTTTTAGAAGAGGATATGCAAGTTGGCACAGATGGAATGCAGAGTCTAAATTAGTTGTCATCAGGTCTGAGTATTCTTCAGCAGTGTACTCAATGGTTGGCTTCCTAAAGTTTGTTCCGACGTTGTTTACCTAAAGCACAAAGTCATACATATGTATGATTCATAACAAGTAAATTAGATGGAAGGAATAAGGAGACTACTTTGAAAGCGATTCATTAATTTGAAGCTTATAATCTCACATAAGGAGCATTTGCACACACTGTTCAAGTCTATTAAATGAAACAAATCTGGCTATACACAATGTACTTATCAGAAATATCATCAATGGCTTTGGGGAATGATTAAACTAGCTGCAATGAATGAATTCAGTAAGCTATGAAATTTAAGCGAGAAACAGTTTGTAGTTGGCCATAACTCTGAAGCATGATCAACTAGCACAATTTGTAATCAATTCCTTAAGAAAAGAGATGCGGTAACAGTGTGACACTTTAGTTGTTATGGGAGGACAACTCTTGCATGTTACTGCATAGACAGATCCATATTTATCTGTAAAAGCGATCCTTCTCTCATGTTAGCAGTTAAATAATTTCTAATTTCCACATATCTAGTCTGAGGAGGAGCCAGGATTTTAATCTTAGGGGGCCGAGACTAAAGACTAGATAAATATATGTCTTCAAATATTTAAGTCAAAGAAAATCTAGCTATCATACAATATATGCATACAAAATGAAACAAATTCAATTCATAATTAACATGCTGTAAATTAGAAACATTCATCGTTAATATAATTGAATATAAGCCAATTATAAATCTAACCCTTCACTTTTTATATTGTGCTCGACGTTGTTCATAGAATAAGAGTAATGTATTATCATATCTATGGTAAACTTTTTAGTAATCTTCATTTTATGTTATTGTTTATTTTTATAAGTTACCTTTTGCCTTGAGTGAAAACTAGTAAGAATTTTCATTTTATTAAGGGGGCCATATGGTAATTGTGCTATAATTGCGAGGTAACTACCAACCTAGATAATAAGTATATATCTGAGAAAATTTGGAAGCTGGGGGAGACCACGGCTCCCCTGGACCCCCATTTTCCCCGATATGGTTGAATTCAAAGTAATAGTAAATTTAGGAGTAAGCACAATGGAAATTAAATGGGACAATTTACTGGAAACCGAAATGTATTTCCCTTTTAGTACAGTTATTCTACATACACATAGTTTGTGAGTACTAATATTCTTACAAACACTCATCCCTCATAGCCCTCACAAACATTCACCCACCACCACTCATTGTTTTATTTTTTTTCTTTATCTTACTTTTCTTATGGAAATCTATGGTGCACAGCCCTCCTGTGAGGAGTTTGTCCTATGAATGTTTGTGTAACAGATATTTCTCATAGTTTTTTCAGTTGTCCTCTCACATCCCTTTCTGATTAATTGTATTAAAGATTTAATTTTTATGCACAGTGAACATAAAACTTCTTTGGGCTTTGCTACCCCTCATCACAGCTCAACTTTTTTACTATCTTGCTTGTTGGGCTTTCAAGTTTTGATGATTAACCCCTTGATCTTGGTTAAATGGTGTAATTGGATTTTAACTTGTGCTTTATACTTGAAATTCAAATTTAGAATTGATAGGATTTTAACATGTGATTGATTCTTATATTGGAAGGTGTATTCAGAGCATTGAATGAAATGTTTGTCTGTTAGAGACAATTTTTTTATGACTCTTTATGATTAGATCAAGCTTTATTAAGTGAGAATAAAGTTTCAATGTTTAAAATTGAATGTGCTGCTGCCATAGTAAAACCAAAGAAAATGAGAGACTAATACAGCAACTACTGGACAAAGGAGCGACTATCAGAAAACAGAAAAAACAACTATGCGAGTTTCACACGAATTTGATTTCCATGATTTATAAAAAGCAATTCTTGATTTCTTTCACTCACCAATGGCTAGCAAAGTTAAAGGGGAGTCATCATTTTTCTATAAAAGAGAAGCCTTTGAAGAAGATCAAATAACACACTTGTCCATAATCAGGAAGAACTGCTCCACCTTTGTTATTCTTTGTTTTTCATCATTCTTGTAAGCTTCATATTGGCATATCTACTCTAGAGAATTATGATTTTGTTGTAACTTGATTTATAGGACCATTTGAAAAAGAGATAGTCTCTTATTCTAGTGAAAAAGGAAGAGTGTGGGTAGCATTCTAGGAGCTTCCTTTTGATCTAGGTACTCTTCTTCGGGTAGAAGTTGATGGAGGTTTGGTGGTGTCCTTAGGAGAAAGAAACAACAGTTACTCTACTTTGAGGATAGAAGTAGAGGAATGTTCGTCGAAATCCCTGTAAGCAACAATTTGACAAGAAGTGAAGAAAATTCGGAGCAGTTACTAGGGAACTAGACGTAAGTCACACGTTGTGTCCTAACCAATATAAATCGTTTGACAATCTTCTTATCTCTATCTCCTTTTAATTTTCCACATTCATATTATTTGTTTTTAATTTGCAATTGAATTTAATTTTATAATTTTCTGTTAATTGAACTCATAGAACTAATTCATCCCCTATTAGTTGTATCATTCCTATCACATGCTAATTCAAATGATATGATAATACATGATTATAAGATAGTATAAAAAAGTTTTACACACTATGTAAATTAAAATTGAACTCTAGATTTAATGCTTTTGTACATAAATCTAATGGTTTTGTCCATATACACCTTTGTATGCTTAGCATTATGAGTACTTAGTACTTACATAGATGTTAAGCTTTCCATCGAAGGTGGAGGCCACTTCCTGAATGAGCTTCTCTCTCTGGGGTCGAGAGGAAACATCACACACCGACCCAGTAACCACGAAGCCCTGACTTCTCCATTCTTGTAAGCATTTATTGAGCTCTGCTTCGGTCCTGGAACAAGTGTGTACAGCGGCGCCAAACCCGGCTAAATCATTCACTATGGCATGCCTACACAAAGTTCCAAATGAATCAATCAAAATCAAACCAATATTTATATGAATCAACCACACAAATTAAAATATAATAAAATGGGGAGTGTATTGGGAAGAAAATGAAAACCCAATCCCACGGGTGCCACCAGTGACAAGAGCTGTCATTCCATTCAGAGACCATCTTGCTCCTCTGTTACTGCTATGTGCTTCTGCCATTTACACTCACTTCTCACTGTCTTTCATTCAAAAGGGTCAAAAGGCAAGTTTTGAATCTTGATGCCGTTTGTGAAACTAGCACTCGGTCAAAGCCTCCCAAAATGTCTCTTTTCCTCCGCGGAGTGCACATGCAAAGATTATATTTAATTAAGGAAAAAGAACATAGACTCACTTTAAACTTTTATATTTTTGTAAATTATTATCATAAATTTAAATTTTTAAAATTTAACTAATGATTTAATAAATTTTTTTATCAATTATTTATTAAATCACTTAAATTTAATAAAAAAATTATTTAATAAAAAGTTATTGATAGTGATATCATCTTAAACTATAAATTAAATTTTTTAATTAAGTTGATTTTAATTATTTATTAAAACTTTTTTAATTATATTTTACTCTTAACAAATTAAATAAAAATTTTTAATTTATTTTTTAATTATATTTTATTCTTAACAAATTAAACAAATTATATTTTACTCTTATTCTCATTTTTTTTTATTTTAAAATAATTTAGTTTTTTATTTAATTTATTAAGAGTAAAATATAATTTAAAAAATGAGATTTTAATGAATAAAAAAATCAACAAATTCATATTTAATGAGTTTGAATGAATATGATGATGTCACGTGATATTTTTGCTAGCAATTTAACATATGGTTAATAGAAGAATTTATTTGATTATTAGTTAAAGTTTATGGATTAATTAAAAATGTTTTTAAGTTTATGATAGTAATTTGTAAAATAGTAAAATTTTAAGATGACTATATACTCTTTTCCCTTTAATTAATGACACCATGGGTTATTATTGGCAATGGCAAAAGACTATATATCTTTCTCTCTTTCTTGGTTCTTCTTCATTCCACCTAATTCAAATTTGATACCTTTTATGATATCAAAGTTGTAATCAGATCCACGGAGACTCCAATCATATGCTTCTCTCTACAAACATTTTCCAATATAGTTTCATTCAAGCTTGATGAAGGAAATTTCCTTCTATGACGTCAGCAGGCTCTTGCTACGATTAGGGGCTTTAAGCTACAACACTATCTTCAAGAAGGAACTGGTTCAACACCAAAGAAATTTGCCTCAAATGAAGATGTTGCAATGGAAAAGTACATTAAAGACTACTTGAATTAGGAACAACAAGACTTATTGCTGCTTTCATGGCTTCTTGCTTTGATGTTTCTTGCTTCGATGTTAGAGTCTTTCACTATAAGGATGATTAGTTGTGATCATTCATTTCAGGTATGGAAAAAGCTTGAAATTTTCTTTGCAACTTAGACACGTGCCAAGATTAAACAGTTGAAGTCTCAGCTTTGTTGCATGAAGAAAGAAACCACAATCAATAAGTATCTTCTTCAAATAAAAAAGATTGTAGATTCTCTAGCTGCTGTAGGTGCACCAATCTCAGTGGCAGATTATGTAGATGAGATTCTTGATGGTCTCACAGAGGACTATAATTCTTGTTATGCTTGCCCCACACCCATCCATATTAGGAATTGAATAATCCATTAGAGTCCTAACGGGTGGATGTGGTGGTGGGGGATCCAGATTTTCTCCATCCATGTTGGGGGTCTGATTTTCTTCATTGTTTGCCATGTCTTCAACAACAATGTGTGTGTCTCCTAAATTCTTTATTCGTTCTCTTGCTTGCTTCCTCAAAGCTCTTGCGGTTCTTTTTATTTTAGAATAAAAAAAAAAGGTTGTGAGGATGAATGATACCTCGCATACAACAGAGACACAATGTCAAAACAAAAGTAACTAAATGATATAAGTAAACTAAAAAAAACTAAACACTACAATGAATAAACGAAAAGAAAAATGTTTAAACTAGTAGCTGTCTTCGATATTACTGATATTGGTAAAATCGATTCACGACAACAACGCCAAAAACTTGATGGGACCACGACAAGTATACCAGATTGTCAAGTAATAAAAACGGTGAGATACCAGATATCATTCTCAGGGATCAATAACCAAGTACCTGTTCTCAAAACTAACTACTATTCAAACTAAGATTTGGATCAAAGTGAGCTCTAATAACAAAATAAGAGCAATACATGAACTCACGCAATGACAACTTTTTTGGATTTTTGTACTTAGCAATTTAACAAACACTTAGTATGCAATATGAAAGACAATCAATCAATGAAAGAGTTAGAATCAAGTTTCATTTGATTTCACCTATTGCATATTAATTGAGATTAACACAAGTTACTTTTTTTATTTTATTACCGAGTTCTCTAAAATAATCAAATCCTAATTCCTTAGGCAATTGACCATTTATTCTCAAATAAAACCTCTAATTCCTTAGACAATTTTAAAGAGAGATAAGCATTAGAATTTAGAATTTAACAAGGTAACAAGCAAATCAATGACTATTCATAACCTAGAGATAAGCAAGGTTCATAATCTCATAGCACAATTATACATCAAATTTTCATTCAACATATAATCCATAAATCATTCCAAAGATGATCAATCCTTAGAAAGAATTAAGAGAAGAGATTAAAACTCAAAACAGAATAGCAACTTGTATTAAGTGAATCCAATATCAAATACAAACAAGTTCCATCAAAATCCACTTAATCTCAACAAAGGGAAGTTTAGCTAGACATGAAAATAAGAACAAAAACTAAAATAAGAGAAGAGAAATAGGAAAACTCCATAGGTTGATGAAAATCTCCAACGTTTCCACATTTCCTTCCTTCACGTCACCCAATGTGGCTTTTGTCTATCCTTCTGACGCGTCTGACGGCTCCCTTCCAAGTTAGATCAGAAATAACACATTTATAGTCTGGTTTGGGTGCCTAGGCGTTGAGTATGGAGTGCCTAAGCGCGCTATGTATAGGAACGCACTTTTGGATCAGGCTTCCAGCGCCTAGGCGCTGAGGTTTAGAGCGCCTGGGCGCTCATCTTCTTGACAGCACTATTTTGAGGGGGCTTGGGCGCTCAAGGACTAGCGCTTAGGCGCTTAGTGAAAAGGGGAAACCTCCTTGCTTTGCTTCCAACCATCCAGCTCCTTGCTCTTGGGGTGCTTTCCTACACAAAACACATTATAAAAGTGAGGATTTTGTTCCTTGGAATCAATTATTCTCATTCACAATCCAAAACATTTTAATTCTCAAGACATGTTCAAATTTGCAGGAAACTTGAGCAACCAACAAACAAAAGAGTAAATTAGGAGCTACTAAATAATTTTTTCATGCCTTAACGCAATGTCTTTTGAGCACTAATCACTCCCATAGACTTACCATTTTGCTTGTCCTCAAGCAAAACAAAATAACAAACAGCCAACAAAGAGACAACTCTATAACTCAAACACCAACGCTGAACTGAATGAAACAAACCAAGAGTGTCCCATAACTCAAAAGCATCAAAGTGACAACAATTCAGTTCAAACATACATTCCTGAAAGTAGAACTCTCAACTGTGTAACTGAAACTCAAAGGGTTAAAAATAAGGATCATCACAATCATGCACTGATCAATTACAACTTGAAAGCTAATGAACATGGCAGTAAAGTACACATGATAATTGGGTCACTTAAACTTTCAAGGTGGAAAGAGACTCTTAGTCACTCTTGTGTTTGAGTTTGTGTTTCTCTCAATCATCACTTATTGAGCTCACATTCCTTGGATTTGGCTTTCATCTCAAACATGCTTGCACGCAACTCACAAATGCAACAATCAAAAGGACTTTTTAAGGGTTGTAAAGAGGTCAAGGTTAAGAGAGGATGAGATAGGATTTGACAAGCTAATACCCTAGAGAATAAGTGAGCATTAAGACTTTCATTACACTTCTCCTTATGAATTTAAGCTCCTATTTATTCTCTTTCCCTTTTTCCATACAAATTTTCTTTTCATTTCTTTTTCTTTTTTTTCTCTTTTTTTTTCAAGACAACAATGGCCACCCCAAACTTAGTATATTACTAACCCACACCTTCAATAAATTCAATGCTCACCTACTCCTTTCAAGTGGATAAGACATTAATTATTTTGGCTAAGGCGTACTGTATAGGTCAAATAAAGAATTCAGTTCATTAAGCTTAAAGGGGCAACACAATGGAAACAAACATCATTTGGTTGGCTATATGGCTATCTGGCTTAACAACAAAACTGCCTTTATCATGTCGATGCATTGTGCAAATCACGTAATACAAATGAGATTCAAGCAAAGTTAGGAGAATAAAAACTCACAAGTGACCTCTCATCAAAGAGAAAAAAAAATGTTGAAGGCTCAAAACAACTCCCAAGGATGAATTATGAAATCCAATCACAAAAATCACCAAGTACATTAACAATAAGCTATAAGATTCATGCATGGAAATCATAATCCTCATTCAAGTACCAAAATCTAAGAAATAAGCCCACCAAGCTTTCAAGTTTTCCTAACAAGCAGTGCATGCATGGTTGGCTCACATTATAATGATATTATCAAACGTGGAGACCCACAAAAGTAACCTCCAAACAATTCAACATTGGCTTAACACTTCTCCTCCAAACTTAATCTCGTGCTTGTCCCCAAGCACTCGAGGAGTTGACCTAAACAACTAAGAAAAATAAGATAGAAAATAACCAGAGCAATACAAAATACAAAAAGTTGACTAAAGAAAATAACACTAAAAATGACTATGCAAAACAATAGAAGCACAAGAAAAGGAAAAGAGAGACTCCCCTTCGAAGATCACTGTGAGTGAGACATGTGCATGAGCAATCAATCATCGTTGCTCTCACTCTCATCTCCATCAGCAGTAACTCCTTTTTCACTTTGTGAGTCCTCCTCTGGGAGTGGAATGCTACCTAGAGCATCTGGGTCAACATTCAGTTGGATAGCAAGGTTGCGCAACATCTCCTCCATTGCCTGGCTGGACTGGACCATGTAGCGCTCAATACGTTGAAGGTGACACTCTACTCCATCGGAAGGTGGATTCTATCGCTGACGGGGGGGTCTGACTGCATGAGCGCGAGCTGTTGGGCGCATCTAGTTAGGGTCATCCTCTTGATGATAACGGTTGATCACAGTTACGTCCACGGCTAGAGCTGGCCTAATGGATGCATCACCGGTGGTATCCATCCTAGCTGCCTTGCATAACTGAGTAATGAGGTTGGGGTACCATAGTCGCGACCTCCGGGTTCGACTCTGTGCGAGTGTGTGGATGTTATGGGAGATCAGCAATCCCACATCCACTAATTGACTGGTAACTATAGCAAAGAGAAGGAGGGCTCGATCTCTTGTGACCTCCTGATGATGGGAGTTCAGAAAAAAACATGCCTCGGAGAATGTACACCAGACCTTTGGTATTGGAAGTAAGTCTGACTTCTTTAAGAATTTAGGAGAGTTTTGAGTATCGAGCTCCCACTGGGCCCTTGGTCGGCACAAAGTGTGCAAAACTTCATTGGCGTCTAGTGGCTCTTTCTTTAGCCTCGTGTACCCGCAGTCCCCAACAGCAGTAGAGGTTCCCAGGAAGCGGTCTAGAGTTCCATCATCGAAGGAAATGCGGTGGCCTCGGATGTAGGTAATATATTTATCATGCATGTCCCCTTCTGGCCGATAAGCATTGGCATAGAACTCTCGAACGATTGAGGCGGAACCAACTTTCGGTACTTGGTAAAGTATGGACTAGTTTCGATGCAGGATTTGATCCATAATTTCATCACATTCACCATTTCCCAAAAGGATGCTTCGCTCTGGTATGAACCCCTAGTTGCAGAGGAATTTGTTGAGTTGCTTTTCATGCGCCTCTGAAAGAAATAGGTCAGCATGAAAGGCCTCCTAGTGGTGTGAGCTCTCGGCCTGGGCCTTGCGTTTACCTTTAGGTTGGAGCTTAGGTGTCATGAATCTACAATTGAAACAGAAATATCATGAGTGCATAATCCAGAAATTCATAGTCTATCAAAATATATCCACATGCAATGTGTTTTCTCTCAAAACATGCAAATCAGATTAGGACAAGCATATGATAGCACTTCATAAAAGATTCGTCAATTCGCAACATGCAGAATATTCAAAGGGCATCAATATGATTAACAACATATACGCTCCTAACTATTACAAGCATGCACAATTCCATTAACCCAATGGAGGAAAAACTCACTTATGACTAGAAAGACAATATGCCAAGGGAATCAAGAATTCAAGGTAAACCATCCAAAATTTGAATTTACTAATTAATAAAAAATAATTCATAGGCAGAGCATTTTAAAGAGCAACATAATCAATCCACAAATCCCACCAAGCATCCAATCCACATATGCATTTCAACTCACTAATAATATGCAATATTTCAACACAGAAAATTAGAATATAAAATAAGAGACCCATTGCACGAAAAAATAAAGCTTTAATAGCAAAAAACTAAAAATAACAAGAAAAACTAAAATCAAATAAAACAAAAAATGCATACCTAGATGAGATGGACCATGCACGTATGTAGAAGGGAGGAAAACGAGAGAGAGAGAAAAGAGAGAGAGAGAGAGAGAAAGAGAGAGAGACGTAGGGAAAGGGGAAGTGGGGGTGTGTTATGGTGGAGGGGGAAAGTGTGAGTGAGAAAAATGGAGAGGGAAGGGAGAGAAATATAGAGAGAGAGAGAGAGAGAGAGAGATACGAGGGAGTTTGAGAGGAGAAGGATTGAGGAGATTGAAGAGGGAAAGTGAGGGAGGGGGATTGGGTAGGGTTTGGATGAAGGGAAGATGAAGGGGGAATAGGGAAAATATGAAGAAAAGAGAAGAAAATTAGGGAAAAAGTGATGAGGGGAGGGGAAAGGGTTATGTGTTTAAACGTAGAACCCGGTGCTAGCGCCTAGGCACTAAGGCTTAGGCGCTTAGGCGCGCTACATTGAATTCATATTTTTTTTTAATTTTTTAAATTTAATTTTTTTAAAAAAAATTATTTTTTTAAGCAATCGCTTAGACACTAAATACCAGCGTCTAGGTGCTGATGTGCCAGAGACTGGTAAAAAATCGTGCCAAGGGCGCCTAGGCGCAGGCGCTATAGGGACAGAAGACCACCTCAATTTTGGTGCCTGAGCGCCTAGGCACTCCAGAGTCAGCGCCTAGGCGCTGAAATAAAAACTCCTAGTCTTCTGCAAACCTGTTTTTTGCTCTAAGTCCTCAGTAAAAGCTCCTCCTCCCAGTTATTTGTCACCTGTTTTCCACTCTAAACTAATTCAACAAGTATCAGTTAATGAAAATGGGTAAGAAAACAAAATCAAATGTAACCAACAACCATTAATAAAAAGAGAAGAAAAATGTAACAAGAAGGAAAGAAAACAAACCAAGCTTGGGTTACCTCCCAAGAAGCATTTGTTTAGAGTCATTAGCTCGACGTTGCCTTTTCAATCATGGTGGCTTGAAACAAGATAAGTAGAATGATGCCTTTCTTTTCTCAGAACAATGATTCCTTCCTTGGTCCATGGCCTTAGGATCCCCTCCAAAAACATCTTGAACTTGAGTTGTAGTTGTTTGCTCAGAGGACGCCTTAGCATTAGAAATTCCACTAGGTCATGGGGGTTTCAATTTGTCAAAAAATTTCAAATCTTTTTGCAATGAGGTATGAGAGATAAGAGGCTTTTTTTCCATTTCAACATTCTCAAAAGTAGAAGGATTGACATTGATTAATAATAGGGGATCTTTGATAACCAATGTTTCTTGCCTCTTAGCTAGAATGCTATGGATAAGGGCATAAAGATTTGACATTAGGGAGAGTTTATTGTAAACTTTAATTGTCACCTGATCTCTATCTATCCTCAAAATAAGTTCACCCCTAGGGACATCAATCAAAGCTCCGGATGTTGCCAAAAATGGTCTCCCAGAATAAGAGAGACATCAGTATCCTCCTCCATATCAAGCACCACAAAATCTGTAGGAAAAATGAATTTATCAACTTTCACAATCAGATCTTCAACCATTCCATATGGATGCTTGATTGACCTGTCAGCTAACTACAATGAAATCATGGTCGGCTTTACTTGTCCAATGCCCAACTTGTTAAAGATGGAGAAAGACATCAAGTTTATACTCGCTCCCAAGTCACACAAAGTTTTCCCTATCGTCAAATTCCTTATATGACAAGGAATGATGAAGTTACCCGAATCTTTCAGTTTCGGGGGAAGCTTCCTTTGGAGAATAGCACTGCATTCTTCAGTTAACATCACATTTTTCATCATGCTTGAGCTTTCTTTTGTTGGAGATGAGCTTTTTCATGAACTTTGCATATGTTGGCAATTGCTCTAGGACTTCAGCAAATAGAATATTGATTTGTAGCTTGTTAAACACCTTTAAAAACTTTCCAAACTATTTTTTATCTTGCTCATTCTTGAGTCGTTGAGGGAATGACAACTTGATAATTGGCCGTGACATCTTCACTTCTAGCCCATTTTGTAATTCCTTTTCATTAGAGTCATTGGGCGAGTTACCTTGAGATATTTCAACTTCCTCATGGGGCACTTCTTCACTAGGCTCCTCAACTTTACTTTCACTATTTTTCTCTTTCCTGGGTTGAGACTTAATTACTTTCCCACTCCTAGTGGTTATGGCGAAATCATGTGCATTTCCTTTAGGATTTAGGACTGTGTCACTTGGTAATGAACTTGGAAGTCTCTCCGAAATCTATTTTGCAAACTGGCCCACTTGAGTTTATAGATTACAGATTGAAACATCTTGATTCCTAAACCACTCTTGTCTCCTCCATAAAATCAGTAGTTGTTTTAATAAAAGATAAAGTTTGTGTAGCCAATTTCTCTAAGGCTAACTCCCAAGAAGCTTTCTTTTCATTAAACTGAAGTTGGGAAGATGAAGGACCTTGATATGATGAATGTTGAGGGAGTCCTTGATACCCTATATGTTGTCTTTATTGAGCTTAATTGCCTTGGTTACTCCATAAAAAATTCGGGTGATTCCTCTACCCTGGGTTGTAAGTGTTAGAATAAGGGTTGTTCTGTTACCTTGGAGGGTTGTTCATGAAGTTAACTTGCTCTTGAGCTGGAGGTCCAAACATATTTCCTGGACAATCCACACTCCCGTGTTCACCTCCACAAAAATCACAAGTCATAGGAGCATTGCTCACCGCATTCACACTAAGAGTGTCAACCTTTTTTGTGAGATTCTCAAGTTGTTGAGTCAAAATCTTGTTCTGAGCCAACAGTGCATTCATTGAATCAATCTCCAAGTACCATTTCTTTACCACAGCTCTTTCTCCATTTCTCTAGTAGTCATTGTTGGCCATCATCTCAAACAAATCCCAAGCTTCCTCTAGAGTTTTATAATTCAAAGCCCCACCTGCTGCAGCATCAATCATGGCTCTAATCTGGGATATCATGCCATTATAAAAACTCTGCACCTGAATCCAGAAGTCAAAACAATGATGTGGACACTTCCTCAGTATTTCATTATATCTGTCCCTAGCCTCACTGAGTGATTCCCCACCATGTTGTTTGAAAGAAGTAATATCGCTTCTCAACTTTGCAGCCTTGGACGGAGGAAAATACCTTGTTAGAAATTTCTGGACCAAGATAGCCCAAGTGGTAATGCTTCCCCTCGCCAATGAGTCTAACCAGTTCTTAGCTTTGTCCCTCAAGGAGAAATGGAGCAACCTTAAATGAATAGCATCCTCACTCACCCCATTTAGCTTCACAGTATCACAAATTTACAAGAACCCCGCTATATGTTATGTGCATGGGGGTCCTAATTGTCAAATCCTCCAAACTGATTGTTTTGAACCAAGTGGAGTAGAGATGACTTCAACTTAAAATTATTTGTTTGAATTGGAGGTCTTGTTATGCTTGCCCCACACCCATCCATATTAGGAATTGAGTAGTCCATTACAGTCCTAACAGGTGGATGTGATGGTGAGGGATCCAGATTTTCTCCATCCATGTTGGGGGTATGATTTTTTTCATTATTTGCCATGTCTTCAACAACAATGTGTATGTCTCCCAAATTCCTTCTTTGTTCTCTTGCTTGCTTCCTCAAAGCTCTTGCAGTTCTTTCTATTTCAGAATAAAAAAAAAAAGGTTGTGAGGATGAATGGTACCTCACATACAACAGAGGCACAATATCAGAACAGAAGTAACTAAATGATATCAGTAAACTAAAGAAAACTAAACACTACAAACGAAAAGAAAAATGTTTAAACTAGTAGTTGCCTTCAATGTTACCGATATTGGTAAAATCGATCCCCGACAACGGCGCCAAGAACTTGATGGGATCACGGCAAGTATACCGGATTGTCAAGTAATAAAAATGGTGAGATCTTAGATATCCAGTTTGACTCGAGGATCAATAACGGGACAGTACTGTTCTCGAAACTAACTACTATTCAAACTAAGATTTGGATCAAAGTGAGCTCTAATAACAAAACAAGATAAATACATAAACTCACGCAATGACAATATTTTTGGATTTTTTTACTTAGCAATTTAACAAACACTTGGTATGCAATATGAAAGACAATCAGTTAATGAAAGAGTTGGGATCAAATTTCATTTGATTTCACTTATTGCATATCAATTAGGAATAACACAAGTTACTTTTCTATTTTATTACTGAATTCTCTAAAATAATCAAATCCTAATTTCTTAGGCAATTGACCATTTATTCCTAAATAAAACCCCTAATTCTTTAGGCAATTCTAAAGGGAGATAAGCATTAGAATTTAGAATTCAACAAGGTAACAAGCAAATCAATGACTATTCCTAACCTAGAGATAAGTAAGGTTCATAATCTCATAGCACAATTATACATCAAATTTTCATTCAACATATAATTCATAAATCATTTCAAAGAGGATCAATCCTTAGAAAGCATTAAGAGAAAAGATTAAAACTAAAATAGAATAGCAACTTGTATTAAGTAAATCTAATATTAAATACAAATAAGTTCCATCAAAATCCACCTAATCCCAACAAAGGAAAGTTTAGCTAGCATGGAAACAAGAACAAAAGCTAAAATAAGAGAAGAGAAATAGGAAAACTCCATGGATTAATAAAAATCTGTAACGTTTCCATGTTTCGTCCCTTCACGTCACCCAATGTGACTTCTGTATATTTTTCTAACGCGTCTTATTGCTCCCTTCTAAGTTAGGTAAAAAATAACACATTTATAGTCCGATTTAGACGTTTAGACGCTGAGTGTAGAACATATTATTTAATTTAATAATATTTTATTCTTTAATCTAACAATGTGTATGATTATAAATGACACGTATTACTTATTTATTGAATTAATGTATTGTTTTGAGAGTGTTCAAGACTACTACTTTAATACAAAATAATAGTTTCTATATATCAAAATCACGTTCATTTTATTTTTACATTTTATTATTTTAAAAATATTTGTATTTTAAGCTTCCATGCATATTAAAAAAAAAAAAAATATATAAATGGAGATGATATCCTCTAACTCTAAGTAATGCACTTATTATTATTATTATTATTATTATTATTATTATTATTATTATTATTATTATTATTTTCTTTAGAAACGTCATATGTGACACAAAAATATCTAATTTTTATTCGTAAATTTATATCCATTAATGAATCTTTCAAATAAAGAGGAAAAAACTATGTTTCATTCTTTTCTTTTCTTTTCCTTTCCGATCCATTTACACTTATTCCATTTCATTCTATTAATAAAAAAATATCAAAACACAATGTCAGAAACGTCACGTGACACAAAATCTCGTATTTTATCCCGAAAATGCAGCCTAAAATCTGAGATGGAAAAATGAAACATGCAAAGGCAACCGTAGATGACAAACATTATCCACATCCACAAGGTAGCTGTCACAGTTTGTCCTTGTGACTTGTGAGTGGCATCTGTAACCGTAAGGAATGGCTCTTCTTCTCAACATCTCATTGTGTTCCACTTCTAAACCTCTTCATCTCTCAAGCTCCAGACCCTCCTTTTCCATCTCCCCTCCTCCGTTTCATTTCCCTCATCTTGGCTTTCCTTCACTGTCACAGCGACTCATTCCAAAGCAAAATCTCCAAGCCTCTCAAAAACTCACATTTTCATTGAGTGAATCCGTCTCTAGCGCCACCCTCCTTGCTCTCCTCTCTGCTTCTTTGTTCTTTGTTGATCCCGCACTTGCCTTCAAGGTAATAACTAATACTTCTGGTCACAAAATGCAATCTTTTCTAGTTTATAATATAAATGAGAATTTCAATTTCAACCCCACTGTTTAAGGTAATTAGTTATTTTCATTTTCCAGGGTGGAGGCCCATACGGGCAAGAGGTGACAAGGGGACAAGATCTCACTGGGAAGGATTTCAGTGGCAAGACTCTGATCAAGCAAGACTTCAAAACGGTGTCATTTTTTTTTTAAATTCAAGTTAATTTGATCCTGGGGTCAAATGTGGTGCTTTTGATGAAAGTCTAACAAGTAACCTGTTGTTACAGTCCATACTGAGACAAGCCAATTTTAAAGGTGCAAAGTTGATAGGTGCTAGCTTCTTTGATGCTGATTTAACAGGTTTGGCTAACATCAGATTTTATAATGAATGTAGCAATGTAGCATATGTTAGATATAAAACCATTAATTAGCCTTCACCCAAAGTTTAAGCTTTTGGTAGAGTTGGTCATTGACATGGCATCAGAGTCTCTATGACCAAGTGGCCAGGAGTTCGATCTTTGTCGTCTCCATTTTTCTAAATAAAAAATGAATTGCAGTACAAGATAAGGTGAGCTTGTGCATTGTTCATGCTTCATGTCCAAAAGTTTTTGCATGAGGGGGTGTGTTAGATATAAAACCATTCATGTGCCTTTACCCAAAGCTTAAGCTTTTGGGAGACTTGGTCATTGACATCATACACATATTATGGCATACCATTTGCAATAATAAAACTATTCCGCACTCTTATAATTACTTAGATTCATTCTCTCCCTACCTCTCTTGTTGTCAGGTGCTGATCTTTCAGATGCTGATCTTAGAAGTGCAGATTTTTCCTTGGCAAATGTGACTAAGGTAACTCTTTTCTTGTATTCAAAGGGTGATGTTGTGTGTTCATTATGCTAGGATCTAATGGGAGTTAATTTTGAATCATTTGCATAAGGCCATCGTGACTTTCTTATTCCCTGTTGATGTAGCCCTTACTCCACTATGCTACAGTTTATTAATGTAAAAAAGTTTCTTCTTTCTGTTGTGTATTGTACTCAACTTAAAAAAATTTGCATAATGGCAGAGGCCAAACATAGGGCAATTGTACGAGTGAATATGCAAGAGATACTTGATAATTACTCAACCATCTGATCAACTGTCGTCGGTCCCTTTGTTAAATTATTTAAAGAAGAGAAATGATAAATGTTACAAATAGATGCTATCAAATTTTAGATACAAAATAAGCAAATAGAGGGTTTAAGGGATATAAGAGTAAATGCAAATGAATCTGTTCTAAAAGAAATCCCTATTGAAAAATGTGGATTCTTCTGCCACCTTATTTGTGGCTGATTTCGTAAAAAATGCTTCGAGAGAATGCAGTGTCAATGATTATGGCATAGAAGTTGTAGTCAAGTTACCATCAAATATTATGATGGATCATTAACATGAATGTTAGCCAGCTACATTTAGACATTGTGGTAAATTGCATATAGACATAATTAGATGGGAAAGGATGTACATTATTTGGTGATAACAACTTAAAATATTATTTTAGTCAAATCTGAAAATGTGCCTCAATCCGCTGTGATTAACAAATTTTTTCTTCTTCCATTTCACAATATTGCTCCTGTTGGCTTCTGCATGCATGACCACTTTCTGCAGGCAAATTTAAGCAATGCTAACTTGGAAGGTGCACTTGCAACAGGAAATACATCTTTTAAGGGATCAAATATTACAGGCGCCGGTATGTAGTAGTACCACTTAACTATAATACGCTACTAGTGGGTTTTTAAGGGAAATATGGTTTTAAAAGAGTGTATTTACCTGATAATACATTTTAACTGATTAAAGGTCAGATATTGGTATTGACTAGTGATTAATTAGCAAATTAATAGTGCTGGAACCTAGCCTGCTAAATAATTAAAGGCAGATTAGTGACATACAACTGATCTTGGGTTTCAATCAACATAGGAGGTCTATAGGAAGACAGTGCTTACAGAGAAAGAAGAGAGCTTTATAAGAGAGGAAAAACAATGGGAAGCAAGTTGTTTAGCAAGAAATCCTGAGTTCATTATTACTGAAAAGAAACCTCTACTCTATATCTAGGCAACCCCAGTAAATCTTCATATTACAGAAATGAAAAATTATCAAGTTTTGTTAACCCTCATTCCAAGAAACACAAATTTCATCAAATTAGGAAGCCCTGTTTGAACGATATTTGTGGTTATGTATATACTAAACTAATAAGCCTTATTAAAATGATTTTTTTTGTGATTGTTGTGATTATAATATAAAACCCGGAGGCCTATTCCAAAGGTAATTACAAATTACTTAAGAATTAATAATTTCCTTTCATATTCTTTTAACCTTCCATCACTAATAAAATTGCTGTAAATTTTGGACATACTCAACATGCAGTTCAGACTTCAGATTTAAGAGTATACTTTAGTGTAATAATTAGTGCAATCTACCTGCATAAGTTTGGTTTCTATATATTAGAATAATAGGGCCTAACTCCACCCCAAAAGCTAGCTAAGGGGGAGTGTTGCCCAAGTTATTATAAGGGATACTTTGTCCATATATACCCATCCAATGTGAGACTTAACACACCCCCTTCACGGCCAGGACTAGACATTTGGAGTGTGAAATTTGCAGGACTAGACATCTGCTGGTGGCCTAACATCAGGACTGGGTTAGGCTCTGATACCATATTAGAATAATTGGGCTTAACTCTATGCCAAAAGCTAGCTCAAGGGGGGGAGGTTGTCAAGTCATTTTAATATATACCCATCTGATGTGGGACTTAACACTATATGCTTGGATTTAGTCATGAAAAGATATGATATGCTTGAGCTGTTGAGCATAAGAAACGACTGAACTAATATACGTAATGGTAAGAACGTTAAATAGAATTGTTTTTTATTACTAATACTAACTACAAGTAGAAACATGCATCTTAATTTTAGCTGAATGTCAAGATATTAGGACCACAAGTGTGAAGATTTACATCTTCATTTAAGAAATTTGATGTTTGAAGTTAGGAATTTTATACTATGAGTTAACAATGGTTTGCCTATTATCTTGCTCGGAGCCAGATTTCACGGATGTGCCCCTAAGAGATGATCAACGTCAATACCTCTGTAAAGTTGCAGATGGGTAAGATTATATCTTTATACTTTACTGTCATTTTGTTGTCTAAATATGCTTCATCAGTAACGTTGTTTCTGGTAACAGAGTGAACCCAACAACTGGAAATGCTACGCGTGATACATTGTTGTGCAATTAGTATTCCATTGCTGAGGAGTATATATTGTTATATTGAATAAGAGGGTAGATAGAGATGCTGCATCTCAAACTGCAACTTTTGAATTTATTAAATAAATTATTTATACATTAAAGTCGTGTATACTGTATATCATGTCAATGGTAATTCTCTTTCCACTCTGGAAGAAAAGGAAATATTTTGTTGCACATTAGGTGTCATACATCATTCTTTGATTAATAACCTTTGTCATCTCTTTAATGATATGTTATCCTTTTTTTGGTGGCTAATCACCTAATCTGATTGATAATTGATTATTTTATATTAAAATGGAAAATTTAACACTGCATTTTTCTAGTCAGTAAATTTTGTATTTTAATAAATATGAAAGGAGGAAAGAGTACTTTTACCTACCAAAAATATAAGTATGCTACTCTATGGAAAATAATGCCTATAAAACAAGTGATTGGATACTAAGATGGTCTTATATCCCCGGATTGATGACACTTGCTTGTCACAAGGTGGCAAACCAAGTCCTGGAAAACACGTAGCAACTGAAGAAGTAAACAAAATAGTAGCTTAACCAGCCTGACTCGAAGCCCTTCATTGTATTTCATCTCCGACGATGAGCTAAACTCATATCATGGCCTAAGCTTAACGTATCTATGTGCTTGGTAGCAATTAATGTCGAGATTGAGTAATCTTTGGCAAGAGGGAATGAAATGACATTTGCACACTGCATTATCCTCATCAAACTTTATGCATCCCTGCAAAACGCATTTTTGGTTTCATGAGGGACCATTGCTTATTTTATTTCCACCAATAATAAAGCTCAACTCTCACCTTTTGGTAAGGGACAAACATAGCGTGTTATTAT
This sequence comes from Ormosia emarginata, assembly GCA_029884605.1. Classification (NCBI taxonomy): domain Eukaryota; kingdom Viridiplantae; phylum Streptophyta; class Magnoliopsida; order Fabales; family Fabaceae; genus Ormosia; species Ormosia emarginata. The sequence goes on along the minus strand of JAQQTP010000059.1, from coordinate 15,446,646 downwards.
GGAAAACAAATGGTGGGACGAAGGAATAAGAATGAGTTAAGAGGAGTAAAATATTTACTTTTTTAATTACATCCTTTTATCTAAGAGGCACTTATTTTTCTCATCTTCACCCCCACTCCCCCCAAAAAAATAACTCCTGTCATTTTTTTCGTCTCATTTTATGTCATCCTCCTTTGCAGGGATGGATCCAGAAAATATTTAGTGAAGTGATCGAAAATTATGAATTATATTATTAAATATAGAAAAAAAATTTAAAGTTGACAAATAAAAATGTATTCACCTTTAAATTATTTAGTGGGTTGAAATCAAAATATATTATTTTAAATTAATGGTAAATATATTTTATTTGTTCATTTTAAATGAGTATTTTTTTTTTCAATATATAAGAAGATTTATGAATAAAGTGAAAAAAGTAAAAAAAATATTTATATTAAATATTAAATGCATCACAATAAGTATTTGTCCTTTACATCGTGATTTACAAGTAAAATTAAGTTTATATATATATATATATATATATATATATATATTCTTATTTGTTCATTTTAAATGATTTTTTTCAATATATAAGAAGATTTAAATTAAAAAAGTTATTTATATATATAAATATATATAGATTTTCCTTTACAATTTAATAAAATTAAGTTTATATATATATAGATTTTACAAAATGGAAGATAGTGAAGCTAAGAGTGAGAGGAGCAAGTAGATTTATTATATAAAGATTAAAAATTAATAAAAAGATGAGTTAAAATTGTAATATCAATGTATATAAAATAATTATGAATCATATGTCAAATACATATCAAGTATAAACTTTTTTTAATTTCATCATTTTTATATTTTGTATAATTATACTTGATCTCTCTTGAGGTTAGTGTTTATCATATTAATATCCTTTTTGTTTAAGAAAGTACTCATAATTTTCTTGCTTTGTATTTTTAATAGGATTTTGTATAATATTTGTATATAAAATAGAAGAGATATATATAATTTTGTAAACAAAGAAAGATATTAAAATGTAATAATAATATATAAAATCATGGATGTATGTAGAATTTTTAAATAAGAATGTCAATATAATAAATATTAATTTTATAAAAAACCAATATAATTATTTTTTTATTTTTTAATAAATTTAATTTAATTATTAATATTTAAAAAAAATTAATAAAAAAGAGAGAGCCAAAATCCATGCTCCCCCCCCTTGTATTCGTCCATACTTCTCCATATAGTAGGGAAATCTCTCAAATGCATGTAACTTTCTACTATTTTTATTTTTATTTTTTTTATTTTAATATGATAAGTTGATAACTGTCTACCCCTCAGTTAAACCAAATAAAAGGAAAAAAATATTGCCAAAAAACTTGTTACAATTTATTATTTTAGAGTTATGTTAGTTGCATATAAAAAATAACTCACGTAACTCATATAAACCAAATCATCACCATCCATTTCTTATTGCAAGCATTCTTTTTCTCTGTTTCATTCATCAATATGGTAATGATACCCTTACGTCAAAAATATGTGCACAAGATTCATGTGCAACAATCATTTTATATTATTTTATGTATTATTTCACATTGCATTGTGCAAAAAAAAAAACGATAGCAAATTCAAATTTGGATAATAAAAGTGTTGATAATATTGTTTTGCTTCTCAGTTAAAAGTATGTAATATACTCAGTCTTTTTGTTTGACCATGTTGTATTTAAATTTCATAATAATGTCATTGTGTATTGGAGAATATCTTTTTTTACATGAAATACATTAAAATTAGATGACACAACATTTTCTTTGTTTTCTTAATAAAAATCACACTTAAATATAATGGTACATTCATTTGTACGTGTAAGATTTTTCTTAAAACATGGAATCATATATCTATAGTTTTTTTTTTTTTATGTGTAAATTTTAAAGAGAAAGAATAGAATAACTAATAATACACAAAGTTACAAATTATGTATGAATGGAATAATTCTACTCATCCCCTGCTACTAATACATATATCACCTACTAAATATATAGATACAATCGAGATGATTTTTTTTTTTTATGAATGTTGTTTAATTTTTAAGACAAATTTTAATTAAATTAAAAATAAATTAGAACTAATTATAAAATAACATAAATTTATATGATTAGTTTATTTTAAATCAATTTTTAGAGTTACCAAACTGCCCATTATATTATGAGGCTACTATCTTAGTCTAATGTGAAGAGAAGTGAATCAAAATTAACGTGTAATAAAACATTATTCTTATGAATATTCTTGCGAATATGATGTATGAGGAATGCAGTAACACATGGCCAAAATGTGAAAATAGACAGAAAGTAGAGATTGTTGGAGTAATTTGTGGTTTCTACAAGGCTACACAAACAAATTCAAATCCAAACAAGAGAAAAAGAGAGAGAACAAGAGCAGCGAGGGGAGCTTCTGGGAAACGACTTTCAATTTGAAGGAAAATTTCCAATTCCACACTCCAACCAATGTAACCCAACCAGCTCCGATTTATGGCCTAAACTCACTCTCTCTGTAAGTTTCTATTTTTCTTCTTCTTCTTTGGCGTTGCCATATCCAATTATCCATCTCTGGTTCCATCTTAATTGTCAAGTTTTTTTTTCCCTTTTTTGTTGTGTGTGTCATTGTTGAATTTAAACTTTAACATGGTTTTTGGAACCCCCTTTGTATTGAATTTTAGTTTAATTCCAAATGGGTTATGTCCAATGGATCAGATCATTGTTAGTAATATGAATAAAAAAATAAAATAAAATAGATCATTGTTAGTAATAGTGTGCTAACAGGATTGCCATGGAAATGGGTTCAATCAGAAGGGTGAGATTTAATGGCAGATCTAAGTCTTTTTTTTAAAAAAAAATTATGTAATTTGTTTTAGCAATTTGATATTATGGGTTTATTTAAAGTTGTATATTATAGTTTCATCTGGATTAATTTCCATTTCCATACTTAAGTGGGTTAATTTTGTTTTATTTTCTATGCTTCTTATATGGATGTGCAACTTCTGTGCCTCTAATGTGATCTTTCTATGTCCCGGTGTGGTTTTTCATAAAAATGCATTTGAAATTTAAGTTCACAAATGAATTTTTCAACTTTGAGTGAAAGGAACCAAAGCATAGATTCATTAACCTCTAATCGACATGATTAAATAAGTGATGGTACTTGTACATCTTAAATTCTTTTTTAAATTTTAAGCTATCACAAACATAGTAACTGAATTGCTGGATTTTACTTGGTGGTGGAGACTTAAAATGTTACTGTTGGTTCTACATTGAGGTATACTGTTAGCCTCTGCTACTGATCTGTTCTGTAACCCAAACATTTTGTGTCTGTGGGGCAAGGCATGAAAACGTTGTTTAGTTATTCTATTGCTTTGGGATTCAGTGTGAGTCAATTTCCTTGGCATACGTGGTTAGAGTTCTTTTGTAGTTATTCCTGTGCCTGGATAATTATTAAAATATTTTATACAGCCTTGTTATTCTGAACTAAGGCCTCTTTCTGAATGTCCCTTTATGTTTGTAACTGTGTTGAATTTGGACAATTTGGGTTACCCATGCTTCATTAGAGTCATTAACATGTGGAAACCCTTATCACTGTATTGATTGTCTCTTTTAACATTGCTTTTCCTAGGGCTTTTGTTCATCTCAGCATTCTGTTGGTAAATGTCAAGCTGATCTGTTTGTCAAAATGGGGCATCTAAAGATGCAAATGCAAACTGGTCTCAATGCAATAGAGCATCAATCTGAGCAATGCAATGCTGGATGTCCTAATAAAACTACTATAGCGTGCATGATCAATGCAGAAATTGGTGCTGTTTTGGCAGTCATGCGAAGAAATGTTAGATGGGGAGTTCGTTATATGTCAGATGATGACCAATCAGAGCACTTTCTTGTTCAGTCTTTGAAGGCATTAAGGAGGCAAATTTTCTCATGGCAGAATCAATGGCATGCCATCAACCCTGCCTTGTATCTCCAACCTTTTCTGGATGTGATTCAATCAGATGAAACTGGTGCACCAATTACTGGCGTTGCTCTGTCATCTGTTTACAAGATCTTAACTCTGGATGTGATGGATCAAAACACTGTCAACGCTGGGGATACCATGCACTTAGTGGTTGATGCTGTCACAAGTTGCAGATTTGAGGTGACTGATCCTGGATCAGAAGAAGTGGTATTAATGAAGATATTACAAGTTCTTCTAGCATGTGTGAAAAGTAAAGCATCGGTAATGCTGAGTAACCAACACATTTGCACCATAGTGAATACTTGTTTCCGTATAGTTCATCAAGCAGGAACCAAAGGTGAGCTGTTGCAGCGAATAGCACGGTACACAATGCATGAACTTGTTAGGTGTATATTTGGTCACCTTCAGGATATTGACAACACAGAGCGTGTATTGATAAATGGGAGCGCTACTTTAAAACAAGAGGTATAAGATTTGTGTTACTTTTTGTCCTTTTTGGTTGCATTCTTCACACTTTTTCATGTGATTATTTTGTCAGTTGCTATGGAGGAAAAAAATTGAAAGGAAAAATGGGGACTTTGGGGGTGGGGTTATGGTTCTTATTTATGCTAGAATTTTTGTTTTTCTATTGTTTGTTATTCTCATCTTACAAAATCTGAAATTGTCAAAAAGGAAAACTTCCTTCACTTATTTACTCTCTGCTTATACTGTTTATTATTTATATAAAATTTTCAATTTCCATTAATTTATTATTCCCAACAAATTGTATGCCGCAAATCTTGGAGTGTTAGATACCATACAATGTTTGACTAGCTGATTTTATACATGGCTTGTAAGTCTGTAGTACAGCCTAAAATGAACTTAGACCTCTCTTCTTGCTTTCCCTTCAGACGCAGGATACCGAAAATAAGAAAGGGGGGCTAGGTATATGACCTAGAAATCTTCTAGGTAGTTTATTTGGTACTTACCAGGAAACAAGGAAAAATCCTTGGAATAATATTTATTAGTGAAAAAAATAAGTTGTACCAAAAATCAATATATAACTATAATTGACTTCCTACCATCCTGCTCCATATTCATAGACCTCCAAAAAAAGAGGGGAAAAAAAGGAAACAAAGAATCTTCACAGGCTGATATGTGTTGTTACTAATAATGGATAGGGAGTTCTCTTCACAGATTATTAAAAATACTGATATTTTTACAATCAAATCTGCAAATTCTCAAAGGTAATATTTTAATTGTTCTACTGAAATAAACAATTTTGCTGGTGCAAAACTGAATTTTGAGAGTCAGGACATGCATAAATTTGTAATGTAATTACTTTTTTTTTTTTGGCAGACCAATGGGCTAAATAATGAGCATGTTTCGGCAAGCAGTGAATTGGAGAATGGGAGCCTGAATTCTGCATATGATGGTCGACCATTATCCACAGGCATTGCTTCCTGTACGGCAGCAACTGTAATGGATGAAAACACAGCTGCTAGCAGTGGCAAGGAGACTGATCCACATGAATTGCAGCTCATGACTGAACCATATGGGGTTGCCTGTATGGTGGAAATATTTCACTTCTTGTGTTCTTTGTTGAATGTTGTTGAGCATATGGGAATGAATCCTAGATCAAACACAATAGCATTTGATGAAGACGTGCCTCTTTTTGCCTTAACTTTGATTAATTCAGCCATAGAGTTGGGAGGGCCTTCCTTTCGCCGTCACCCAAGATTGCTGAGCTTAATTCAGGATGAATTATTCCGTAATCTTATGCAATTTGGTCTGTCAATGAGTCCTCTTGTACTTTCAATGGTGTGTAGCATTGTTCTCAATTTGTATCACCATCTTCGTGTGGAACTCAAATTACAGCTAGAAGCATTTTTTTCTTGTGTAATTCTGAGGCTTGCACAAAGCAAATATGGGGCTTCATATCAGCAACAGGAGGTTGCCATGGAGGCCCTTGTTGATTTTTGCAGGCAAAAAACATTCATGGTGGAGATGTATGCTAACTTTGACTGTGACATAACTTGCAGTAATGTCTTTGAAGACATTGCTAATTTGTTGTCGAAAAGTGCATTTCCTGTGAACAATCCATTGTCTTCCATGCATATTCTTGCTTTGGATGGTCTTATTGCTGTCATGCAGGGAATGGCTGAAAGGATAGGCAATGGATCTATAAGTTCAGAACATTCTCCCATGAATTTTGAAGAGTATACTCCATTCTGGCTGGAAAAGTGTGAAAATTTTGGTAATCCAAACGATTGGGTTCCTTTTGTCTGCCGACGAAAGTACTTCAAGATAAGATTGATGATTGGAGCTGATCACTTCAATCGTGATGTTAAGAAAGGTCTTGAGTTTCTGCAAGGAACACATCTTTTGCCTGACAAACTTGATCCCCAAAGTGTTGCCTGCTTTTTCAGATATACTGCCGGGTTGGATAAGAATCTCATTGGTGATTTCCTAGGAAATCATGATGAAATCTGTGTTCAGGTTCTTCATGAATTTGCTAGAACATTTGATTTCCAAGACATGACCTTAGACACAGCCCTGCGTCTATTTTTGGAGACTTTTAGGCTGCCTGGAGAATCACAGAAGATACATAGGGTGCTTGAAGCTTTCTCCGAGAGATATTATGAGCAGTCACCACATATCCTAGCTAACAAGGATGCTGCTCTTGTTTTATCATACTCAATTATAATGCTTAATACAGATCAGCACAATGTGCAGGTCAAAAAGAAGATGACAGAAGAGGATTTTATCAGGAATAATAGGCATATAAATGGTGGCAATGATCTGCCTCGAGAATTCCTGTCAAAGATTTACCATTCAATTTGTAAGAATGAAATCCGCACGACCCCTGAACCAGGCTTTGGATTTCCTGAAATGACCCCAAGTCGGTGGATTTCTCTTATGCACAAGTCGAAAGAAACTGCTCCATTCATTGTATCTGATTCCAGAGCATACCTTGATTATGATATGTTTGTTATATTGTCAGGCCCCACAATTGCTGCCATTTCTGTGGTATTTGATAATGCTGAAAATGAAGAGGTATGCCAAACATGTATAGATGGATTTTTAGCTGTTGCAAAGATATCAGCTTACTATCATCTTGAAAGTGTACTTGATGATCTGGTTGTGTGCCTCTGTAAGTTCATTACCATTTTGGATCCATTATCAGTTGAGGAATCTGTCCTAGCCTTTGGAGATGACACAAAAGTAAGAATGGCAACTGAGACTGTTTTCACTATTGCAAATAGGTATGGTGATTACATCCGCACAGGGTGGAGGAATATTCTTGATTGTATCTTAAGATTGCACAAGTTAGGCCTTCTTCCTACTCGTTTGGCCAGTGATGCAGCTGATGAGTCAGAGCTTTCTACAGAAACTGGACATGGGAAGCCTAATTCAAATTCTTTATCATCAACTCATCTTCCATCTATTGGTACTCCAAAGAGATCCTCAGGATTGATGAGCAGGTTTAGTCAACTCTTATCTCTTGGCACTGAAGAGCCAAGATCAGTACCAACTGAAGAACAACTCGTTGCTCATCAGCAAGCCGTACAAACAATTCAGAAGTGTCACATTGACAGCATATTCACTGAGAGTAAATTTCTGCAGGCTGAATCTCTATTGCAGCTTGCAAGAGCACTGATTAATACTGGAGTGCGACCTCAGAAAGGGAACAGCTTATCTGAGAATGAAGATACTTCAGTTTTCTGCCTGGAGTTACTCGTAGCAATCACTCTGAATAACAGGGATAGAATTGGACTTCTTTGGAAGGGTGTTTATGAGCACATATCCAATATTGTTCAGTCAACTGTGATGCCTTGTGCACTGGTAGAAAAGGCTGTTTTTGGTCTTCTAAGGATTTGCCATCGCTTACTTCCCTACAAAGAGAACATTACTGATGAACTTTTGAGGTCCCTGCAACTTGTCTTGAAGCTGGATGCACGGGTTGCAGATGCATACTATGAGCAGATTACACAGGAAGTCAGTCGCCTTGTGAAGGCAAATGCTTCTCATATTAGATCTCAGTTAGGATGGCGGACAATTACATCACTGCTTTCCATCACTGCTAGACACCTGGAATCATCTGAGGCTGGATTCGATGCACTGTTGTTCATTATGTCTGATGGAGCCCACTTGCTTCCTGCTAATTATATTCTATGTATAGATGCTGCTAGGCAGTTTGCTGAGTCTCGTGTAGGACAGGTAGAGCGGTCTGTAGTTGCACTAGATCTTATGGCAGGTTCTGTCAATTGTTTAGAAAAGTGGACTAGTGATGCTAAGCAAGCAGCGAAAGAGGAGGAAGTGGAAAAGATGTTGCAGGATATTGGGGAAATGTGGTTGAGGCTAGTGCAAGGACTAAGGAAAGTATGTTTGGACCAGAGAGAGGAGGTTAGAAATCACGCATTGTTATCTTTGCAGAAGTGCTTGACAGGAGCTGTTGGGATTCATCTCCCACATGATTTGTGGTTACAGTGTTTTGATCAAGTGATCTTCACTGTGGTGGATGACCTGCTTGAAATTGCTCTGGCATACTCTCAAAAGGACTACCGGAACATAGAAGGAACACTTATTCTTGCCTTAAAGCTCTCGTCTAAAGTTTTCCTCCAGTTACTCCAAGAACTATCACAATTTACGGCCTTCTGCAAACTATGGTTGGGTGTGCTAAGCCGTATGGAAAATTATATGAAGGTGAAAGTTAGGGGAAGGAGAAGTGAGAAGCTTCAAGAGCTTGTGCCTGAGCTTCTGAAGAACACTTTGCTTGTTATGAAATCAGGGGGCATATTAGTGCAGAGCAGTGACTCAGGTGGAGATAGTTTGTGGGAACTGACATGGCAACATATGAAGAATATTGCTCCGTCATTGCAGTCTGAGGTGTTCCCCAAGCAAGATTCGGAGCATTTGCAGCACAAACAGATTGAAACAGTTGGAGGTTTGGGACCTGATGCAAACATTGCTGTTTCTTCAAATGAAACAGTGGTCCAAGATGGTGCTGGTATTGGTTAGTTCTAGCTGCATTGCCTAGACTAGCTGAATTCGTTTTTATATGTGTCTCTATGAACCCATGGTCTCAGCCCGTCCTGCATAGATTTTCTTTTTTCTATCATGAGGTTTTTTGTCTGGTTTCTCAAGCTGATTCTGCAGAATATGACAGATGTTGTTCACATCTTTATTGAGGTTGATCAGGCTAAGTCCGAAGTGACTTTCATTTGGTATTCCCTCTTTCTCATATTTGCTTGCTCCGGGGACGCTTGTTACTAGTGATATTTTTGGTTGGAGATATCGTATGTTATAGCTTGAGTCCACGCATGAGGCAGGCAGTTAACAGCAAATTGTCCTCAAGTATTGTCTTGCTAAATTGTACAGAAACTCGAAATTGTTATCTCCTAGCTGCAACATGTATTTTATTCGGTATGATGCAAACAAAAGTTTTGAATGATCATAAATACATATATTTGAAAGTCCAAGGATATGTCTTCATTCATTTGGTTTGTATACCTATAAGGAATCTCTACCAGTAGAGAGATAAAAAAAAATTATTCAATCAGCTTAAGCTAATTTAGAATTCCAATTACAGTTTGATCAATATCTTTATTGTTAATGGTTGATTGCCTCAATTTTCATTTTAAGCCAATGACTAGTCATTAAACAATGTCTGATTTTGATATAAAAAAAATTTTATTTTGAATTAAATATTACTATAATATTAATTAAGTCTCATTTACATCAACAATAATATGAATGCATGTTTACATCAATAACAATATGGTGTTATTTCTTCCCACGACTTATTATACCAAAAAGAAAAGAAAATGACAACTCATCCCTGATATAGGTCAAAATAAAAAGGCAAGAATAGTCTATTTCAGTATTTTATTGCTAATACAAAGGCATTAAAAATAAACACAAAAGAAGAGGAAAGAAAACCATTTTATTTTTTGTGATAAAAGAAAGAAAAATGCAAAACTGGAGACACAAGTGCCGAAACATGGGTTTGAAGACCCGAAGTGACTAGTTGTTGAAGATAATGATACAGTTTATTTGTTGAGCTCGAAAATCGAAACTCATCTTTATTTATTAAAAGTAAAAATAAAGTATGCAATGTCAAGGTTTAAATCTCACTTTAAATAAGGTTTTATTTACTCATCACATCCAATTCAAAATTTCATTTCATAGACAATTACTTGTACAATTTTATTAAAAAAAAAAAAGCAAAATTAAAGTCAAAGTGTTTTGCAAAATTGCAACAATGACATTGAAGTTAAAGTTCACAAACCACAACATGCTTTGAGTAAATGTGAAATTGAATTGACCTATTCGAATTCGACACTATTGATTAAGATTTCGTAGCCTTACATTCGGGTAAACATTTAAAATTTTACAGAAATTTGTTTTATTGGCTTACTATTAAGGAATGCTTTGTGAGTTTAGAATTATTCTGGCACATAATTGTGTGTAGCATTACCCTTTTGGTAGATGATTTTCTTTATAATTATCATTTTGATAAATGTTGTATTTAATTTAATTTAATGTTTATAATCACATCACCCTCATTAGTTTCATGATTTTCTTTCTGTTTTCCAAATCTGGCGTTGAATTAGCACTTAGCAGGTAGCGTAGTTTACTTTACTAGAATTATTATTATTATTTATATATAGTGGTGTGAAGTGAATCTGCTGCAGCACCGCACACAGTGAAGAGAAGAAGATTCCGTTTCCGATGATGGGAGCGAGGAGCACTACCCAATTTACTCAACGTTGAACGCTACGCCACGCAACTTTCCATTTCCAAATCGAAGAGAGCGTGCGAATTCAATTCGAGTGGTAGCAATAGCAACGAGTGAGAGTGAGAGTGAGAGGGAGAGTGAGAGTGAGATTTTTGCTTTCCTTTCCCTTTCCTTCCCTGCTTGCTTTTATTTTCTTTCACTGAATGTTGCGATTTTTATGCCTACGATTCTATTTCTATCTGTAGTGGATTCATTTCACTATAACCCGCAATTTAATTGAGATTAAATTATGATTCTGCAGCTGAGACCAATTTGTACTTCGTCTTTAAATTATAGGATCAATTAAAGAAAATGTTGGATAAGATCAGATCTACCTGTGCATGTGCATTTTAAAATTTGGAATAGCTTCATTCAACCACTCATAATCCTACTGAACTGAACTCATGTATATGTAATATGTGCATGGTTATCTCATGTGTTGAAATGTTTGTACTTATAGCCTATAGGTTTTGCCTTATATATTCAACATGTACATGCTGTGTTGGTGAATCTGGAAGAGTCTCAGGTTGTGTTTCGTATGTTTGTATTTCATGCTTCATTTAAGTTATTTAGTTTGTGGAAATCCTGATCTCCTTATATTTATTGTTGATCCTCTAACAGATCCTTGCTGTGCCGTACAAAGAGTATTGCAAAAATGGGACGTCTAAAGCTGCAACCTGGTATCAATGATGCAATAGAGGAGGAACCTGAGGAATGTGATGTTATTGCTACCTATCCTGACAATACAACTTTGGCATGCATGATCAATTCGGAAATTGGTGCTGTTTTGGCAGTCATGCGAAGAAATGTAAGATGGGGAGGCCGTTATATGTCCGGTGATGATCAGCTAGAACACTCTCTGATCCAGTCTTTGAAGGCGTTACGGAGACAAATCTTTTTGTGGCACCATCAGTGGCATGCTATCAACCCTGCTTTGTATCTCCAGCCATTTTTAGATGTGATTCGATCCGATGAAACCGGTGCACCAATTACGGGTGTTGCTTTGTCGTCTGTTTACAAGATCTTAACTCTGGATGTGATTGATCAAAATACTGTCAATGTTGAGGATGCCATGCACTTGGTGGTCGATGCTGTCACTAGTTGCAGATTTGAGGTGACTGATCCTTCTTCTGAAGAAGTTGTTTTGATGAAGATACTACAAGTTCTCCTAGCATGTATGAAAAGTAAAGCATCTGTAATGATGAGTAACCAACATGTTTGCACCATAGTGAATACTTGTTTCCGTATAGTTCATCAAGCGGGAACCAAAGGTGAGTTGTTGCAGCATATAGCGCGGTACACAATGCATGAACTTGTTAGGTGTATTTTCTCTCACCTTCAAGATGTTGATGACACAGACCATGCATTGGCTAATGGAAGCTCTAATTTGAAACAGGAGGTATAAGATTCATGTTACCTTTGTTTAAAGGCTACATTTTTTTCATGATTATTGTTTTAGCTGCTAGGGGAAAAATAATAGAAAGGGGAATTGGAGAGAGAGAGGGTGTTGCTTTCTTATTAATTATTGTTCCTATTATGCAAGAATTAGTGCCATGCTATCAGTTACTTTTCTCCTTTTGCGATTTGAAAGATCATCAGGGAAAAAGTTCGTCTGTTCTCGAGTTGGAATATTGCCAACTCCCTTTTTATCCAAAAAAAAAAAAATTGCCAACTCCCGATTTAAATTACAATTCCCATCAGTTTATTATGCACGATAAATTGTATACCTTTGATTTACCATTAATAGTGTTTGACCTGCTGAATATAACTGGATCATAACTATTCTGTACATCCTAAGATGGACTTCACGGACCTCCCTTTCATTCTGTCTCCCCAACCCCAGCAAGAAGAGAGTATCTTTACAGTCTCTGTGTGTAGTTGGGATGGGAAAAGAGTTTGTCTTTGTGGATAATTACTAATAATGACACTTAGATAGTCAAATTTTCCAAACTCAGAGCAAATCTGTTAATTGTTTTGCCCAAAATGTACAGTTTTGTGTGGTCAAGAACTTAATATTTATGACATCGCTATATGAGTTTTTGTATTTGTTTATTATCCGTGCAGACTGGGGGCCTAAATAATGAGTATGCTTTTGGAAGTAGACAATTGGAGAATGGGAGCATGAGTTCTGAATATGATAATCAGCCATTACCCACAAACTTTGCTCCCAATGCTGCAGGTGTCGTGACAGCAACTGTGATGGACGAAAACAAAGCTATTGCTATTAGTGGCAATGAGGGTGTACCATATGACATGCATCTCACTGAACCATATGGTGTTCCTTGCATGGTGGAAATATTTCACTTTTTGTGTTCTTTGCTGAATGTTGTCGAGCATACGGGAATGGGTCCTAGATCAATCACTATAGCATTTGATGAAGATGTGCCTCTCTTTGCTTTAACTTTAATTAATTCAGCAATAGAACTTGGAGGGCCTTCTATTGGCCATCACCCAAGGTTACTGAGCTTAATTCAGGATGAATTGTTTCGTAATCTGATGCAATTTGGTTTGTCAACGAGTCCCCTTATACTTTCAATGGTGTGTAGCGTTGTTCTCAATCTGTATCATCATCTTCGTACAGAACTCAAATTACAGTTAGAAGCATTTTTTTCTTGTGTCATTTTGAGGCTTGCACAAAGCAGATATGGGGCTTCATACCAGCAGCAAGAGGTAGCCATGGAGGCCCTTGTTGACTTCTGCAGGCAGAAGACATTTATGGTAGATATGTATGCTAACTTTGACTGTGACATAACTTGCAGTAATGTCTTTGAAGAACTTGCTAATTTGTTGTCCAAAAGTGCATTTCCTGTGAACTGTCCATTGTCTGCCATGCATATTCTTGCTTTGGATGGTCTTATTGCTGTTATACAGGGAATGGCCGAAAGGATAGCCAATGGATCTGTAAGCTCAGAACACTCTCCAGTGAATCTTGAACAGTATACTCCATTCTGGATGGTTAAATGTGAGAATTATAGTGATTCAAATCATTGGGTTCCTTTTGTCCGCCGAAGAAAGTACATAAAGAGAAGATTAACGATTGGAGCTGACCACTTTAATCGTGATCCTAAGAAAGGTCTAGAGTTTCTCCAAGGAACACATCTTTTGCCTGACAAACTTGATCCGCAAAGTGTTGCCTGCTTTTTCAGATACACTGCTGGGTTGGATAAGAATCTTGTTGGTGATTTTCTAGGAAATCACGATGAATTCTGTGTTCAGGTTCTTCATGAATTTGCTGGAACATTTGATTTCCAAGACATGAACTTAGACACAGCCCTGCGTCTATTTTTGGAGACTTTCAGACTGCCTGGAGAATCACAGAAGATACATAGGGTGCTTGAAGCTTTCTCTGAGAGATATTATGAGCAGTCACCTCATATCCTAGCTAACAAGGATGCTGCTCTTGTGTTATCATACTCAATGATAATGCTTAATACAGATCAGCACAATGTGCAGGTTAGAAAGAAGATGACAGAAGAGGATTTCATCCGGAATAATAGGCATATAAATGGTGGCAATGATCTGCCTCGAGAATTCCTGTCAGAGATTTACCATTCAATTTGTAAGAATGAAATCCGCACGACCCCTGAACAAGGTGTTGGATTTCCTGAAATGACACCCAGTCGGTGGATTGATCTAATGCATAAGTCAAAAAAAACTGCTCCATTTATAGTATCTGATTCCAAGGCCTACCTTGATCATGATATGTTTGCCATAATGTCAGGCCCGGCAATTGCTGCCATCTCTGTGGTATTTGATCATGCTGAACATGAAGAGGTATACCAAACATGTATGGATGGATTCTTAGCCATTGCTAAGATTTCAGCTTGCCATCATCTTGAAGATGTTCTGGATGATCTGGTAGTGTCTCTCTGTAAGTTCACTACACTTTTGAACCCGTCATCAGTTGAGGAACCAGTCCTTGCCTTTGGAGATGACATGAAAGCAAGAATGGCAACTGTGACAGTATTCACTATTGCGAATAGGTATGGTGATTACATACGCACAGGTTGGAGAAATATTCTTGATTGCATCTTAAGACTGCACAAGCTAGGTCTTCTTCCTGCCCGTGTTGCCAGTGATGCAGCTGACGACTCAGAGCTTTCTGCTGAAACACTGCATGGAAAGCCTATTACGAATTCTTTATCCTCAGCTCATATGCCATCTATTGGCACTCCAAGGAGATCCTCAGGATTGATGGGGAGGTTTAGCCAACTCTTATCTCTTGACACTGAAGAGCCAAGATCACAACCTACTGAACAACAACTCGCTGCTCATCAGCGCACCCTACAAACAATACAAAAGTGTCACATTGACAGCATATTCACTGAGAGTAAATTTCTGCAAGCTGAATCTCTATTGCAGCTTGCAAGAGCACTCATTTGGGCTGCAGGGCGACCTCAGAAAGGAAACAGCACACCTGAGGATGAAGATACAGCTGTTTTCTGCCTGGAGTTGCTGATTGCAATCACTTTGAATAACAGGGATAGAATTGGGATTCTTTGGCAGGGTGTGTATGAGCACATATCCAATATTGTTCAGTCAACTGTAATGCCTTGTGCCCTGGTAGAGAAGGCTGTTTTTGGACTCCTGCGGATTTGCCAGCGGTTGCTTCCCTACAAAGAGAACATTGCTGATGAACTGCTGAGGTCATTGCAACTTGTCTTGAAGCTTGATGCCCGGGTTGCTGATGCTTACTGTGAGCAGATTACTCAGGAAGTTAGTCGCCTAGTGAAGGCAAATGCTTCTCATATAAGATCTCAGTTAGGATGGCGTACAATTACATCACTACTTTCCATAACAGCTAGACACATAGAAGCATCTGAGGCCGGTTTTGATGCACTATTGTTCATAATGTCCGATGGTGCCCACTTGCTTACAGCTAATTATGTCCTCTGTGTAGATACTGCAAGGCAGTTTGCTGAGTCTCGTGTTGGACAAGCGGAGCGATCTGTACGGGCACTTGATCTCATGGTAGGGTCTGTCAGTTGCTTGGCCCGGTGGAGTAGTGAGGCTAAGGAAGCAATGGAGGAGGTGCAATTGTCTAGGTTGTCTCAGGATATCGGAGAGATGTGGTTGAGACTAGTGCAGGGCTTAAGGAAGGTGTGTTTAGACCAGAGAGAGGAGGTTAGAAATCATGCTTTATTATCTTTGCAGAGGTGCTTGACAGGAGCCGATGGCATTTATCTCCCATATGGTTTGTGGTTACAGTGTTTTGATCTTGTAATCTTCACTGTGCTTGATGACTTGCTTGAGATTGCACAGGGACACTCTCAGAAGGACTACCGCAACTTGGAAGGGACACTTATCTTTGCGATGAAGCTCTTGTCCAAAGTTTTTCTTCAATTACTTCCAGATTTATCACAATTGACAACCTTCTGCAAGCTATGGTTAGGCGTACTGAGCAGAATGGAAAAATATATGAAGGTGAAGGTTAGGGGAAAAAGAAGTGAGAAGCTTCAAGAGATTGTGCCTGAGCTGCTTAAAAACTCCTTGCTTGTTATGAAGACGAGGGGTATACTGGCGCAGAGGAGTGCCTTGGGTGGCGATAGTCTGTGGGAACTAACATGGCTACATGTGAATAACATTTCACCGTCATTGCAACTTGAGGTATTCCCTGACCAGGAGTCCGAGCTTTTACAGCATAAACAGGGTGAATCAGTAGGAAGTTTGGTGCCTGATGAAATGGTTTCTGTTCCTTCAAGTGAAACGGCAAGCCAGGAAGGTGCTGGCATTGTTGGTTAATTATAGCTTCAATGTCGTGGCCACCTGATCTGGTTTTGCTGTTCATAGTCATACACATGATCCCTGACCTTGAAATACCGATTATGCAGAATATTGTGGATCACATTGACATCTTAATTTTGTTTTGCTGCTGATAGATGCAGAAGTATTACAGGAGGAAAACTACATAATTTTCTCAGGAGTATCGCAGCAAGTTGATCTAGTTATATCTCATTTTCACCGTCAATTGGCATTTGCCCACTCTCGTACCCTATAGAAGCTTCTTGATCCTGTAATTTAGATGAAAATATATTGTAGCTTGAGATAGATTTCTACCTTCTAGCAGGTGCTGTAGGGCTTCCTAGAGCTGTGTCAGGGATACTTAGCCGCAAATTTCCAAAAATATTTTGTACAGAACCTTGATTCTCTCTTACTGCAGCATGCATTTCAATGGGTATGAATGACGAAAGCTAATTCTCAATTTTCAGGCCTTCATATCTGACGCATTAATGCAAGGCCTTTGAAATATTAATGCTTGGGTTTGTGCCTTTGTGATATATTTACATCTTGGTATTTGCCTTTTCTCCTGAGCCAAAAATTGGTCGTAGACTTTAGGCATCTTACTGTATTTGTGGACTAGCATCTTGCCTTTGCGAAAAACCAGTTCATTGTAATTCGATGGTAAACAACGGACACTGGACAGTGTCAGTCCTAACAGAATTACAGGTCACTTATATATCCGGCTTTTTTAGTATCTTTGTTCTAAATTTTGCTGTTGAAATAGTTTAGAATGGCAGCAATACATGACCTTTGTGTTGACCGTAACTTAAACTTTAAATTATGGATGCTCACTAATTGACGATTACCATTTTCGTTTTCATTTTTAAGTGAAATTCAAATATT
Organism: Ormosia emarginata; assembly: GCA_029884605.1. Lineage (NCBI taxonomy): Eukaryota > Viridiplantae > Streptophyta > Magnoliopsida > Fabales > Fabaceae > Ormosia > Ormosia emarginata. The sequence goes on along the minus strand of JAQQTP010000059.1, from coordinate 15,429,281 downwards.
GTGTGTGTCGCTAAATAAAGAAAGACAAAGTTTAGATTCTCCCTTTCTGTTAAAATTACTGCTTTCAATTGAAACTCACTTGAGATTGTTTCACAGGATTCAGGAAGTTGGTCTTGGTTGCTGCTTGTAATCCCACCTCGAAAAATCAATTAAGCGCTCCAAGCATACACCATATAAAAGCCAAGAGGAGACCTTTCATATCCGATTATTATTATTATTATTTTTTCTTTGATAAACTATCACATTATTATAATCCTGTTTTTAGAGTGCAAGATTTCTCATTATTTCTCCATGTCCTATGTAGTCAAAATCTTAAAGAAGCTATTGTATTAATACGTAACAAACAAGTAATGGCCGAAATGCATATCCGTGCGACAGTTGGGTACAAAGATGCAAAACATAACTGGTATTTTGCTAACGCAAGGTAGTTCTTGATTACCCCTTCTTTCATATATATATATGTTCTTGAATACCCGGTGTTATATCAAGTTACTCGTTTAGACTGTACACCAACTGAATGAAGAGAAAGAAATACAATATACTCTGCAAAAAAATACCAGGAATCAATAAAACCACAAACCAAAAACCAAATTTATGCATGTGAAAAAGGAGAGAGAGAGAGAGAGAGAGAGAGAGAGTAAGAGAACAAACAACACCTTCCCAAATTTTCTGCCTCTTGAAACCAATCTTCTAACAAGCTTCAAGCTACATCCATTGGTGCTTGTTTATCCTGAACCTGTCAGATAAAAATTCTTTATATAGTTAGCGAAAATTAGAGAAACTGTGACTGACAGGCATTCCACCATTAAACAATATGAAGTTCATAATAGAGCACAAAACAAGATTGGTCTAGTTTTATGTGTTGATGGTGTGGTCAAGTTGCCTCCGGAAGCCATGGTCTCAGGGATCTGCACAACAATATTCAAAGATTTACCAAGTCTGCAATTCAGTTCTCACTTCTCAGCATCTGAGCCTGCACATAAAGGCTCAGCAAAGTAGAATGAAAATTTGAAAGACTTCAAAAATCAAAATATAAAGAGGAATGATCATTGCCATTGCAGGGTGAGGTGGCGCAATTTCTAGGAGTGATAGACAGTTACATCCAATGTAGACAGGTGTGACGAGGGATGCAACACAAAAATGTAGAAGCAATGAGGGAAGGCCATCCTGAAGTCATAAAAAGCATGAGCTTGAATGATTGAAGAGGGAAGCCAGAATATGGAAAAAGGAAAGAAAAACAACATATTTCTATAATAAAACTAAGGATACATCTAGATATTTGTGGCAATACATACAGGTGGAAAACTTCCTGGGACATTTATTTATTAAAAGTAGGGATTATATGAATATTTTACAACAAAGTATGTACAGAGGTGGAAATGTTAGTGGTCAGACCTATAAGACTCATTTTATAGTAATCTACTAACTATGCCGACCAACAAAAACAACTGATCCCTAAATAGTAATTGTTTCTCGAGGTCTGCACTTCCTAATCCTGATATGCATACTGCCACCCTTTATGCTTCCACCATCCATAATTTGGCAGCATTGCCTACGTGGTACCTGGTTCAGCACACCACAGCCAAATCAAATGATCAATTTAAAAGCAATGTTTAAAGTCCAAAGATAAAGAGATTTCAATTCTATTCAGGCACATTAGTCTTAACTCTTAAGATTATCATGACAAGCTTAGAAGTTCTAAATCTAATGATGTTTTTGTTTTGAGTGTATGTATGTGTGTGCGTGTGTGTGTGTGAGAGAGAGAGAGATATACATTCTTCCAATATTCTGGGTCCAGCTTCAAGGCAGAAACTTTAATTCTCTGCACTTTCACATTATTAACATCTGCTCTCTTGCACTTCTTGGCTGCAAATCTCTTATAGCTAGTGATGCTTCCACTTGTGCCAACCTTTTTAACCTGGTCCAGGAAAAATATAGCCGGCTGATGGCATGGATCAGAGCTCATAGATCGAGTATTAAATGTGAAGGGACCATCACTCCAAGTTCTCCATGTCTGAAATGTCTGCAATGGCATCTGCAAATCTGCAGCTGACAACATTGTTGTATAGATTTGTATTGTGTAACCCCATGAAATAGATATTGACCATCTACGCTTATGATCATAGCATAAACTTTGCTGCACTATCCGGGCCGGGTCAAGTTGGTATGCACTGATGAGCTTTTTCAATGAATGTATTTGAGTCTGGTTGGGAAACAATGAGTTCAATTGATCAATGTGATGGAGTGATACAAGTGGTGCCAAGGGGTGTGCTGCTAAAAGACCATATGGGTCCCTTCTTATATCAAGCTGAAAGAGAAGGACAAGAAAAAAAACAGTAAATTTCTTATAGATGGACAAGTAACTAAAGATAAATTTACAATTACCTATAGACTATAGTTTTTATTTTTAACATCAAAATCTTTCTCAAGTAATAAAAAAAGTGCCCAGGTCTTGACTTTCGATTCTGTTCCTTTATGTCATTTCAATCAAGAAACTACCAAGTCCACATTGGTGAATTAAAATTAGCAAGAATGGAGAAAAGATAAATGCGGTCCTTGATATACCTGTAAGGTAAATGCATTGTGAGTATAAATTTACAAACATTGAAACATGCAACATGATTCCTTGTTCATTCCTTGTACAACAATGATCAAAGGATTTAAATCCAGGTTGATCCTACCAAACCTCCAAACTTTGTAGTACATGATATTATATAGGAGGGGAGGCCTATCGAGAGAGAGAGAGATCAAATTATGTATATCAGTATATAGTATACAAACAAATACACAGAAGTAATAAGTGGAAACAGATTATACCTGGTGGAATCCACTTTCTTTCGTTAGAGGCACACCAATTTCGTTCACACAGGCCCAGACCCTTTGATCAGAACCATAAAAATAGAAGTATCTATGAAGACAACCATCCATTAATCTGGCTAATTGAGCTGCTAATGCATAACTGACTGCAAATCCACCACCACCAAAAGCCATGTCATAAGAATGCATCATATCTTGCTCCACACTCTCAGAATTCCCACCAATATAATACATTTGATTGTGGTCATATTTTCCCAACACAGTAACTAAGTTCTTGGTAAAAAACACTGTATCATCATCTCCCATTACAAACCACCTAACATTTGGCAAACCAAGTTTAAAACTCTCATAAACTATCCGAGATATCCGAACTGCAGATGCTGAGTGCAAGAACTTGAACTGTTTCCAGCCTTGTGAGATTTGATATGGCACTAACATTTCAGAGTGCAAAATATCAGGTTTCTTGTCAAGCCAAACAAAACCTCGAGTGGTGTTTGGATTCCACCAGAGCTTACTGTAATTGCTACGATCATGCCATGTGTTTGCTGAACCACCAAGGCCAAATAGAATATGTGAGAGGTTTGTGGATCCAGTGTCAATAACTGAAGCATTCTGGACATGTATATGCTCTGGTAATGGGAACCAGCGCGCTGGTTTAGAGAATGCTGAGTGGAGAGCAAGTGAAATGGATGCAACAAGGCAGACAAGTATGCCAATCCTTATTAAGGTTATAACAATATCACCCAGTTTTTCTGGGACAACAAAGAATCTGGATACTTTAAGTTGGTCATAACAAGGTTGATTCATCTTCTTCTCCCTGTTACATTTGACATAAGCAAGAATTTAGACATATATTAGAAGAAATCATAGAACTTTAAATTAATGAAAGTGACCATAAGAACCAATGTCATTACATTGCTGCTAAGGATGCATTAAGCCTTGAAATGGTGTTCTCTGGTCTTGCTTACCAATAATATTCAAACAGTTTGCTGAAGCATTTGAATTGATGAAACCGCCTTGCAGGCCACAAAAATTGATAATCTAACCAGTGAATGTGCCAAACTTCCTTATTCAGCAAGGAGAATCCTGAACCCTGAAGAAGTTATAAATCCAGAATAAGCCATACTCAGGTCCTTTTAATCAATTAGTTTCATATATTTTAATCATCAATAAGTGGTGTTTGTATGCAAAAGATTTAATAGGTTTTAATTTTAAAGACTTTTAAGTAGTCTCTCCGAGTAAATACTGTGCAATTTATTTTTTTTTTCAACAGCACTTACACCCCTTTTGAACCTACACGCTGAAGCTTATTCTAATTCTAACACAATAAAATTCAATTGATTAAAAAAATAAAAGTAAAACCTTGAAACTTATTCACACACAAACGCAAAAAAAAAAGCCATAAACAATCAAAATTGCATAATTAATCAAGTGAACGTAGGAATAGGATATTCTCATCTTTCTAAATGGACTATTATTTTACAAACGAAAAAAAGAAAGAATAATTTGTTGCATTAATGATAATGGTGAGGACATTTAAGCTGAAGTTTGTTTGTTATTATTATATTTTATTTTTCGCTAATGATTCCTTGACTATCTATATGATAAATTGAACTCTCAGAGTCAGAGGTAAGAGAAGTAGAAAGTAATATTACCCTTTTCATCTCATCACAATTGACAAGAAATACACTTGTTAAAATGATAAAGATACATCCATATATATATTAGTTTCTGCTTAAATCACTTCAACTCTAGATCCTACGTCAAAGTCCAATTGTACTTGATCAAAGACACAAAACCAATGAATTTAATTTCAACCAAAGACACAGAACGAGAAATTAAAAACATATTATTGGGTTGTTGGACCAGTGAGAAAATAAGAATGGGAAATTAAAACTAGAAAGAAGGCAGGAAAAAAGATGATAATTTTGGAAATGGGAAACGGAGTTAGGAATGAGGAAGTAGTACCGGAAGCAAAATTTGATATACATGTTTTTTAAAAAGAAAAAAAAAAAGAGAAAATCTCCAAACTTCGTTGAAATACAGAGCAAAATCAGGGAATTTACTAGAAGATTTTACAAGCCAGACAACAGAATCAAATGAAACGCGTTCTTAAAACTTATCAATTCAAAGGTATACAAGCCAAAACAGGATTTTCATATGCACAACTTGATCAAGCTTTTGTTGTGTATCCTCTTGGATTATCACGTTAAATAACCATTAAATTTGCTTTAAACAGCACCATAAGGCTCAGTAAATTTCATTTTAAAAAAAAAAACTAAATTTAAAATTTTAAAAAAAGAACGTAAAAGTGATATGATAATCGTGATAATCTCTGCATTAACCACAAAAATAGACATGGGCAAGAGAGAGACAGAGAAATGAATTTCCAACAATTAAGGAAAACCAAAAAAAAAAATCACAATCCTTGAAATAACCAGAGTCTCATATCATACCTTGGTTTAACAATCAAATTCGTACACTTCGTTTTTCTTTGATATATGATTGTGCTACTCCTCTTTGCATGCAAGTTATGATATTTTCAATTGCAACCTGTTCTGCCTCTTATTCTTCAACAATTCCCTGCAATGAAACAGAGGAACAAGATTAAAAAACAAAATTCCCACCAAAAAAATAAAAATAAAAAACATAAAAGGATGAAGATGAGGATGACCCAGAAGAAGAAGATGATGAAGATTAAGAAGGAACAGAAAAAAAAAAAAATTGATGCACAGAGATTTTCTGCGTACTCTATCAGCAGAAGAGGATGGATTCCGCATTACTCAGAAATCTCCTCCTTCTTCTTCTTTTCCCTTTCCTTTTTTTTTTTTTTGGGCCTTTATATTTCTGTTGAGTGCTACAGAATCCTCACACTGTTCCTGTGGTCATCATTCGCAGTTTACATTACATATAAAGCAGAAGTTTGCACATATACAAAGGTCAAAGGGTGAGGGGTAAGGTCCATGGTGCTAGCTAGGAGAATGGTACAATTTTGTTGGAGGGTACAGTTTTATGGATCATCATCAATCTTTGTGTCATGTGCAATGCTTGCATGCATTCATTCATATGGTATAATATAATACGATACAGCATTCGAATTTCAAAATTTCATTCCCAAAGAATTTTCTTTTATTTTAGAAGGCGGTTGTTCTTTTTTGTTTTTGCTTTTATTATTCAGAATATAGTTATCGAAAAAGTTAATAGTGTTATTTCCACCACTATTAATATATGGTAAGAGATAAAAATGATTTCTGGTATAAGTGGTCATAGCCATGTCCAACTGTCAACTTGTATTAGGTCATCTAACCTACCTCGTACCCGACATTCATCCACGGTGCCACATACTCAATGTAAATTAAAACAAATACACCTTAATTGTATAATGTTTTTTTAAAAAAAATTGTAAAAATACTTATTTTCCTTGCAATTTTACGGTACATGATTTATATCTATCACAATACGGAATTAAATAATAATTTAAAATATTTAAACTAATAATACAATAAAACTAAATTTAAAAAAACAAACAAACAAACGTTTGACCTAATGTATTTTCAAACTTGGATTGGCCTTTGATTAACGTCCAGCGACAAGTGTTTACTGTTTAGTGTCCCATTAATATTATCCCATAAAATAAGAAAAAGGTTATCATGTCAACTCGAACGAGTAGGACCTAAAGCTATATATTTTGGTGAGACTCGGCGAAAATTTATTGGCTATTCCTCCCTACCGTTCGTCCACTCCACCATTTATATTGTCTAGAATTTGGTTTTGAAGTTATCTGAAGAGGTAAAAGATGATAGATTTTTTCAAAGTGCAATAGTTATTATAGTGGAGTGAAGAGATAAATACTTGTAAAAAGTATTCTGCGCTTAAGTCAATAATTATGTAAAGAGGATAGTGTATAATGAAATTATAATATATTTTATTTTTTATTTATTGTATTTATATAAATATTTTAAGATATATAATGTTTGAATATTTAGTGAAGAGTAGTGATCACGGTGATTCAAAGCTTTCTCGACAAAGCTTTTTCAATATTTTTTTCACCTTTTTAGAGACCTTTCAGAGATTTCTTCTTACTAAAACTCAAGGTACTTCTTGTTTCATCCTTTTCTTTGAGTTATTCAGTGAGGGAAAAATATCTAAGAGTAAGGAGACGATGCAGAATAGTGGCCCATTAGTGGAGGTCTTAAGTCTTCCTTCGTCTTCATCGCCTCAGCCACAGTGGAGGCTTCAAACTCACGGTGGGAATTCTGATGAGGGTCTGAATCCTTTGACTAGGATGAGAATCTTGGAGGTGCTCTAGAGGACGGACTAAGCCAAGGAACTGGCAAGGCGTGGGTCAGCCCTTCTACTCTCTGAACTTATGATGACAGTAAGAGACATGACTGATTCTTTTGAATCTAATTCGGGTGCATCCTCAGTAGGTATGGCGCGAACCCGGAGGGCTGTACTTGCAAAGCAGGGGAGGGTTGTACCTGCAGAGCAGAAAAAACTCGTCTTCCCCCGAGATGTCAACAGATATCAGTGGGTGAACCAGGAGGTTTTGGGCACTTCTTCCGACGTGATGACTGCAAAAGACATCCTAAAGAAGTAACAGTACTTGCAGCTAATCGTGGAGAGACTCAGAGATCGGGGTTTGGGGTTCAACACCCATCGGAGGAAGAAAGGGTGTGCTTGACCCGTACAGAGGGCGAACACTTCATGTATATGTACAAGGCTCTCTTTACCCAGATTGAGGTGCGACTGCCGTTTACTAATTTCGAGATTGGCATTCTCAATCACTTGCGACTGGCGCCCACTCAACTTCATCTGAATTCTTGGGGATTCATCCAGGCATTTGAGCTGGTTTGTCGAGTCTTTGACTGGTTGTACTCGGTCAAATCTTTCTTTTTCCTTTTTTCTCGGTTGACGACTTCTGGAAGCAATCAAACCAAAGGATGGGTCACGTTGCAGGCTCAGAGCGGGCGCATAGTCTTCAAACCCTACCAATAGTCCTTCAAGAAGTTTAAAAATGACTTCTTTAGGGTAGAAGGAACTCCGAGTAAGATACCTTTTTTCGTCAGCCCGGAAGGTGAGCCACACCTCTACTTATACTAGGTTGAAGTCAGCCGGGCGCGGAGTAACAAGGGATTAGAGACTCTGAATTTTGAGATCCCTTCTTCTGAGGCCTGAGTCTTAGAGTTCATGATTGATTGGCCCAAGGAAAAATGGGTTATCTCTTGTAAGGATGTTTTGGATAAGCCCGCTGATACTGTAAAGGCCATACTAAGTATCTTATCCTACATATTTTCCTTTTGTACTTGCCTTCTTGCATGAATTTACCTAAGTGTTATAATGATTCTCTTTTTTGCTTGCAGAAAACATGGCTCTACCATCCAAACTTTGGCTTCTAGTTGAGAGGTTGGCGGCCAAAAGGGGTGAGGCTTCAGGATCTCGGGCCTCAGCGACTATTCAAGGGGTGACCGTTGCTATCCCTTTGCCTTCGAGTAGTGCGGTTCCCCCTCCTATGGTCATGGTGGTCTCTCCACTTCCCCTAGTTATTGGATGAACACTCGTTTTGTTAACCAAGATGAGTCTGAAGCTTGAATCTCAGTGGTTTGGTTCTTTTAATGCAAATGACATAAAAGTCTCTGGGTGTGGGGTCCACGATTCCAGGCTACAGTCGATTACGCTTAACCTCTGTAAACTATTATGGGTTTATGGGTTAAGATTAGGCCATAAGGGTATGGGTGAAAACCCATGAATGTGTTGCTTGACTTTGGAGGGTGTTCAAGTTAATTCCCTTATCTGGCCGTCAAGTAAAAATACGCTTAACATCTGTAAATTATGGTAGGTTTGTGAGTTAAGGTCAACCTCAAATAGGTACAGGTGAAAACCCTTGAATGCTCTGCTTGACCCCAGAGGGTGTTCAAGTGGATTCCCCAGTCTGGTTGTCATGTAAAGATATCGGAATAGCTGATCCTTTTGGACCATGTATTCCTCAGACCTCACCAAGGTATGGTGACCTTGTGGGTTGCAACAAGCCTAAGTATTTGTGGACTCGAGGTCGCAATCGAGGTACTGGTTATAGATAAGACATCAGTCATAAAGAATCACCAATTTACTGATATGCAAATATATTCATTTTACAACATAAGTAACAATTACAAGGCATTACATGATTGTGCAGGTTACTTCGTGGTGCCTATCTTGATCATGGGCATTATCCCAAGGTGAGCATGGGTTAGGGTTGTCATTTCTTGTGGAGAACGTCTTCTGTGATAGGAAAGAGAGGGACTCCAGGGGCTATAGCTCCGTTTTCTATAATGACCTGTAACTTAGTTGTTCTGGTCCTTTCGAACATATTGACTTAAATGGTTATCCCAAACGAGGGAGTCAATTGCATTTCGGAGGTTGGTACAATCCTCCGTGTTGTGACCAAGACCATCATGCCATTCACAGTGCTTGGATGTGTCTCTCCGTGCAAGCTTCTTTAGGGGGGGAGGTCTAGGTACATCCTGGAGCTCTGTGGTCATGACTTCTTGGTAGATTTGGGCCCGTGGTGTGTAACACCCTAATATTAATATCTCGATATATATAACATACATAAAGATAAATAGTACTAGCAATATCACTACTTACTTAATATCATAATCATATATCCATAATCATCATTGCAGTCATTATAGAAAGCCTTATGAAATGCGATATATATATATATATATATATATATATATATTATATTTGGAAAATGATTTCTTGAGTAAAGAAATGTGAAAAAGATTTATCTAGTGAGAGGAGTAGTTATTGTGAGATGAGTGAATCTTGACTATACAACCATACATGGATAGTCAAGATTAAAAGTTATATTAAAAGTCATATGACTACTTGAAAAGTCATATTCATTTATGTTTTAATCTTGACCATTCGTATAAGATTCAATAATTTTAAAGATTCAAATACCTCTTTTCTACTCTCAAATATAAATACTCCTCTCACCTGATACACTATATATATATATATATATATATATATATATATATATATATATATATATATATATATATATATATATATCTAGTGAGAGGAGATTTTAAATTTTTGAGAGGAAAATGATTTATGTGAGAAAGGAAATCTTGACCATACAACCATATATGGATGGTCAAGATTTGAAAAGTTATTAAAAGTTACGCGACCACTTAAAAAAATTATATGCATTTATGTTCTAATCTTGACCATTCATATAAGATCTAATGGTCAACATTTACTCCTCTCACCTCTCACAATAAACACTTCTCTCACCAAAGTAAGATTATATATATATATATATATATATATATATATATATATATATATATATATATATATATATATATATAGCCTTAAAAAGACATAATGTAATATATAAATGTTTATACATTACAAATCAAATATAATTGAACTAATGAATAAAAGCTTTACACAAGAAGTAATAAACTAAACTACTCTAATTTATCAGCTTCTTATTCTTCTTACCCTTTGCAGAGCCTTAACCTAGATTTACATAGAAATACAGCGGGGTGAGAATTCACAATTCTCAGTATAAGTATTCTAATACTAACAGTTGTAACATTCAAAAAGAATAAATAACTCATTCACATCAAGAATATATTTGCAAACTACATGAGCTATTACTCATTACTGAAGGAACATTCACATGCTTACCTTATGTAATATTCCTAAGCAAAATATAATCCTCAACCAATCTCAAACCACAGATAAGACAATCGCTCATACAATTGTCATCGAAGGCAAATGTAATGCTATGAAGATTGTATGCTTATGCTTATAAAATGTGAATAACAGTGTGGATGCAATGTTATAAAACTTGGTAGGAAAGGAATCTGTTACCTCATTAACCTACTTGATAGGGAGGGAATATAATACCTCATTAACCTATCTTCTACTTCTCTTGGTAGGGAAAGAATGTATTACCTCCTTAACCTACCTTTTACTTCTCAAAAGCCCACTTTTCAATCCAATATGCTTACTTTGAAAGCAAAGATGGATATGGGATTAAAGATATAAATGAACACAAATACCCTTACCTTAAACCTTGAAGATGGTGTTTGTCGCGACCGGGATAGCAGCGGGATAACGACTTAAATTACAAAAATTTAATGGAGTCGCCACCAATTTTATTTATATTAGGAAAAATTGAAAAAACCAAAACATATGGTCTACGTTCAAAACTCAAGTTCGAATTGAGTTTTCTAATTATGCACGGGGAAGAATGGTGAGAATTTAACCTCACAAGACTTCCTTCGTCTACATCCGTCCTAAGACACGGTTACCTTAAATCAGTTGTGCAATTTTTATAACTTTTAAAAAATCTATTTTACCCATTTATTAAAAGATAAAATAAATAAATAAATAAATTATGAAAATTTAATTTTGTCTATATATATATATATATATATATATATATATATATATATATAAAATCAAATCATCGAGATGTCACAATATCTTAAATGATTTTTTCTTCCGAAAAAAAGACATTAACAAATTTGCTGTCACAACTCAACTAATCTCATTTTATTTTAAAAAAAAGAATAATTAAAAACATACACTAGCAATAAATAAAATAAATAAGTAAATAAATAAATAAATACAAACATGCAACAGTTTAAACAAAAAAATCTCAAATAAATTCTAAGATGATTTTTTAGTTGCTATTATTTTTTTTTAAATGTTAGATTTAAGAATAAATTTACAACATCTAAACTATTGTTATTAGCCTATCCTACCTACCCAAAAACGAAAACTCTGATCACAAAAGCCCAGCCCAATATTCCCAAAATGACAAAAACAAAGGCCCCATCAAAAGAAAATAGCATCAGGTTTTCTGATAAGGAACTTTCAAAAAAAAATGTGACAGATTTGTTTTTTTTTTAAAACAAACATACAAGCTTGGTAAGAGAGGCTAGAAGCCTCTGGAATCAGAACCGTGAAATGAAAAAAAATGGCTTTCTTTTTTGCTATAGAACAAGACTCTACGAGAGAGAGAGGGCTTCTAGGGAGAGGTTGGCGAGAGAGAGAGAGTGAGAGAGGGAGAGAGGTATCAGGGCAGGAAGGTATGGTGGCTGTGACGAGCGGCGGTGTGCGGCGGCCTAGGCACGCAGGGGGTGGCGATGAACGGTTAACGAGATGCAGTCCGCTTGAATGAGGGGCGGTGCGGCGGTAAAAGTCTCTCGGGTGTGGGGTCCACGATTCCAGGCTGGGCACGAGTGGGCTAAACTATTAGGGGCAATTTATGGGTTGCTTAGGGGGTATGGTGTTGCGTGATCCCCGGGCCGAGGACGAAACGGGAGCGGCGGCCATGGCTGTGCAAGGGCAAGGGGGAAGTAAAAATACGCTTAACATCTGTAAATTATGGGGCAACGACGCACCACGGAAAACCCTTGGCATGGTGGAGACGGTGGAGTTCGCGACGGTGGAAAGCGGAATAGTGTCCAATTTGACGACGGTATTCGCTCGGCTCTCACGGAGGAAGGGAGGTGGACGGCATCCTTGGTGGGATTAGTGGTGGTTGGCATGGTTGGGGGGAGAAAATGGGTGGTTTGTGTTTTTTTTTTTTTTACAACTATATAGGATGAATTACATGATGGAATTTTTTTTTTTCAGTAGAGAACTATTTTTCTTGGGTGAAAATTTTGCTTGGTTTGGTTATATAATGACCAGTCACTTAGTTGTTTCCTTTCGAACATGATTGATTTTGGTTAAGGATGATATTGCATTTCGAGGTATCCTTCCTCCGATAGGAGGATATATTGTGAAGTGTGTGCTGCTGAGTGCATGGTAACCAGGAAGACATAACGAAAAAAACGATCCTACCCATTTAGATTCAGGCAACAATGATAAAAGTTAGGATGCATAAGGAAAGAATGGATCAATATACCTCTTGAGTTTTAGGAAAAACACTAAAAACTTTTCATTCAGCTGTTTCTCTACAATTTTACTTCTCACTTTTCTCACTAACAAAAAATAATAGTTGACGAAGAATACCAAGTTTTCAACTAGGAAGAAAAAAAGTATACAACAGCCCACCCCCAAAACAAAAACAAAAAATCCAACCCCCTTCTCTACGATGCTCCATATTTTATAGGCACAAAAATTCTGACTTGGGATGCATTGTGCAGATTGTGTTGTCCCTTTCCAGAGCAGCTTGTGTAGTCTTTTTCTACTCCAATTTTGAATTTAAGACTTTTCTCCTTTCTCCTGCATTGTTGCAATTTTCCATCTTCATGTATCGCCTCTTTTGACTCTCTTTTTCACAGTTTTGACTTCGCCATTGTTGCAACATGTACTACTCAGGGACAGCTACTCCTTTGTCTCTTTGATGATTTATTTTTTTGAAAACCTCTACTTGCATTCTTTTCTTTTCTTCTGCTATCATCAAAAAACTTGTTTTGTCTTTTGTGTTTGGCTTTGTTTATACATTACAAATCAAATTGCTCGTAGTTTCTCACAAGTAGAAACTAAAGCTACTCTAATTTTGTCTTTCAAGGTTTGTCAATTGCATTAAAGGCCTTTTGGTTTAGGTGTTTGGCTTTGCTTGCACGTTTTTGCCTTTCATGCTTTTTTGTCTTTTTCCTCTTGGCTTGATATATGATTGATATATGTTGCAACGTCACATTCCTTTCTTTGTTTCAAATTTTGGAAACTTAACACAAAACGGACCAAAGTAGCTAAATGGATATGAACATACTTTTATATTGTATGCTTGCTCTGGATCAATGTTATAAAACTTAGAGTAGTGAAAGTAAAATAAAATAAAATAAGATAAAATAAATAAATACAAAATCTTTTATTACTTTTTATTTTTATATTTTCTTTTCAAAATAGTTTTAAAGCAAAATCATGGATACAAATACAAATTATTCAAGCTTTGGCCTTTCCTTTTTTTCATTTTCCTCTCCTCTTCTTTCTCTTCTTTCTCTCATGTTTCTCTATTTTCTCTTTTCTCTTTGCCTTGTGCAGCCAAAAGTCGTGTGAGAGATTGAGAGAGTGAGTGGAATATGAGAAAATATCAAAGCAAAAGTCAAGGAAGATGACTCATGTGCAGCCTATTTATAGATATTTTAGATATTTTGGATATTTTAGATATTTTATGATATTTTAGATATTTTAAGATATTTTGATATATTTTATATATTTTAAGATATTTTAGATATTCTAGGATATTTTACAGGAACTTTATACCTGTTAAGAATACTTAGATTTTACCAAATCAAGTTTATTAACTTCTATAGGTATTAGAATAAATCTTAAGATTCATTTCAATACTAACTTCATCATTTTCATAAGTTCTCATATCTATGACTTATCAATCCAGTATTAAAACACTAAACCAGTGTACTTAAAAATATCAAACTGACTTCATTTATCCTCAAACTTTAACTACATTATATATTGCATACATTTGTAACCTATAAACAAATTCTCCATATTTGTTTCTCTCAAAATAGCAATTTATGTTATTATCTGAGTCATTTTAAGTTATTTTTCATATTCATTGTTGCAACAAAGTATCTAAACTAACTCAATTCGTCACAAAATTAAGCAAACATATCAAGCAAGTATTAAGATGCCTCTATAATCATATACAAGTCTAACATGCCAAAAAGAAGATATTACATGATGCGTTGATGGGAGTATAATTGTCATACTTTCCTTGAGGGGGCCTCAAATTCCTTCAATGTTGATTCGGCTGCTCTGTGGACCTCGATTTAGTATCTTCTTTGTCAAAATGCTTCTTGGCTTAGAGAACATTTTCAGCGTTGATATATTTATCGGTGCGGGCTTGGAACTCATCCGTAGTCTTGGGTCCTTCTTTGCCAATAAGAAAGTGAACTATCCCAGACGAAGTCCTTCCCTGATGTAGAACAGTCTGAGTATCTCATCCCAGTCATGCACGTTTACGATTTTCTTGTTGAACTAGAATATAAAGTCCTAGAGAAACTTTTCTTTTCCTTGCCTTATTTGGGAGAGACATGAAATTGATTTAGGTTTTACTTTGCTGGTAGTGAAGTGTAGCAAAAATCTCAATGACAGGTCTCCCTAGTTATCCACAGACCTCGGAAGTAAGGTGGTGAACCATCTCAAGGTGGCTTTCTATTGGGAATTGCAGATACATCACGCAGTTGAAAAACAAAAATTCCCACCAAGGATCCATGCGAAATAAACCATAATCCGCGTTTTAAAATAGTTTACCTCTTAAAGCGTGACAAAAACAAGCGACATGAATTACCAACATCGTAACAACAACGATGTCTTTGCGGTATCCACACGAACAGACTCACGAAATTCCAACGTCAGCAAAAAAAAAAAAGAATCTCACGTCTCTGGCACAGTGCCAGCTACGAAGAGAAAAGAAACTTGTCACTCTCTCACTCACTATTTCTGTCAAGTGCGACTAGGGTTTGTAATGCATGCCTTGACAGCCCCGTAGTAGTGTTATTTATAATAGTTGTTGCCTTATGCAAGTGAGAGCAACAGCAAGGACTCATCTGTTATGAGTTTGGCCCACAATTGAATCACAGTCCAACTTGAATTCTAATTGTTCCAATTTAGTCTGCTCTATGTGTACAACCTTACAGGTTCTCATGACGTTGGTAGTAATATTAAAATTTCATTTTAATATTACAAGTAGTGAGTGGTATTTAGTAACACATCGTTGCTATCAAAGTAATGAGAATGTCAGTGATTTGACATAACCTTTCCGTGATCAATGTTACCGTGCAGTTTAAGCCTTTTATCTAGATATCTAGATTGAACACAAGGCATGGAACGTGTCATCCTTGTATAGTTCAATCTTCCGTTTCCTGATACTCAAGTAGACTTATTAATAACAAATGAGATCAATATCTCATATTGACTCATTTGATCATAGTTATGCATTTCGTAGTGTCACTCAATCAGGGGCCCCAAAGATATTACTCCTATTATGTAGGAGGGACAAATCTCATCTAGGTCACTCACATCCCTCCACATGATTCGTGATATGTCCAATAACCAACTTTATAATCACCTTATTACAAATGACGTTTGATGACATTAAAACATACAACTTCTCATGTAGGATTCGTAGTGATTTCAGGTCAAAGGTCACATACAACATTATCACTATGAGAATTACTTATGACACTCACGTAATGATCCATGTAGCGCTCTCATGGCGAGTCAATCCAATACATCATTACTCTAATATGTATCTATGTGAAAACTTGATATCTCATATCCATGACCCGCGAGATGTGGCCATCAGTCTACGCACATACTAGTCTCAATGCATTATTGTCGTCCTGATTAACAATAATACTTGACTAGGGACATTTAAGAATAATGTTCTATTTCTATCCAATAGGATCTCACAAACAAGTCATCAACTTGATGTCCTATGACATAAAACTTATTATTCAAAAGACTTTATTATGTTTATCATAAATAACACATAATAAATGAAATGTCTCATATATTAAATAAATAACATAATACAATGTAAGCTAGTACAGTCAAAATAAATTGGCCTATAGGGCATACACCAATAACTTTCTTTAAAGATAATGGGAAAGCGCAACACATGAGAAAGTCATCTCCTTTAACAAATAAGAGTGCGGACACATAAACGTCCATATGTTCTTGAGGATCCATGGTCCTATCGTAAGTTTCGATATTTTGAGGATACTTGAAGCATTTTGGGATCTCATAGGCCATCAGTATGTTAGAGAAGGGTTGGTTTTACTACACTGTGTCCCTTATTGCGTGTGTCTGCTCTCTTGTGTGGACAGGTTCAAGCTGACGGCCGACATCTATGATCCTGGAGTTCTCTAGTTGACGTCATCGCGTCGATATTGATCTCTTCTGTTTTCATGGTTCCTCACTAGGGAATGGTTCTCTGCTTCGTTGCCCTAATTAGCAGCCCTCTCCAGGTTATGGATTCTCTCGTCTTGACGGTGAATCCTTTCATCCTGGTGTCTAACCAAGGAGAGTAATTCTGCTCTGGACAGCTCCTGGTAATCATTCATACTTCGACGGGACTGAACTTCATTTTCCATCCCGTCACCAAGGTGTTGCAATGTCGATACCTGCTGCCCAGCGTCCCCAAAATGTGCTCTCTAAGGGTCAAGGCATTGACTAGCAAGAATCCTCAAGGAAGGAGAGGGGAGATTCTCTCCAGTGAAAGAAGTCTTATGCCCATCATGTCTGGGTTCTGGGTGAGTTACGACTGATTCCAAGACAGGCTGATGAGCCACAGGGTTAGATGTCGGGTGACAGTTCGAAGAAGGAAGGTTACGCGCAGCGGAGGCGCGATTCTGGTTAGTTGACATTTGTATCCTTCTTGTGTTCACCATGGTGGTGGTAGTAGGAGGAGTTTTGAAGGTGATGTTGAGAGTAGAAATTTATCTTTTCCCATAAATGACGCCAATGTTCAGAACTAGGTTCTGAAGGTTACCTGGAGAAGTATGAGATGATAGATTCCTCTGAGGTGCAATAGCTGCAATAGTGGACCGAGGGAATGGGTACGTGCAAAAGTTACTTCGATACTCAATTCAATAGCTGCGCAAGGAAGGTAGTATGTAATGAAATTAGGATATACATTGTCTCTTTTACTTATTGTATTTATATAAGTATTTTAGGATATGTGGTATCTGAGCATTCAATGCGTGCCGAATGCTGCTACTTGGGATCGTGGCGACACGATCGTGAGGGAAAAGATCATGGAGACAGAATCGTGGAGATCGTTATCCTTTTGTCTTTATTTACTCACTTGTACATATACGACTATGATTTGTTCCTGTTATTATGCTTGATGTGTAAGTTGCTTCATACGCACTATCCGTCTAAGTGCTAACTTGATGAGTATGGTTGCTCTAATTATTTAAACTCGTAACCCAATCCAAAACATAGATAATAATACCACTCAAAAGTACTTTCACTACATGTACTTAACAAAATTAATTATCATAGTTATATTTTTAATACATTATAAATTTAAAAATATTAAATTTTTTATTCAAAGCTTCTTATTTAAAATTTCTTAACGACTCGTTTTATTAGGAAAAATCTAAATTAAAATTATGCAATATTGATCAAAGTTGAAAGTTATAGGAACCATGGTCTAACTCTTTAACACGTGTTACAAACTCAGTAGGTGACAAAAGAGTAAAGTTAGTTGGATGAGCGGCGAGAATCTAAAAACGGCTGACCCAATCAGAACATGCCATGAAGGGCACGCTTCTATGATGTTGCAAAGCACGATAATAATGCCGAGGAGCACAACGTACAAGTGGGCCCCACTCTCTTTTATACAGAAGGTACATGCAAGGCCAGATGGCAGCATCAGACGCGTCCAAATTAATGATTTGTGCGGAGAGTACGGCTTTTTTTTTTTCTTGGTTCTATTATTTTCATTTATCAGTTTAGGGTACTACCTCTCTAAAGTTTTGTCGATTTTCATTCTTAGTACATCAACTTTATTTTGTAATGTTTATTTTCTTAAACTTCGGTAAAATGCGTAAAATTATGTTTTTTCTTTGTCAATTTTAAGAGTGAAAATATATACATGAAAAATATGTAATTTTTTCTAATATAATCTTTAAACATTTAACTTTTAAATACATACAAACTGTCATTATTAAAATTGACGTAAAATATAATTTTATATATTTTATTAAAATATAAAAAAATTATGTATTGCAAAATAAAGTTTATATATAAAAAATAAAAAAGACAAAATTTTAGAAAGATAATGTGTAATTTACCCAACAATTCACGTGTGTGTTTTTTTTTATTCTTTTCATATTTATGTGTTGTCTCACTTGTGTGTGCACTCTAGTTATTGCATAAGATGGATGATATTCATGCCATGCGCGCATTAGTAAGACATCTTATCTATCATCATATTACAATGCGTTGTATATATGCTGGCGGAAATTGACAAGCACTATTTTCAAAGCACATTTTCCTAGTTTTTTTCATACATTTTCTTAGCCATTAAAGAAAGTGGCAACACAAAAACTGAAACCTTCCAGACGCTCACACCATTCAAAAGAAGAAGAAATGCAAATGTGCTGGATATGTAGTGCAAGTGCTGGATCTGTAGTGCAATCCGAAGCATTTCGTTGATATGGAAACAAAAGAAGAAAGCATTTGACTATGGGCTCCAGAGAGAGAAATAGGAGACAGTGAGGGAAGTATTGCAGTAGCTAAAAGAAACGTGGAATAGATCTTAATTATGAGAGTGAAAGAGGTAGAATAGTTAAAATTGTATATGATAAATATAAATAATTGACAATGACAAAATAAAAAAGAAAATGTGACCAAATAAAGATAATTTTTTTTATTAGTAGTATAGATATGAAAAAAATGAGAGAAGTTTTTTATTGTAAAAGATTAGAGGAACAAATCTTGTTAAACTATATTAACAATTATAAATAAAAAAATTTATATTAATAATTAATTATATGAGATATCAAATTTTTAAATAATATAATAATATATTATTGAATGTAAGTGTAATTTTTTTTAATTTTTATATTTATAATATATCAAAATTAAATTATATATATGCGTATATATACACATACACTAGTGTAATGCATATATTATTTATTATCATAATCATAATCCAAAACAAAACATTCAATTGATCATAATAACCCAAAAGTGATTGATCACGGTGAAAATGAACTATGACTTCAAACAAATTCTTATATGTAATATCAAAAATTCAAATTTTTAAGTCATCACTTTATAAAAAAATTTATCTATATATCTACTAGATAAAAAAAATTGATCAGAATATATGTGTAATTATTATTTTTCTTATTATTATACACAATCTTGTCGCTTCTAAACTATCCAACAGCCATATTTAAGCTAATTGCGACTAAGTCTTATGTAGAATAAAATGAATTCCTTAAGGACATGGATAGTCTAGAGTTCCTAAAAGAACTGTATCGTGTGCAGTTTATCATCTTATGGTTGACATTTTTAACCAAAATTTCTTTCAATGTTTTATCATAAAGAAAATTGTTTTTAGGGATTGAGATGCTCCGCAATTTTTTTGAAAACTGTAGAGGATCCTCATTCATGCCTTAAGATCGAAAGTTGTTTATCTTGACTTATTGACCGTTGCATCAGATTTCCATTTGTATTAATTTGTTCAACTTCTTTTTAATTCCATATGACACTTCCTTATAAATATTGCAATTATATTGACCTTTGAAGATAATTAACCGGCATTTGTTACTTTATGTGAAGTCAATAATGATTTTTCTTAGCATCTTTAAAAAGGTGATTCCTTCAATTAAGAATCATTGGTTTTTCATTTTTCTGTCAGCTCAGCTGTTGAAACTACCTGTTTTCTTATTGTCATGGTCATGGACCATGTTGCACCAACGTCTCAAATGGGTCACTCAATGTTGAACTTTTAATAATTCTGTTATTTGAAAATTTAAAATTCAAATTTAATCCGAAGTTTATGGCTGAGATTTATAAAAATAAAAGGATAACAAATATACCCTTGACTTATAGTTTTATGTACCCAAATACTTCATTATTAGTCCACCTGCAGTAGTATGTACGCAAATACTTCATTATTAGTCCACCTGTAGTAGCTTATTTAAACCAATATATTTAAGTATGTAATATTTAGCCTAACATCCTTAATTTTAGTAACACTAAATTCTTTTGAATGCTACTTAATTTTTTGGATCAAATCTCACTCAGATTATTCTCTTCCCATAGGTTTTAGACTTTTTTTATGATGAAAAATGTGGTATTTATTCATAATTTATGCCATAATTATATAATAATATATAGCTGTGATTTATTGTTAGTGTAAATTTTTCTATAAATTAAATTTAAATTCTATATATATATATATATATATTTTTTTTGACTTCTACACTATTTTTAACCGTATATTTCATCTAATGATTGAGATTATTTCATTAAAAGTAACCATTAGATGAAAATAGATCTAACTTTGAAAATGAGTGTAAGTTAAAAAGACTTACACTAAGATAATTGATCCTTCCTCTATATATATATATATATATATATATATATATATATATATATATATATATTTAAATAAATAACTATTCCTTCTTATAATTTACATAAAGTGCAACCATGTACACAAAGACTTGAATGAGAGTTGATTAGTAAAACAAAACACCTAACTGAAAAGATGTGCTTGTTCTTTGCAACAATGGTCAAAGAACCATATATATATATATATATATATATATATATATATATATATATATTCAGTAATAATAAATAAATAACTATTCCTTCTTATAATTTACATAAAGTGCACACCCTGTACACAAAGACTTGAATGAGAGCTGATTAGTAAAACAAAACACCTAACTGAAAAGATGTGCTTGTTCTTTGCAACAATGGTCAAAGAATCGTGTGGCATGGGCAAGAAAATTTTGTTTGAGAACTCCCAATCCCAACTACGGCTAAGATTGAAAACTAATCGAGCTGAGTTGAACTGAGTTCAGCTTAACTCGACTTGATAAGAAATAGTTCAACTCGAAATTCGGATCGAGTTTGATATGAACCAATTTTTATAATTCATGTTTGGTTTGAATCAAGTTCGCGAATAATTCAGTTTGATTTGTCAACTCAAATTAAATGAACCAAATACTAAAGTAAGACAATATGAACTAAATGAACCAAGTTAGCTCGTGAACTTGATTCATTAACTTGGTTCATAACTTAATTTTAATTTTACATAAATGTCATAACCAACAAATATTTTATATTTTTTATACTTTTTTTTTTAAATTATAGTTTTAAATATAAAACATTATATATATATATATATATATATATATATATATATATATATATATATATATATGTCTGGTGAGAGGAATGTTTATTATAAGAGGTGAGATGAATGAATCTTGACCATTAGATCTTACATGAATGGTCAAGATTATAACATAAATACATGTGACTTTTTTAAATGGTCACATGACCTTTAAATAACTTTTAATCTTAATCATCCATGTATGGTTGTATGGTCAAGATTTACTCCTCTCATCTTCTCAAAATAATAAAAATATATATATATATATATATATATATATATATATATATATATATATATATATATAATGAGAGGAGTTTTTATTATGAGATGATGAATATATGGAGTAAATCTTGATCATACAACTATATATAGATGATCAAGATTAAAAGGTACTTAAAGGTCATATGACCACTTAAAAAAATGACACGCATTTATGTTCTAATCTTAAGGGTGAGAAGTGAGATTGTGAGTGTGAGAGTCCAAGATCTGAGATCGAGTGTGAGAATGAAAACCTATAACTCAAATTTTGAAACAATGTCTTTATAAAGAGAGCGGGTTCACAAGTCCAGTCTTAGATTGGAAATTTCTTCAACCTATGAATCGAGCCATCCATGATTGGTTTTGATTGAGTTGGACCCGATGTAAATCGATAACTAAACCCAAATTAAACCAATTTAATTGGTTTTGGTTAATTTTTCGAGTTGATCGGGTCAATTCGATCTAATGAATACCCCGTCTGAAGGATGCTTAGGGGTGTTAAAATTGATCGAGTCTAATGGGTTGGCCTGAATAACCCAATAAAATGTGTGAGCTGGGTTGAGAAAAATTTATTCTAAATGCATTTTGGCCCAACTTAGGTTGGCCAGATTTTGGCTCGATCTGATTCAAGCCATCATGCAATAGACCAAGCCAACCTACCGACCTGATATTTAATTACTTTATTAATATTTTATATGATATATAAATGATTTTATCCTTACTTTTTCTAATATAAATTTAATATTTGTATAAAAAACTATTTTATTATATATTTTTTTGGTATTTAAAGTATGCAAAATAAAAAATATAGTGATGTAATATAAGGTAAAATTTTTAAGTATTAAATATAAAGAAAAAATTAAGAAAAAAAATGATTCGGGCCAATAGGCCGGTCCACCCAACTTGCAACCCGCATAGGGCCAAGTTCAATTAACAAATTGCTAGCCCGAAATGTTTTTGGCCTACCCAAAAATTCACTTAACCTACATGCAACCCTGTCTAGCCTGTTTTGACACCACTACCTGTTGTTGAGGATGAATGCAAGTGCAAACCCATGCCATAAGGAAACTTAATCATGCTCACCATGTTAGAGTATTTTTAATATGAGATATCACTAATTGATGTTTTGGATTTTATTAAAACGAGTTAATGGTCGATCTATATAGGAGAATGAATAGGCCAAGAATGATCCATTTATTTTAAGTCTATTACACTTTATTGGGCTGATATGTTAGGCAAGTATTAGATCATTGCATATATCTCAAGGTCATTGGGAGCAAATTCATTGTTTTGGTTCTTTAAGTTGAGGATATTTCCATTGTCTTAGAGACACATCGTTTTGTCTTAGGTATTGAAATAAATAGGGATAGGACTCGTGGTTTGTTAAGTCTACCATAAAAATTCTACATTGAAAGAGTCCTTGAGGAGTCAAATATGAAAGTTTGCAAGCTTGGGGATGTTCTTGTCACTAAAGGTGACAAAATTAATAAGAGTCAGAACCCACGTAGTGAAATTGAAAATGAGTCAATGAAATAAATGTCGTATGCGAGTATTGTAGAGAATTTGATGAATATTCAGGTTTGCATTAGACCTGAGTTGGCTTTTCCCACCAGTGTTCTTGGGAGATGTCTTTTTAATATGGGGCATGATCATTGGGTTGTTGCTAAGAAAGTGAAGATATATTTGCAAAAAAACAAAAGCCTACATGCTTATATATGGGAGGGTAAATAACTTAGAAGTTGTTGGATATACAGATTATGATTTTGGAGGGTGTCCCAATGACATGAAATCTACTTCTGATTACATCTTTATGCTAGCAAGTGGTGTCATATCCTGGAAGTGTGTTAAGCAAATCATGGCATTTCCTTTGGTTATGCAGGCTGAGTTTGATACATGTTTTGGTGTTGCTTCTCAGATGATATGGCTTAATAATTTTATCTCATGTCTTTAGATTGTTTTTCTATCTCCAGGCTATTAAAGGTTTAATATGATAATAGTGCAGTTCTATATTTCAAAAGAAAAATTAAACTTTCTAGTGGATGCAAACATTTGGAGCTAAAGTACCTAACAGTTAGAGACTTTGTGAAGAAAGGGGACATAATTGTTGAGCATATAAACACAAAGTTGATGCTAGCAAATCCATTAATTAAGGGACTTAGACCCATAGTTTTCAAAAGACACGTTGAAAACATGGGAGTGTTGAGCTCTTTTGATGTGCTTGGTTAGTGGGAATATTTTATATGTATTTATTGCACTTGTTTGTCTCTTTTGAGATTCTTTATTTGGCATGATAGATATTATAATTTTTGCACGAAGATTATTTTATATTGTGTATTTGTTTGCCTTGTTTGGTACACTTGGTGATTATTTTATATACGCATATGGTTGATATTTTATGTTGTGTACCTTATGTGATATACTGGTATATGATTTTATGTCAAATAATGTTTTTCTAGCTTGATGAAGCATGTCAGTTGTTCATGCTCTAATGAGCATACTAGTTATTCATGCTTGTTGGAACATGACAATGATTTCTCACGCTCAGGAGAGAGCGAAGGTGTTGAAAAGAAATCATTAGAGATCCGATATTGAAAATAACATTATTGGATCATAAGTTTGATACTATTTTCATGCTACACTACCACATCAGGACTTGGTCTATGCTATTGGTAATGCTTGTGACCATGGAAGGTCTTACATTAATAAAGGGTGTAATCGTCGTCATGATTCAGTATTGTCAATGGTATAGGTTTAGGTCAATTTGCAGGTGTTATCTCATAGATTGTGATTTTTGAAATCATGGTCACGTTTTGAAAATTAATTGTTAACCCAATAGTCATTTTCAAAACAAAATATTTTTCAAAATGATATCTTTCAATTAGTGTTGCCCAAGTGAGAGAATGCTAAAATATTTTTAATATAGGTTACCATTATGTTTTGGGTTTTATTAAAACAGATTAATGGTAGATCCATATAAGAAAAGGAATAGGTCAAGGATAATCTATTTATTTTAGGTTTATTACACTTTATTGAGTTGATGTGTCAAGCAGTTATTATTGTAAGTTAGCTCCTTAGTGGCTCGTGATGAGAGGACAGATTATGGTTGACATCATTCATAAATACAAACTAAGTTTCCCCCTCTATTCCTTACCACGAGAGTTTTTTCTATTGAGAGTCGTATTACAACTTAAAGAATAGAGAAGAAAACCTAGTCCCCAAAATAGATTGCTCTATATTATCATGGCCAAGATAGATATACAATATATTTTAATATATTTAATATTCTATGATCATATATGACTTGAAAATTATTTCTAACACACCATTCTTCTCATCATCACACGAACTTCACTAGGTAACACTCCAACAATTTGGAGGCAGGTGTGGTGTAGACTGTGATTAAAATTTAGAATAAAAATCAGTTGCCAAGTTCCACAAAAAAATATAAAAACCTTGCAACAAGTTGTAGTTAGCAAATGTCGATCCACAGAGAACTAATTCAATTAACACTATAAATTAATTTTTAATTTTAAACTCTAAAAATTAGTAAACAGTAAAAAAGGGGGATTTTGTTTGTTAAACTAAAAACAGAAATTGATTCTAAAATAATAACAATAAACACAATTTGATTTACCAATTAAAAGACAATGGTTAAGAGATGGAATCCACCACTAGATTCATATGATTATATTAACTTACATTCTCTTTATACCAATATAACCAATTATGCTTTTATATGATTGTGAGATAAATCAACTGTTTTCCTTAAGTTTTGCTTAATTCAGCAACCGCTCAAATCAAATTCTAATCGTTAGTTATTTGTAAAGCAACCGCTCTTACACCTATCTAATGATTACATTAAGAATTATAAAACCAATCACAATAAGATCTAATCACACACCGAGATTAAATTACTTAGACCATATGTCTCACTAGTCTTACCACCACAATCGCGCATAGTAATCCTAGTTTTA
This sequence comes from Ormosia emarginata, assembly GCA_029884605.1. Classification (NCBI taxonomy): domain Eukaryota; kingdom Viridiplantae; phylum Streptophyta; class Magnoliopsida; order Fabales; family Fabaceae; genus Ormosia; species Ormosia emarginata. Next base: position 15,403,367 of record JAQQTP010000059.1, on the reverse strand, counting down.
CCGCTTCTGAAAATAGTAAAGAGTATAAAAACCTTTATACTGAATTAAGATCAGAAACATATGAATAAAAGTTCAATTGATTTGATATAAAGAGATATACAAGGTTCACATAATCACAACTAGGGTTTCATCTTCCCTTAACCAAATAAGAAAGTTAGTCGCACATGACAAATTCAAAATCAAAAGAATAACAGAAGAAAGACATCATCCAGAATAAAAGAAGAGAAGAAAACTAAAGATCAAACTAGTTTCCAAGGTTTGAGGTTGATTGATCTTTGATCGCTTGAACCCGAGTCTCTAATCTTCGATTGAATCCCCATCTTGCTTGTTCTTTGTATTCTCTTTAGTAACTTGACGGTTTTCAGTCTAAAGATATCTTAGGAACCTTAGGCAATCCTATTTATAGCTTTTGAGCCCATAACCCTCGTCCAACTTTAAAATTATAATTTCTGAGACACAAACACGGACTGTGTTTCATTACATGGACCCTCATGTGTTTGAATTTGCCAACAAGTTTTCATGGAATTACGCAGACAGAGAAGAACACGACCCCCCGTGTTTCATGACACGGGTCGTGTTTTCCTGTTTCTTCAATTTCAACCCAAATTCTTCATATGCTCTATTTTCTCCTTACTTCTAGGGGTGATATTGATCTCTTGAAAAATACAATGCGATTATGAGTGCTTATTAAATACACTTAAGCAAAGTTTCATAATAAGGATCGATTAAACTTCATATCTAAAAACTTAGTTAAAAGTTAACAATTAACTGCACATAAAGTCTAATTAAATCAAACATAAGACACTCAAGATATAGAAATATCAACAGATCAGAGGCTAAAGGCTTCAACTCGCTCCAACTCCTAGGTGTGATAGTCATAGATATCACATCACCCAACTTCTACGATTCAAGGTTTGACAAGTAATTCTCATAGATGTAAACACCATGCTAGCTAAAAAAAAAAATGCTCAGCTACACCCATATGTATATGAATGAATTGTGGGTGCTTGTTGATCAACAGCTAAGAATTTTCCATCAGCAAACAAATTAATTCACTCAAATGTTTTTTAAATGTGCTAATTTCCATTGGGATTTAATAAGCTGATGGTAGATTCCTCATTGTTAGAAGAACTCACATCCCTTATGCCGGATCATTGGATCATTGCACAAATCATTAATTTGATATATTGTTAGAGTTTGGTTATTTACACAGTCATTAATTTTTTTTTATTGCAATGAGGTAATGTACAATCAATTTACACACAACTCAATTAATTCAATCTTTTGATCTCGTTAAAAACAATTTTTATTGAAAAATTCACAAAGATATTATTTACAACTTAACTTAAGTAATTGACATACTTAGAATTCAAATATATGATAATTTGTTTATCCAAACATCACATTTTCATCTATTGCTAAATCAATCTTAGGGTTCACAAATCACTAATTTCACACATTATCATTACAAAAAATTCACACAAGTATAATTTTTTTTAATAAAATGGGCATGTGAGTAGCATGACTCTTATTTGCTTATCCCTTCTTTCGGTTTCATTTAGTAATACACCATGACACACAATGTTGCAGTGGTAAGTAAGTAAAATTTTACATTAATCATGCTACGCGTTTCATTTGATATAACAATGAGTTTTGTTATATTTTTTTAAAAGTTTTTTTTATTAATTCACATAAAATAAAAAATTATTAAATAAAAAAATAAATACATTTAATATTTTAAGAACATAAAATATATTTAATAATTTTTATTTAATAATTAAGAAAATTAATATAAAAATTAAGTAAAAAGATTTAAAATTATTCCATAACAATTGATTGCCTTAACACAAGGCACAGAAGAAAACTATTCTCCTGGTTGATAGTTGATACAAGGAAAGGAAATCATCAACTCCTGGTTTGAGGAGTGGGGAAATAACATGGTCACCCAACTCCCAAGAGAGCTCTGGAACGTCTTGAAACCATCTTTGTGGTTTTACTATGGAGGCCCTAATGCCCCAAACGGGCTAGAAGTAGGGTCCCAGCTTGGCCATCATCATCACAAATTGGGCTCTAAACCATGGAGGGTTCATCCCAAATCCCAAGATATGAATATCTTAAAATTTACAACCCAAATGATCATGGGTAATGTTAAAATTTTATGTTGAAGTTCAAATATTAAGTTTATATATAAAATTTTAAAAATATTTTAAAAATTTTAAAAATTATTGAAAGAGTATTTCAAATTTTAAGAAATGCGATCATTACTAATTCTATTAATTTTATTTTTGTATATTATAGTATAGTTTGACACTAGAACAAAAATATATTTATTCAATAAAAAAATATCTCAATTTTTTTTTCATATATATATAAACATTATTATTAAATTAATAAGATAATAAAAATATAATTTAAATTCAAATTTATAATGAGTTATTGTCTTATTGATGATATAATATAGAAATGACAATTATAAAAAAATACTAAAATAATTTATGTATTTTTTTAATTTTTTTATTAGTATAATACTAAAATTCAAATTCAAATAAAATTAATGACACAACCTAAAACTAACATTTGACAAAATTTTACAAATTAAATTTCTCCTTTTATACATTATATTAATAGGTGACTATGTGAATAGAGAAGGACGGCTATGAACGTAACGCTAACGTGTCCCAACTCATTACAAATTTTACTAACATGCCATCGAATGCATAAGTTACTTATATTTAAATATTTCACTTATTAAAAACATTTAGGAAGAAGGAAAACATAGGTGCACAAATGTTGTTCTCACAAATTTTTCATGTACTTATATACAAGTCATTGAATAAAATTTTTGTCTTACTATAACTTTTTTATTATGATCCTGTTGAATCCACATTAGAGTCTATGAAAATTTTGTAAAAGTAAAATCTATGCAATGATCATTTTTTAGAAAAAAAAAATAAAATTTATAGCATGAATAGTACTTGAACTTCCAGCATCAATTAAATTCCCTTACTGGAAGAGAAACTTTTGTTTTTGGTGAGTAGGAGGGGCATAGCCCCTAGACTACTCTAACACTTCTCGACAGAGTCAACCCACCCAAATATTCTAACAAAATCCTACCACAGCCTTGAAGAGGATGATCAAAGATATGAAGGCCCAACTCCAAACTATGAGAATGATTGGCCATAAAATCAGCAGCTCTATTTCCCTCGCGATAGCAATGCGAAATCCGCGTTCTCCAAGCCTTTCTCCTTAGGCTTCTAATCCTGTCAACCAACCCAACATAAGGATGGGAAGGAGGACAACCACTGAGAACAAAGTTGACAAGAGCAGATGAACGGTTTATTTATTTATTTTTTAGATGAACGGTTTAAGTTATTCAACTCTTTTTTATTTTCAAATTCAAATTACTCTTTTTATTTGTGATATAATTAAAAGTGTGAGCACTTAGCAGAAAAAGAAAATAAATTACTTTACATATAAATCTCCAATATTATCATTACAAAATATTCAACAATAATTAATCGTAATGAAAATGAATTATGATTTTAAGCAAATCTTACTTAACGGATAAGATTTTTTAAAGTAAAGAAGTAATGGTATTTTTATTATTAAATTTTAGTTGATTAAAATTTTAATATACTTTTTTAAATTAAATTAAGAGTGAATACATATTTATTCGTTTATTTTAGATAAAATTTTTTCTTTACCTAAAATGTTATAGATTTAAATCTTAGAATCGCCACTTTAAAAAAGACTTTACCTACTACCATTAACCTGAATATTAGTCTTATAGTAATGTCTATGAAAATAATTACTATATATATATATATACCAAATATTATCGGCACACTCTAATCATAAAGATTAGATCCACTCAAGCTGTTAACAAACTATTAAATTATTAATTTCTGTTGAAGGCTTCTCAGATCATCACCTAATGAGAAAGCAGCATATTGGTTACATTATTGAAACCATATTCTCAGATCATCACCTAATGAGAAAGCAGCATATTGGTTACATTATTGAAACCATACTTTTGTCTCATATCAATAACCATTTATTTTTATTTTTATTTTTTTACAATATGGTAGTAAGGATAGTATATTGCAATATTATCAATTAATTTGCCAATGATATGTATGAGATTTTAAATGTGCAGGCCTAGTAAGAGATTAAGATTTTTCCATATAAAAATACTACGATCACTTGTAACTCCTAGACTTAGAGAATCTCTCTGAAAAAAAATGACCATCAAGCGGAATTATTAGTCAAGAGAGAATTTGAGCATGTGAAATCAAAAGAATCATTATTATATAATCTATTTAAATATTGTTTTATTATTATGTGATACAATTACCAAAAAATCTTGGTGATTAATTATTTTTCTAATGAATAAAAGTTTGGGAAGAAGATAAATTATCCCATTTCAAAGTAAACATATACCACAAGTCTATCTGATTGAGGACTTAATATTTACAATGACCCATGAATGACAGATCACTAGTAGGAGTAGAAATAGATTATATTGTTTATAAGGGATTTATGGTTTGACCTGCGTTAAGTTTAACTTGTTTACTAAATAAATTAGGTCAATATTTTTTTAAAAATCTGTTTAACTAAAAATGTTATGCATTAAGTCATCTAATAGATCTTTTAAGCTTAACAGGACTGGTTGACTTGTTTAATTATATATAATATAATATATATTATTATAATAATTATAAATTATAATTATAATCATTAATTTATTATAATGTATTAACATATTTTTTAATTAAATTTTAATAAAAGTCAATAACTAAAACTTAAGTTGACAAGTTAATTAGAACAAAAATAACATATTTATTAATATATTTAATGTAATATATTTATTAGAATAAAAATAATAAGTTAACACTCACCTTATACTTTTATATCTTCATTTTTCCACTACTTTCTTACTCTGCTCTTTAGTCGATGTGAGACTTTTAGATATACCAAATTACAAAATTATTAGAGGCATATAGTTATAAAACATGAAGATATAACCTATGTTATTTCTGGATTTCTTATTTATATATTTGTTAATAACATATATAAGGTTATTATTTTAATTTCCTTATGGTTAAATCGTGCAATTATTTGTTTCTAGTTGCAAGAATTTGACAAAAGTTACCAAAATTACTAAACTATGTTTCATGTCTAATTCGTTTAACTGTTTGTGGAATTCTTGTGATAATATGCTAACCTCATCAATTATTGATATTATGATATGATTTTTCTTGTCAATTCATTATAGAATATGTAGTTATTATCATAATACTAATTCATTACAACTTTAGTCTTTTTTGCATTAATGTTGCAATTGAAGGAGCGTAGGTTCGATCTTCATGTTTTGCAACTATATACTTCTAATAATTTTGTAACTTAGTATATCTCCAAGTCCCACATCGACCAAATACTAGAGTAAGAATGTGGTGAGCATCTATAAAATTAGAAGGTGAATGTTAGGTTATAATAAAGATCTATTGGCCTTGAGTAGGTCCATTGACTTATTTCAAATCTTAAGTCTGTTAGTCTATGTAAATATATGTTAACCTATTTAAAGGTAGGTTTGTTAGCTTATGTAAAGGCATGTTGACCTATATAAAAGTAGGTCTATTAACCTATATAGAGGTCTGTTGGCCTATTTAATGATATGTTTGTTAACCTATTTAAAGACCTTATTGTAAAGTAAGCATTTAAATAGCCTTTCAAGTCAGACCCTACTTTTAAAAAGGTCAGGTCAAACCTTAAAAATTAGCCTATTAGAGGCTTACAGGCCAAGCTCAGACTTTATAATTGAAATACATGTCAGATTTGTTTAAGACAAAGTATGGCCTAACCTGATCTGTTTCCACCCCTAATCACTAACAAAAATCAAATCTAATACTTTTTGTTCAATGTTTTATCAAACAATTAAAGGATTTTTTATGATACACTGATAGATACAGTATTTAGAGTGAGTTATTAAGCATTTATTAAATATTAATTTTATAATTAATATTTAAAATTAAATTAAAATATCAATAACTAATAAAATATTTACTAAATATCATACCTTTAAAAAAAAGATTAAGTACCATAAAATTGTCCTATAAATTAAATTAAACCAACTATCGCTAATGAGGATTAGACAAATTTGATCACTCTGAGGTTAATTTAGAAACTATTTATTATTTTAGGATAGTTTTGAAATTATATACCTTTTAGGGTGATTTTTGCCAAGTAGGCAACTGGACCCATTGTTTTTTATAAAAAATTCCATCTCAGCCAAAGGCGTTACCGCGCCAATTTACTTGCGCCTTATAAAGTGTCCGTGAATTATCATCTCACGAAAAATTATAACATGATTTTGAAGTAACAATAAATATATGTTTTAAGAAGATTTTTATTATTAATTTAAGTTATTTTTTTAATATTTATATGAATATATTTAAAATCAATACTAAATATATTTTTAGAACATGTATTTATTACTATTACAAAAACATTAGATAATTTTTCCTCATAAATGGCCAACGTGAATTAGTCCTTTTTACTGACATGACATGTGGTGTGGTGAACCTATGCAAGAATGTGGCTTCAGCCTTCAAGGTTTTAAATTTGTTCTTATAATATATTTTCTGTTAATGAAAAATACTTATTATACATTACTTTTAAGTTACATTTCCTCATATTATCTTATGTGATAAAATTAGAATGAAATCATACCGAAAATAAGATGATATTAAACATAATTAATAATAAAAATTATGTAAATATGAAGTAATATATATATATATATATATATATATATATATATATATATATATATATATATAAATATGTATAATTAACATTACTATAAATTAATTTCTACCAAATTTAATTGGCTCAACGGTCAAGCTTCCAGCTCTCATCTCTCAATTGTTCTAGTCCGGTCCTTCATATAAGGAAATGGGACTTAACCACTCAATCAACAAGGATATTTGGATGTTGTGTTACAACAACAACAACAATAATAATAATAATAATAATAATAATAATAATAATAATAATGTTTAAACTTTATCACAATATAACAAAAAAAAAAAAGTTATCAAATGAACATTTATGCTTTGGCAAATCTTAACAGGTTCTCATCTTCTGGAACCCAACTCAGATTCTTCCTTAGCCATAAACGGACGTCTATTTACATGAATCAATATAGTAAAAAAAGTATTAAAAATTACTCAATGTTGGAAAGAAAGCCTCCATTATTAAAAATAAATATATATAAATAGAGATACAGTTTGAAAAAATAATTAGAAGTATGAAAATAATTTTCTTGATTTTGGTTGAGTAATTTTTAATTTTAATATAAACCTTAACAAGAAGTTCAATTTAAACCTCAATATAAACCATTAAAAGGGTCACGTGGCCTAAAGCTTTTTACAAGGTGTTGACACGTGGCAAGTCCATACAAAAAGATGCTTTCAGCTTTGTGAGAGGCGGTATATAAAATGCCATGACTAGCGCCTTAAGCTAAGGTAAAAATAAATAAATAAATTATTGAAAGATAAAAATAAAAAATCAGTTGTCAACGTGACAAATACAATCTCAAAATGATAAATGGTTTCAAAACAACTCAAAAATAATAAAAAATTAATTTTCAAATTGACCCAAAGTGGCCAATTAGCCTTCAGTATTAACCATAGTTGTATAATACAGATGTTGACCCAATCAGAAAATTAAATCATTAGGTTAATAGTTCAACTATAACTCAAATAGTTAAATTAAAAAATTTAGATAAATAATAAAATATTTTTTAGAAATATTATATAAAAAATTAATTGATATAAAATATATTATATTAAAAATATTAAACAAGAAATATATTATATAAAAAAATACATCCAAACAAGTAGTGATAATAACTTATTAGTTATATAATAAATTAATAACTTAAGAATAATATTTAATGGAAGCATATATGGTCTAATGGTAAAATATACTTTATGACAAAGATTTTTAAATATAGTATTCAAATTTTAAAAATTATATATTTTTTAAGTTTCAATTAAAAAAAAAACGTACCGACCCAGGTCGACCCAACAGGGTGGGTTATCAGGTCACCCAAATCAATTCGAATGTGACCAGGTCGTCAAAAAATTAATTCAATAAATTGACCATACTGACTTAAAACTTAAATCATGAGTTATTCGTTAGGTCGGTACAACTATTATATTAACTACAGTTACAATATCCTATATAAAAGAATAAAAAGGAAAGCAAGGGCAAGACCGTGGAAATTTAGCCGGCTAGGATATTCTAAAGTAATCATAACATATTTTCCAAATGACAAGAAAAAAAAAACATATTTTCTTTGAAAACAAAAGCCAGCTAAAATAATAAAACATTTATAAATCAAGAAAAATCTCTGACTAATCCAATTAATTTATTAGCTAATGGGCCATGCCAAGATGACAAGGGGTTTTCCTCTGACCTTAATACGCTGCCTCCAACCTTAGAATACCAATGATAGCTTTGAAGAACCTCCCTCAGCCTAGAGACACTGACACCAGGTTTAAAGGGACGCAGACACTCGTTTGACACTCAAAACTGATCCAAGAGTTCATGATCCATATTCCAAAGAGAAATAATTTAATCTTTTACTTAATTTTTTAATTATTAAATAAAAAAAATATTAAATATATTTATTTTTTATTTAATATATTTTTATTTAATATTAAAATAATTGAATAAAAAAATATAACATTACTCTATTCTAAAATATAAACCTCCGACATAACATATAAAGACATGTGGCAACATCCGATCGATATGCCATCTAATCTAAGTAACTAATTTTCCTTCCAAAACTCTCACCTCAGCATGACAAGCGTGGGAGGGGTGAACTGCGCACCCCTCTTGAACTAGGAACCCCCCTCTCCTTATAAATGGAGGTGATCTCAATGTGTACATACGAGTTATTCCTTTAGCCTAAACATTAATTACCCTCCCCTATACTCTAAGCTTTGCTTGGGCCTTGGGCGCTCTTCCTAGGCGCTGCCACCATCACCCCCAGCCGTGCCACCATTAATCCTAGGCTCCGCCGCTTCCAGGCTAGCTGTAGACCACCAAGGGTGCAACTAACGAGCACAACTAATTTCTTCTTGACCTAATATAATGTCATGGGTATCAGTGCATGTTTGTAAAAGATTAAATTTTTTCAAAAACAACTTCTTTTCTTAAAAAAAAAAACTATTTTGAAGAGATTGTAAGATATTTTAAAAAAATATGCAAAGTTGATTATAATCTAAATATTATTTATTTTATACTACAAATTGATTATAATCAAAATCTTCTTTTTTAGCATTTTGATTATAATCATATTAATTATAATTAGAATTTGAAATCTTTATCAAGATTTTACTATATAAAAGTGTTTTTTTACACAATTTAAATAAAATATATTATTTTTAAAATTATTTTTCAATTAATATATTCAAACATAAAATTAAATTTATCATAATTAATTATAAAATAATAATTATATATATAGTTAATTACCAAAATAATATTTTATTTACCGCTAATCCAAATACACTCTTAATTAAATAGCGGAAGATGTGGTTGAAATCTTCACGTTAATGAATAATTGTCTTTTTTGGTGGCAACACTTGAAGGGAAGTTAACTTACCTATATTATACGGGACAGTCGTGAATCAACGTTATCACTGACTGATTTATCAATAGCATGGTTTATACGGCGGGATAATTATTTTAATAATTTGTCATTTTTTATGTAAACATATTTGAATTTCTTACATTAATTCCAACTGACGATAATGTGTGTAAGTTTGGATTACTTGTTCAGTAACTTAAGTTTAGTTGAAAGTGTGTTTTGCTGAAACTTAAGTTTAGTTGAAAGTGAGTTCAGCGATGGCCAATTTATGTTTGGAAACTTTTGTTTAAAAGTGAGTTAGTAACAACAATTTTAACACAAAGCAGAAATTTTTTATTAAACTCAATCCATTTTTAAGTAAAAAATCACAAGAATCAATTTTTTTTTTTTTAAACATCTTTTCACGCCATTTAAAAATTACAAACTTGCTTTTGGTGTGTCCAACTACTATCCAAACATGCTCATCTACTTGCCCGTGTCAATTACTTTTATTCCCTAATAGAAAATACTTTGTGCACGTCACAGTGTTATTAAGAGTTCAGCATTTGAGATCTACATTTATAAATACGTTTGATATTATATTTTGATTTTAAATTTTAAAATATTAAATTTATAAGTTTTTTTTTATATCGTGATCAATTTATTCATTCTTTTTTAATATATGATATTTTTATTACATTTCACTCAAATTCTTAACAATTATCTCATATTAAGTATAGTAACAAAATTAGAATATAAGAATATAAGTGTAGAAAAAATTATAAATGTGATTAATTATAATTAAATAATAAAAATTATATAAATATAAAATAATTATATATAAGTGTATATATAACATTATTCTATCATAATTACATTTTCCTTTAATAAAAAAGTTTAATAAAATTTAATTACGCTGCATGGTTGTTTACCAAGTGTCATATCACATCAAATAAATGTCGAACGCATGCATACATCACTTATCTTTTCATTTTCTTCCGAAAGAACATATTAAATTGATCTATGACAGCACTCAGTCTGCAGACTCTGCCCTATGTAATTAGGTAGGCATTCTAAATTAATTTCTCGGGCTTTACTAGCTATAGTATATGATTAGATTATTATCCAATAAGAAACCATTCATCTTATAGTCTCATTAAGCGATCTGTTGTTGTTTTGTGATCACGTTACAAATTTGCGTATAATTCTCAACTATCCTTCCACAATTTGAGCGTGAAAACACTTTCAGTAGAATCAAGCAATATTATTTTAGTCCTCACGAGTCAATGGCCTTGAAATCTAAGTGATCTAACAATCTATCTAGAGATATAATTAATTTCCATTCCATTATTGTCTGTTGGGGTCATGTATCTGCAACTAGCTTAGCATTATTTAATTTCCTTACTTCTTAGAAATGTTGTGCAGTTTATATTTTCTCTTTTTCATTAACTATCTTGGAACCCCATTAATTATCCTAGATTTTGAAAGATAAAAATAAAATAATCAGTTGTCAACGTGACTAAATACAATTGAATTTCAACTTCCAATTATTTAGATTTTGTTGAACCAAATCAGAAGATCCTGAAAGTTTCAGTATGATTAAATTAAAAATTTTGAAATGTATCTGCAACTAAATATTTAGACTTAAAAATAAAAAATCATTAATTAATTTAAAATAATAAATTAGTTTTTTGGAATTATTTAGATTTATTTTTGTAAGTATTTTCTTTTCAAGTTAACACAGTGCTTGGAACCCCATTAATTAGATTTTAAACTATTGAATTCATTAGTTTTCATTTTGTTGAACCAAACCTGTATTTTTGAAATTGACGTCTGCAGTGGTATTTTTTTAATTTTTTTGGATACGATGCAATGGTAAAATTTTGTGATGAATAAAAACTGGATAATTCTTTTCCACCAACACCAAATTATTATTAAAGTTCTTTAAATTAATTAATCTAAGATTATTTAGAAGTATTCTCCTCAGAATATATACTTCAAGAAAAAGAAGATATTTGATTGTCCATTACTAGATTAATCATTGTACCTTTTATCTTTTAACTATAGTTTCTACATACTATTGATTATGATATGCTTGATTTGGTCCCCAGTTTCATGATAAAAAAATTTTATCCAAATTTTATATCCTAATAGCTGATCCTGATTGACCATAAATTTTTGAAAAACAATTACATATTATGACCTTAAATTATATATGTTGGTGCATGGCTGTTCAAATTCAGTTTTAATTAATGATCATACTTGTCGTATCTTAATTGGCTTCCAGGTCCATATGTGCAGGAACACTAGCAAAAATACATAGGTAGCTCCATTGCCTTATGTCAGCACAAATGGTAGCTAGGCACTTCCTTTCTGGCTTGGTCACCTGTACAAGGCACTTGTTCTTGCTTAAATACAAGGATTAGGTAATAATATATTTGAGTCACAAGCTTGTGGGGCTCGGAGTCTAATTGATTGACGAATTTAGTCAGACCAATCCAATAAAATGCTTCTTAAATAAGCCCTTCGCAATAATATTCCTCCCCACAAGAGTCCAGCAAACATTATATATATAAAAAAACTGACAAGGGACTTAATAATTACCAATTTGCTTTGCATGATGTTATAGACTACGTTGTATCGGTACGGATATGGTATCAATACTCGGTATGAATATGGGTATGGAGTACAAAAATTTTAAAAAAATTAGAATACGGACACGTCGTATATATATATATAATAAACTAAAATAAATTATATTACTAACTAATTCTTATTTGTAATAGGCAAAGTTCTCAATCTATTCTCTGTTTTATCCTATTCTCATATATTTTCTTGTGGTCCACTGATTGAATAGGCCCAAAACTAGAAAAGGCCAATTTCTTGCTTTTAAGTGATGTTGTGCATTTTGCACATTGCATCAATTAGGGTTTTGTATTTTTGACTGTTTTCTTCCCATGTTTTCTCTGAATTGCATATGCTTCTTCAAATTTTCTTCAAGCAGTAATGCAGAAATGTAGTTGCAGGCACAGCAACCACGCTATCCCACTCGCGGCTTCATCTCCAAGCGATTTCTTCTCCACTTTTCTGTACGTATCCATGCAACCATGCAAATTACATTATATAAAGGTAATAATTATATATATAGACCTTCTTCCTCTGCTCTACCTTTTCTCTCTCATCTCATTCCTAAGTCTGGAACGTTGTTATCAGCATATTGGGTCGCAAATGACTCATGTAACTCTTTATGGACATCACTGCTAGGTTGAGACTCGAGAAGGGGAGCATAAATGAGACTTTGGTTGAATGGGAAATTGGGAGAAAGAAAGAAAATTTCATTTGAGAGTGAAAGACAATCATTTTTGGCATAAAAAGTGGTGGAGTCGTACCTAATTTTGATGGAATCGTACCCAATTTCACTCCAGCAATACCCAAATTAAAAAAAAAAAATGGATACGTACCCAGTACGTACCGAGTACCGGTCCATGCTTCAGAGATTATAGATAATTTGTTTGAGAGCACAATCACTGAATATTAATTATGCATTTGAAAAGCATTCTAATTGTATAGGCATAGCTTGATTGAAAGAAACCAATCCACCACCAAATATAAAAACCCACAAGTTTCAACACTTCAAATAAAAAAAATGTTGGTCTTATTCTATAGATGGTATTTTAATTAAATCACTCATGAATTCATAGGATATGGTAGACTTTTTGTTTCTGCAATATTGTGCAGAAACTTAGAGTAAAGAGTACATTATTTGAGTCTTATCTTTGTTTTCTTCTCACTTGAATGAACTAGCATATATACACATTAATTTATAGATTAATGAGTGACTTTTAAATTGCGTGAGTGACTTTTAAATAACTAAAAATTAAGAATTATTGCATTTAGTTTAATCATCACGATAAACATAACTCAAACAATAAATGAAAGCACATTACTCATTAAAAAAAAACTTTATTTAGCGTCCTATATTTAATCTTCATGCCTAGTATTGAGAGTTTCTTAGAGTGCTTTATAAGAAGTGAGTGAATTTGGAAGACAGTTAATTTACTGTTGGATGGGTCCAACTAGTGGGGCTTATGCCAATTTAAAATATATATATATATATATATATGTGATTGCCTTTATATTGATTTCAATGGATTTAACAGATATAATTATCAGACTTTTCTTTTTCTGAAAACCAAGAAGAGCGCCGCGTGAGAGAGAGGAGAAATTTTCAGTGTTGATCTTGCGTGTTCAGATTGAATGGTCATTTATGGTCCGATCTGAATGATTTTTTAGTATGTTGTTCCTTGCATTGTGAGCTTCTACTTGTACGGTTAGATTCTTATTTCTCTATCTATACTTGTTGGGCTGTTTGTACCCCTTTGTGGGTTTTGAGCTTTGTTGCTTTGTTGATTTCCACTTTGTTGGTGGTGAGCAGGGGTCGTTGTGATATCCTTGTTTATTGGGAGACACTTTGATGTACTCATTGATTTTATAGTGGAGATTTTTTTTTTGGACTACTAGGTCCCGTGGTTTTTACTTCTCAATTGAGGGGTTTTCCACGTTAAAATTGTGTGTGTTCTCTTTGCCTATTTATTTTTGTGCTTTCTTTGATATATTTTTGGTGGATATTTTTGGTTGGCTATATATTTTGCTCCTCACAGGTTCTTTCAAGTGGGAAAGATTTTATTGCCCATTTGTGTGTTGTTACTTCTGCTGTGTACACACTCCTTTCTTTCCCAATAGGCGCATCAGAGAAATTTATTTATTTGTTTGCTTGATTGAATGATGGAGCCAAATTACAGTAGAATGATTAGTTTGAATGACACAAATTACCACAAGTGGAAAGGAAAGATGAAAAATTTATTATTTGTGAAAAAATTACATTTACCGGTGTTTGCTACTGCAAAACCTGAGGCTAAATCTGATGAAGATTGGGCTTTTGAGCATGAGATGGTTTGTGGTTTTATTCGGCATTGGGTAAATGATAATGTTTTGAATCATATTGCTAATGATTTACATGCCAGAACTTTATGAGATAAGCTTGAGACCTTGTATGCCTCTAAATCTAGGAACAATAAATTGTTTTTGTTGAAGCAGGCCATGAACTTGAGTTACAAGGGTAGTTCTATTTCTGATCACTTGAGTGATTTTCAGGGATGCTTTGACCAGTTGTCTGGTATGGGTGTGAAATTTGAAGATGAAATTTTGGGACTTTGGTTGCTTAATACTCTACTTGATTCTTGGGAAAATCTCAGAGTCACTTTGACTAGTTCTGCTCCTGGAGGTGTTGTGACCATGAATTATGTAAAAGACTTGTTGTTTTGAATGAAGAAGTCAGACGACGAACTCAACAGACGTCCTCTTCACAATCAGAGGTTTTGGTTACTGAAAACAGGGGGAGAAACACTGAGAGGGATCGGGGACAAGGCAATAGAGGAAAAAGCAAGAGTAGAAGTAAATCAAGGTCTAAATACAAAAACCTTGAGTGTGATTATTGTGGTAAAAAGGGCATGTCCAAAGGTTCTCTACCGATCGAAAAGGGAGAACAAGGGTAACAAGGACAAGCAACAAAAGAAAGATAATGACAATAATGATCGTGTTGCCACCATTACTTGGAGGAGATCTTGTGATTATCTCGTGATGAAAACTTGATTAATGTTGCCTGTGATGAGACCACTGGGTTATTGATGTGGTGCCGCTTTTCATGTGACATCTAGGAAGGATTTCTTCACATCTTATACTCCCCTGGTGATTATGGGGTTTTGAAGATGGGTAATGATGGTATGTCAAAGGTGATTGGCATTGACAATGTTTGTTTGAAAACCAATAATGGGACAAAGTTATTTTTGAAGAATGTCGACACGCACCGGACATCCGTTTGCATCGATTTCTAGTGTTCTTGATGATGATGGCTATTTTAGTACCTTTGGTGGTGGACAAATCAATGGTGGAAACTCTCTAAGGGTTCTTTAGTTGTGGCACATGGAAAGAAGTGTTCGTGTTTGTATTGGACCAAGGCTTCGATTTTTGTTGATGTTTAATATAGTTGAGTGTGATAACCGACCAAAGTTATGGCACAAGAGACTTAGCCACATTAGTGAGAAGGGACTTGATACTTTGGCCAAAAGGAATCTACTTTCGGGTTTGAAGGGTGCAAGTTTGGAAAAGTGTGCTCATTGTTTGGTGGGAAGCGAGAATAGAGTCTCTTTCAAGAGTCATCCCCTTCTAGAAAATCGAGGGTGCTTGAGTTGGTGCATTCAGATCTTTGTGGTCCAATGAGGACTAGAACATTTAGTGGTGCACTTTACTTTGTGACTTTCATTGATGATCATTCAAGGAAACTTTGGGTTTATGCCTTGAAGACTAAGGACCAGTGTGCTTAGTGTCTTTAAGCAATTTCGGGCTTGTTGAGAGAGAAACGGGGAAGAAACTAAAATGTGTTCGCACCGATAATGGTGGTGAATATTGCGGACCATTTGATGAGTACTGCATGACAGACGAGGGGTATTAGATCCGAGAAGACGCCTCCTAAGACTCTTCACTTAATGGCCTGGCGAGAAAGGATGAACAGGACTTTGATGGAGAGAGTTAGATGTTTACTTTTTCCGAAGCAAAGTTACCTGGATCTTTTGGGGTGAAGCTTTATATATCTTTTGCTGCACATGTTATTAATTTATCTCCTACTTGTTGCTTTGCAGTGATGTTCCTAACGGGTGTGGTATGGAAATGATGTTTCCTATGACTACTTACGTGTCTTTGGGTGTAGAGCATTTGTACATGTGCCCAAAGATGAGATATCCAAGTTAGATATCAAGACTAGACAAGGCATCTTCATTGGCTATGGTCATGATGAGTTTGGCTATAGGTTGTATGATCCAGTTGAGAAGAAGCTTGTTAGAAGTCGTGATGTTATTTTCATGGAGGATCGATACCATTGAAGATATTGATAAGGCAAAGAAGTCGAGTCTCCGAATTACCGATGGTTTGATTGATATTGATCCAGTTCCAGCCTCATATGCCGGATGTAGGTGACTTTGGCGATCATGATGATGTGCATAATCATATTCAGGGTGATCAGGTTGAGGATGTTGTTGATAATGTTGCTGATGAGGTAGATGCTCCTGCTCGTGAGGTTGTTGATGAACCTGTTGTTTCACTTAAGAGGTCTTCCAGACATCTTATTCCCTCTACGCGTTACTCATCTGATGAATATGTGCTTCTTACTGATGGGGGAGAACCTGAGTGCTACGAAGAGGCTATGGAGAGTGAGCAGAAGGCAGAATGGGTTGCATCAATGAATGATGAGATGAGATCTTTGCTTGACAACCATACTTTTGAACTGGACAAGTTGCCTAAGGACAAGAAAGCTTTGCAAAATCGGTGGGTTTACAGGTTGAAGAATGATGAGAATACTTCCACTCCGAGATACAAAGCTAGATTAGTTGTCAAAGGCTGCCGTCAGAAAAAGGGGATTGATTTTGAGGAGATCTTCTCACCGGTTGTTAAAATGTCTTCTATCCGAGTTGTTCTTAGTTTGGCAGCTAGTCTTGATTTAGAGGTTGAGCAGATGGATGCGAAAACTGCTTTCTTTCATGATGATTTGGAGGAGGAGATTTATATGGAGCAACCTGAGGGTTTTGTGATGAAGGGTAAAGAAAATTATGTCTGCAGGTTGAAGAAAAGTTTGTATGGCTTGAAACAAGCCCTGAGGCAATGGTACAAGAAGTTTGAGTCTCATTATGATTCAAAGGGATTCAAGAAGACTACTTGATCATTGTGTGTTTATGCAGAAATTTTACGATAATGAATTCATCATTTTATTGCTCTATGTTGATGATATGTTGATTGTTGGTCATAATTCTTCTAGAATTGACAATGGTTGAAAAAGGAGCTTAGTAAGTCTTTTGCAATGAAAGACTTAGGACCAAGAAAGACGATTCTTGGCATGCAGATTACTCGTGATAGAGTGGCAAGAAGTTGTGGTTATCTCAAGAGAAATACATTGAGAAAGTACTTCAACGTTTTCACTTGGATAAAGCTAAAGTTGTAAGTATACCTCTTGCTTTACATTTTAAGCTTAGCACTAGACAGACTCCTTCTAGTGATGAAGAGAAACAAGACATGCAACGTGTTCCTTATGCATCTGCAGTAGGAAGTTTGATGTATGCAATGGTTTGCACAAGGCCTGATATATCTCATGCAATTGGTGTGGTTAGTCGTTTTCTTTCCAATCCTGGTAAAGAGCATTGGAAAGTCATTGTGAAGTGGATATTAAGATATCTCTAGGCACTTCTAGTTTGAAGCTCTGTTTTGGAATTGGGAAACCTTGTTCTTTGTGGTTATACTGATTCGGACTTGACGGGGGATGTTGACTCAAGAAAGTCTACTTTCTTAAATATTTGATTACCTTTGCGGGGGAGTTGTGGCTTGGCAATCTAGGTTGCAAAAGTGTGTTGCATTGTCTACTACGAAATCTGAGTTCATTGCTATTACCGAGGTTTGTAAGGAGTTGCTTTGGATGAAGAATTTTGTCCATGAACTTGGTTTTATTCAAGAGAGGTATGTTTTGTTTTGTGATAGTCAGAGTACTATTCGTCTCGACAATAATCCTACGTTCCATGGTAGATCTAAGCATATTGATGTAAGGTATCATTGGATACGTGATGTTTTGACTTGGAAAGTTGTTAGAACTTGAGAAGATCCATACTTATGATAATGGTTCGGATATCGTGTTGACAAAGACTCTTCACCGAGGGAGAAGTTTGAAGATTGTCGTTTGGTTGTCGGTTTGGCATTTGCCTCCACTTGAATTGGAGGGAGTTTGTTGGATGGGTCCAACTAGTGGGGCCCATGCCAATTTATATATATATATATATATATATATATATATATATATATATATATATATATATATATATATATATGATTGCCTTTATATTGATTTTGATGGATTTAACGAGATATAATTATCGGACTTTTCTTTTTCTCGAAAAAACCAAGAAGAGCGCCCAAATATGAGAGAGAGAGAGAAATTTTCAATGGTTTCATTTGAGAGTGAAAGACAATTTGATCTTGCGTGTTCGATTGAATGGTCATTTATGGTCCGATCCGAATGATTTTTTAGTATGTTGTTCATGCATTGTGAGTTTCTACTTTGTTTAGGTAGATTCTTATTTCTCCATCTCTACTTGTTGAAAGGTCAGTTTGTACCCCAAGTTTGTGGGTTTTGAGCTTTGTTGCTTTGTTGATTTTCACTTTGTTGGTGGTGAGCAATATTGTGAGAAACTTAGAGTAAAGTCATTGTGATATCCTTGTTTATTGGGAGACACTTTGATGTACTCATTGATTTTATAGTGGAGATTTTTTAAATAACTAAAAATTTTTACTTACTGCATTGAGGGGGTTTTCACGTTAAAATTGTGTCAAACAATTTCTCTTTGCACATTTATTTTTGTGCATTCTTGGATATATTTTTGGTGGATATTTTTTAGGTTCCTATATTTTGCTCTTCATGCCTTTCAAGTAGTAAAAGATTTTATTCTTTCTTTGACTTTCTTTATAAGAAGTGACACTCCTTTCTTTCCCAATATTTACCTCATCCAGGAAAGAAATTAACCTTGCTAGTAGTATTGTGCTTTGGTTGGGTCGTTCGTGTATTTAAGTGTAAGTGAGTGAGAGAGAGAGGAGCCAGAGAGTGAAAGAAAAATACAATCCATTATCCATCATTAATTTGACTTGTTAGCATAACGTGATATGGGAGGAAAAGCCTAAAAGATTCTGTGTGTGTTTCCGAGCGACACATGCAAAAGGAAAAGGTATTTGAGATGATCCAATAAAGGTTGGCCCTCTGCTACTTCATAAACTATAATATATCATTTGTTCATGGACGACTGAAAGGAATGACTTCAACACTTTGAATTGTAGTTATTATATATACATTGTATGTTTCTGATAATTGGCTTACCAACAACGCAAAGTAATTTGATGCTTTTTCTTTGTCTTTGGCAATCCGTTTGTTGAATCAATTAAATCCATGCATGTTGTTGTTGGTGGGAGTTGATTTGAAAATGCAGCTTGTTGGTTTTTTTTTTCTTTTCCTCTTTTTTTTTTTGAACTTAGGCATTAATATATCAACAATGGAATTGAGCATTCAATTCATATAAAAGCATACTTTGTTTTCTTCAATTTTGGTTCCTCTTCACATTTAGTTTTGTATTAGTTTTTAAAATTTAAAATACCAAGCTCGAAGAAAGAAGAGTAAAGAGGTCTGCACATACTATAATAAAATAGTTACTGTAGTGGAACAGAAATAACAGGCACCAGTTTTTTTGGTACAACGCGAGTTTATATGATATACTTTATGTACATACTACATAGTAGAAGTTTTATTGGCATACGTGAACACTGAACAGTGTAACAGTATTACCATATAGGTTTGATGGAAGCTTCAGAAAAACAGTTTGCTAGTATTTTACTCTCATAACCGTTATCTCCTTCAATCCGTGTGAATCAAATCTGATGCAAGAGAGTTGCATAAATGGGACCCACCCTAGCCTGTGTACCAAGCAAACCAAGCAAAAAAACAACAGAATAGCTTCAGTACAAAAGGCAAGACGCAATGCTTATAACAAGACCTTTTCAGCTAACCTTTTTCTCTTCCCTCATAGATTCTCATGTTACTTTCAAACATAATTACAGGGACATGCCATTTATATTCAATGCCCTGGCCACCTTTTTCATTATATAAAGCATCTTCCACCAGACCTGTTTCTTACTCTCATTCTCAGCTTCTGCAGTTCTTCTTTGCTATTGATCAACATGGAGGAATCTCAGTACTTGATGTGGATGAAGAGAAAACAAATATTGAAGTCACATCTTCAAGCACCAATATTGGGAGCCTGCAATATCACCAACTCATGGGAAGAAAGGGCTTTTGCAGAAGATGCAGCTAGGATACTTGGTGGGTGCATATGGCCTCCAAGATCTTACTCATGTAATTTCTGTAAAAGAGAGTTCAGGTCTGCTCAAGCTCTAGGGGGTCACATGAATGTGCACAGGAAGGACAGAGCTAGGCTCAAACAAAGTCTTAGCCCTCATAATGAACCCCTTCATTTTCATCATCATCACAAAAATGATTGTAAGTTATTAGGGTCTCAATTTTCTGCAGAGAACTGTTCTCAGCTAGAACTCTTGTCTTCTAGGCCCTCAGCTATATTCACACAAGAAAATTGTAGTCACACTACCATGTCTCCTTATTCTTCTTCAACTTCAGAACCAAAAGGGCTAGTCAATGCAAGGGAAGAAATTTTCAAAGGTTTGGGTTGTAATGATTATGTTGAAACAAGTTTGTCTGTGGGACTGAATTCAGTGTTTGGCCAAAAATTACCAACTGGTTCATGTGGGGAAGAAGCCATCAGTTATAAAAGACCGAAGACTTCTATTTCTTCCCTGCCTGTCTTCCTCAAGCCATGTTCAAATGATAGATGCCTAGCTTTCCAGTCTGCAGAATTTGTACTTGGACTTAAGCCTGGAATGGAAGACTTAGATCTTGAACTCAGGCTGGGGAAACAGCAGAAAGTTAAGTAGTATATAGTACAGACAGAAGAAGTTGTAATGGAATGTCAGTGTTTGCCTTTGTTTTTTATTTTTTTGTTTTCTATTAGGGGTTGATAGAAAATAAGCAAGTACCTTTAATTTCTTCGCCTAAGTAAACCTTGAATAGAATGATAAGGTTTATTTTCTTGGAATGTTAATTTGAATACTAATTCTATCTAGTTGCATGTTACTACTATCTTATTTTATTCTTGAAGATGTAGATGGTTTTACTTTTCCGTTTTTGAGCATAGAATTATCATTGTGGTAACTGCATGCAGTTCATTAAAGGCAAATGAGAAAAAGGAAGACACAATGCTACATGCAGTTCATTGTGATCAAGTTGGACAAACTCTAAATTATATGTTAATGGGAAATGAAATCTTTGAGCTAGGGTTTCACAATGAAGGGGGATGCAAAGAAAAATGAACAAATAGATTTAGATAAACCAAGTTCGAATTTTTTTAATGAGAAATCAGTTTTTTTTTTTTTTTTATTAATATTCCTTTCTTCTCCCCTCTGTTTCTGGTTCTCAGCTATGTCTTACACTTAAAAATTTGATGCCTCCTTAATAACTGCAAGTTTAGACAGGAATCAGAGAGGGAGGAAAATTCAACTGTAAGGTATTAATTAAAGTGGTGGAAGAACTGACAGTAACTGACAATTAGAAGTCACTTCAGCTACATATATTCCAGGGAACTAACAGTAGTCACATACATATAAGCCTCCACAAAACTATGAATGCCCTTTTTACCCGGATCATTACTGCTCAGTTACCCACTTACTACTTCACCTCATCATTCCCATAAATTTCAAACCGTTCAGTTGTTTTCCACATGTTTCTTCCTAACACTACCAAGAATCCAACCAACCACACTGAAATTGCATATAATACAACAGAGCCAAATATTAATTTAGTTTGGCAGAGAGAGAAAGGACATCACATCATTGGCCTTATTAGCACGTCATTGTTTTTACTCTTGGTTGGATATATCCATGTTAATTATAGCTATTCCAGTTGGATAATATGAAAAAAAATAAATTAAAGTGAACTTATTTATAAATTAAATAAGTAAAAATATATTTATTTTAATTTAATTTAAAATATATCATAATTTTAATTTATTAATAATTTAAAAAATATATATCTTTAATCATTTACTTTATATAAAATATTATTTTTTAAAAAATTTATTCAGATAACACTATAATACTCTTAAATAATACTTATACTCCTAAATATCAGTTACATTATAATTACACAACTAAGTGTTATAATCATTATATAATTGAATTAACCATATTTTATATCATATAACTTGCTTGTTGCCCCTTAATGATTAGAATCCTCCACTATACTTCGAAAGCCTCAAGGACCTTCCAACAGCATCCAACTAGTGACCTAGGAGCCTAAAAATGTCCATATCTTCTATGTATTTTGAAGCCCGAGATTCTTCTGCTTGTAGTAACGCAAAAACAGTGTTAGCCACCTTATTATGACACCGACGGTTCCTCCAGAATACACGGCGACGTCATTGTCTCTTCTTTTCAACTTTTCTTTGTAAGGAAATTTGATGAAATATCGCTTTTGACTTCATGTTCTTTGCAGTCTGCGGAGAGAGACAGAGAAGCATTGCTGTCTCTGAGGGGGAATTCCTGCTACCCTTCACACAGAATTTTCCCATTATGGGCTGGATTTATATTGGTTCACATGGTGATAGGACATTGGTACAAAAGAGAGATTAATGAAGAAAAGGAAGTAGGGGGTTAGTGACACTGGTTGCGACTTTATGATTGATATTGGTGCTTGCTATGTATGGAAAGTAGGTTCAAGGGATGATTTTGATTAGGAGCAGTCTAAGGTACCCTTAACGTTGATGTGATATAAAATATGATTAATTTAATTAAATAATAAATTATTTATATTATAGAATTGGCAATGAATGTTCAGTTGTGGGTAAAGGTATAAAATAACTGATTCAGAGTGACTTGGTTAATTCAGTTTGTGTGCCTTAACTCAAAGGGCACCGTAGTGTATACCTTTTCATTAATGTAACATTTTGATTTTGGCAATACCTGACTTCTGGCTCTATCTTATGTTTGAATTGAAGGACTAAAAAAATTTACATTAATTTTATATCATACTTGTTTGAGAAAATAAATGTAAAGAAAGTATATTGACATGTGTATTTTTTTTTATTTTATTGTCTAAAAAATGATATAAAAATGATATAAAAATTTTAATATATTATTCAAATTAAAGATACGTGCAGCAGAGAGAAATAGACAGGTCACATGGGGATGATGTGTGTGCTGCTGTTTTCTCTTTCGGGTATTTATTGTGGGAATTCAGATAGATATATGTTCCTTGCTTCAGCTTTAGCAAGTTTCTTTTCTTTTTTTAGGGTGCTTTGATATATGCACAGTGTATAGGTAGTATTTCTCTAGTTATTGCTATATATTGCTGGCCAGTTTTATAGTGGACCATTTTGTTAAGGGTTCCACCCGTGGCTTCTTTGGCCAACCGGCTATGCTAAGTGAGAAAATCTAAAATGGACTCAAAATTTTTGAGTTTATAGATTGAGCATTGATTTTAAATTATTGATTTATTATTAATAAATTAATAATTTAGATTAAAAATTAAATTTTTATATATTTTTAATTAATAATATTTAAATTCATACAAAAATTTGATTTAATTATTATTATTTTTTATAAATAATTATAAATATAAAAAATTTATAATTTTTAACTAATAATTTTTATATATATTTAAATTTATATATAGATACTTGTCAAATAAAATTTATTAATTAACCCAAATTTATTGAGTCTATATTCACATCTTCTGTGCTAAGTTATTTGTTAGTTTGTAGATAATTTGAAAATTAGTCCCTTATGTTTTTATACTTTGTAAAAAATAATAAAATTAGGGAAAAAGTATACAACTATCTTAAATTTGGATCATTTTATAAATTAACACTATAAACTTTAAAATATTTTTAATTAATCTTTAAACTTTGTTTTTTTTTAAATTACCACTACGAACTTTAAATTTTTTCTAATTAGTCCTTAAACTTCTACCCTTTCACAAATAAATATACAAAATTTTAAAACTTTCACCGATAGTCTAAAACTTTAATTAATATCTCATAGATCCTTCTATTTAATTTGAATATGTTAATTAATTAACGATAATATTGTGTAATAACATCTTATCCTTTTTAACATTAATTTTAAACTATTTATTAATTTATTTATTAAAATTTAATTTTAAATATAATTTATTCATTACAAAGTACATAAAAAATATATTTATTTTAAAACAAAATTTATTTTTATTTATTTTGTAATAATAAAATGTATTTATAATCAAATTTTAATAAATAAATTAATAAATAATCCATAATTAATATTAAAATGAATAAGATATTGTTCTGTAATTTTATCGTTAGTGAATTAACATATCTCAAATTAAACAGAAAGATCTATTGAGATATTAATTAAAGTTTAGGGATTAATTGAGAAAGTTTTAAAGTTTATGGTGGTGATTTACAAAATGGTCAAAATTCAGAGATTAATTGAAAGATTTTAAAATTCGTGATAATAATTTATAAAATGATCAAAGTTCAGAGATTAATTATGAAAATTTTAAAATTCATGATAGTAATTTGCAAAAGAATTGAAGTTTAGAAGAGCTGTATATTTTTTTCCCATAAAATTATTTAAAATATTAAAAAGCTTAAATCCCAAATATAATGGTTTTTTCTCCAGCGAAGATGAGGTAGCGCCGGCGGAAAGCTTGGATAAGGCGTCCTTGACGGCGGGCTCGATGGTGGTCGTTTGGCTGGGTTGGCTATGTGCGGTGGTCCGATATTACAAGAATGATATGGTGATGGTGGCAGTAGGTGGTTCAAGATGGAGGAGAGTGGTGGATGGTCTGGCAATGGCTGTGATTTGAGTTTGGGGTTGTTCTCTGGTTTTTCAGGGTTCTATGTCTTTGCAGGTGACATTTGGGTTCATTAGATTTGGTTTGGCAATGACGAACTTTATGCGATGGTGAAGCACTTGGGTTGATTTCTGCTGCCGACCGTCAAGGACGCCTTCTCCAACATCGCTGCCAGCGCCCCCTCCGTCTCCGCTGATTACTGGTTTGACAGCAGCACATGGTGGCTACTGGAAGACAAACCAAATTTGGGATTTACGTTTTTTTATTATTGTTATTATATTATGGAAAAATAGTATATAACCTCCTAAACTTCTACTCTTTTATAAATTATTACTATAAACTTTAAAATTTTTATAATTAACCTCTGAATTTTTATTTTTTTTATAAATTATTACTATGAATTTTAAAATCTTTTCAATTACTTCTAAATTTTGATTCTTTTATAAATTACCATCACAAATTTTAAAACTTTTACAATTAATCCATAAACTTTAATTAATATCTCAATAGATTATTTTGTTTAATTTGAATATGTTAATTATTAACGATAATATTGTGTAATAACATCTTATCCGTTTTAATATTAATTTTGAATTTATTTATTAATTTATTTATTAAAATTTGATTATAAATATATTTTATTATTACAAAATAAATAAAAAAAATTTATTTTAAAATAAATTTATTTTTTATCTACTTTGTAATGAATAAATTATATTTAAAATTAAATTTTAATAAATAAATTAATAAATAATTTATAATTAATGTTAAAATAGATAAGATGTTGTTACACAATATCATCGTTAGTGAATTAACATATCCAACTTAAACAGAAGGATCTATTTAGACATTAATTAAAGTTTAGGGACTAATTGAGAAAGTTTTAAAATTTGTGGTGACCATTTGTAAAAGGTCGAAGTTTAGAGACTAATTGAAAAAAATTTAAAGTTCGTGGTGGCAATTTACAAAATAGTCAAAGTTCAGGGATTAATTGAAAAGATTTTAAAATTTATAATGTTAATTTGTAAAAGAGTCAAAATTTAGGGTGACTGTATACTCTTTTCCCTAATATTATAATTGTAATATTATTTTTTAATTTTTAAAGCAAATATTTTTGCTATTCTTTTTATTCATTTTAAGTATTATTTTAGTAAAAATGATAAATTTCAATTGTTATTTTTCATGTTTATTTTTATATTTTAATAGTCTTAATTATTCATAAAAATTAATAAAAAATTATAAAATAAAATGATTAATTAAAATAAATATAGATATTTTAATAAAAAATTCCCACTACTACTAAAGTTTAATTTAATATTTCATAATTCTTGTACTTTACATCAAAATAACAGTTACAATTGATTAGAGAATCGTTGGTACTCGTTTGCACACACAAAATTTTGAACACCAAATACACACAACATATATTTTTAAAAGACTAAATTATGTATTTACTCTTTAATAAATTTCTTAATTATTGTGTTTAACCAATCACATATTATTAATAATTCATACAACAAATAATAACTGACAGCACATATTCAACTTCGGACATCAACGTCTCCATCGAGGGACCAATATGCAATCTCAAAGCTTTTACATTTTTACCATTCAAGCAGGTGGTAGATGCTTAATCGCAACAGTTACTTTTGCAAAATCTCAATCCAACGGTAAAATTGAATGGACCACCGGTGCTCGCTTTTCACATAGGTCCATTGTAAAAGGCGCCTATATTGCTGAAGTTTAGTATAGTTCGGAGTAGTTTAGGCTGCGTTTAGTACATCGTATAAATTAATACTATCAGGTCTTATCAGGTGTTTGTTGTACTAACCTGATAGTATAATCAAATCAAGTTAACTTTTTTTATCCTGTTATTACCTAATAATGTTATCCCCTCCCTCACTCCCTGATTAGGCCTGATAGGATAATCATTCCCACCATATCCTTCAACTTCATCCCTCTCAATCCAAGTCTCTCATTCCCTGCCACCACCACAGGACTACTGCCGGACCACCACCACGCCCCACAGAGGCGGCCACTGTGAGTCCCTTTCCTCGCCACCATCACGAGTCCTCTTCCTCACCACCATTGCGAATAGGGCCACCGCGAGTTCTCTTCCTTACGAATAGATTCAATCATCGCGAATAGGGCCACTGTGAGTCGTCCCTTTCCTCGCCACCATTGCTCGTCCCGCTCCTCGCCACCACCTTGAACAAGGCCACTATGAGTCCCCTTCCTCGCGAATAGATCCGACCATCACAATCATCGCGATCAGGGCCACTGCGAACAGATCGGCCACTGCGAATAGATCTGCCACCATGAATAGATCTGGTCATTGCGATAGTTGCGAACAAGGCTAGCACGAGTAGATCCAACCATCGCGACTGTCGCGAATAGATTTGGCCACTGGACAGAGGTCGTGCGGCGGTTTGTGGTTCGAAGGAGGCTTGCAGGTTTTGTGACGACGATGTTGCGTTCGGTGAAGATCTGGTCCTTGAGCGGCAATTGGTGATGAGATTAGGTCCTCGAGCTCGCGGTGGAGTTTTCCAACATCATTGAGAAGGAGGACGATTTCAGGGGAGATCTTGCGGCTGTGGGGGAAGCCGAGCTTGTGGTGGAGATTTCTAGCATCGTTGACACGGAGGACGCATGGTGGCCAACACGAATTGCTCACCATCCTCCGCCACGTTGAAGCCTTCGAGTTTGATGGTGGGTTGCAGAGATATGGTTGCTGCGATGCAATCCCAGATCTAGTTTTTTTTTTTTGAATTTTTTATATTAAAAGACAGTATAGTCAAATAAATAATTATATATATTATCATATTATTTATATTATATATATATTAAATATCTGATAGTATAAGAGTTTATCAGTCTCTTTATATTATCAAATCTTATACCATCATCTTATATTATCATATTTTATACTATCAAATATATCAAACAAAACCTTAGAGATCGGGGTTGGATAATTGTTGGTTTCTACCTAGCACGCGTTTGTCTAAGCATTAGGAGATTTTCTAGCTTTTGGTAGTGAAAACAACTGCACAGACATTTCGTCGTATAATTAATCTACTCATTGGTTGTGAAAGACACTTTGACAATGACAAATGCCACTTCACAAGCTTATTTTCCTTCCTACAATGTCTCTTTACTCTTCCTAGAAACCCAACTGAAGCTGTTATATCATGTTCCAAATAGAGAAATCGAGACCCTTTGTTTTTCTTTTAAATTTTATTTTTTATAATTTAGTTCTTTTAACAAAAGGGAAATAAGAATAGGGGTTCGATACTCTACAACACATGCACGTGATGGCAATTGTAAATTATAATGAATCTCCTCCGTGACTATGATGGGTTTTGTACTTTTGTTCTTTTGTAGGAACCTAATTACCTATACATGTGATTGTGCTCACATGATTAAAATTCCTACCTGAATGAGCATCTCAATTCAAAGACATACTTTCCATGCATGTAAGACAAATGTCATAGGATTAGTTAAATTAGAGTTGGGACGGTAACTCAGCTCAATATTATTAGCTAGGCACCCAAAAAAAAATCCAAATTATGTCACTCTCTTATAAATAAATATATAAAATTACAATCAATTATACTTTTAAACTAACATACACCTCATTTTGTCTTCTCATGTCTCATACTTCTTTCAACAATAATAATAATAATAATAATAATAATTAATCATTATTATTATTATAATATATACTCGTACATGTATCACCTTCCAAAATAAAAAATAAAAAAAAGCAAAAAGGATGCTTAATAATTCTCTTGCCTCATTAACAATGATAAAGGTCACCGTACTATAGAAAAATATTTATATATTTTGAAAGTAATACTCTTAATAATTAATAATTGTATAGATTTAATTTAATAATATTTTATTTTTAATTTAATGATATATATTTATTTATGCAGTGGATGAGTGAAGTGATACAATACTATGATAACAGATGAGAATCTCTACATAAAATGGGCCCACGTGAAGATTAGGAAAAAAATTAGTTGGGTTGAAAGTTTGTACATCAAGTTGGGCGTGGGTCCAAATATAAAGGACCAAAGCACCAGTACTCAGGGAGACATGCCCAGTCGAAAAACGACGTCGTTTTGGGATAAGACGTTCTTCAACCAAAGATGAGTCAATGACGAAGCTGGTTGAAAGAGTAGGAACGAAAGCAAAGCAGGGTCACAGAAGCAACAATGGCGAACCCAGAGAGTAGTACCAGCAGATCAAGATGGTCCCTCAAGGGAACCACTGCTCTTGTTACTGGCGGAACTCGTGGAATTGGGTTCGCTTCTTTCTTTCTCGCGGTCCACAGTGTTTAACCGTGTCTCTTTTTTTTTTTTGGGTTTCTTTCTGTTGCTTTGCAAGAAGTGAAATTGGGTTTCTTGATTCTGGGGTTTCTTAAAACGACATAAAGTTTTGTTTTTTTGTGTGTTGAATTAACCGGGGGTGAAGTGTTCATTGTTCAGGCACGCTGTGGTGGAGGAACTGGCCGAGTTTGGTGCCACCGTGTACACTTGTTCTAGGAATGAAGTGGAGCTGAATGGATGCTTGAAGGAGTGGCAAGACAAGGGATTTTTGGTTTCTGGGTCGGTTTGTGATGCTTCTTCTCCAACCCAAAGAGAGAAGCTGATTGAACAAGTGGCTTCTGCCTTCAACGGCAAGCTCAACATACTTGTGAGTCCTCGTTCTTACGTTACAAAAAACCGCGTTTGGTATTTATCTTTGTATTACTATGTTTTTTTTTTCTCCTATTTCATTTTTGGCTTACATGATAATGTAGAAAAGTAGCGGAAAGAGGCGGCCATAAATAATAGTGGTTTGTAGTAATGGTGCTGGCATTGTGGGCATGTCATGTGGAAACGTGAAAAAAGCTAGGAGTAATTCTTAGTTAGATAGAGGTTTCCTTGCAGAATAATGGTACATACACATCACCTCATATCTACACAATTTTCACATTATAGCTATTCTCACCTCATATTCCTACACTCTAATTCTGTCACCTAGACAAATGTGAGAGATGTGAGGCATTTACTGATGTGTGGTAAGCATTTTCCTTCTTTGCATGATGGAAGTGCTAGTAACTTTTAAAGTATAATAATATGACACATCTCAATATATGAAAAGTTATTTTGAAATCAAGGAAACTATGCGGTCAAAGAGGGTCTAAGTGAATGTATGAACTATATGAACCATGAGAGATATACAACTTAGCTATTTGTAATTATTTAATTTTAGGATAAAATTGGTAAAATTAGAAATGTTCTAATTGCTAGACTTGTTTCTTTTATGAGCATGACTTTAGCACATAAAATTTTTTTGTTTATTAAAGTTCATTGTCTTATGAGTTTAGGTAAATAATGTTGGAACGAATGTGAGGAAGCCAACAATTGAGTATACTGCTGAAGAATATTCAAAATTGATGACTACTAACTTGGACTCTCCATACCATCTATGCCAACTTGCGTATTCTCTTCTTAAAGCATCTGGAAATGGGAGCATTGTGTTCATTTCCTCTGTTGCAGGTCTGACAGCCATAGGTTCTGGAAGCATTTATGCAACGAGTAAAGGTGAATTGATGTATAATTATGTCATCTTTTGCTCAAACATGATATATTAAGAACTATTTAGAAAGATATTGACTATAAATATTCAACATGCTGCTTTTTTCAGCTGCAATCAATCAGCTTACCAAAAATCTTGCTTGTGAATGGGCAAAAGACAATATAAGGAGCAACTGTGTTGCACCCTGGTATACAAAAACATCACTTGTGGAACCTGTAATGCTCTTTCACCCTGTTAATTTTAATATGGTTTATTTTCTGTTCCAAGGACTTATCAATTTTTCTTTTTGTCAAAGCTAAACCTTGATATGAAGATTGGTTAAGTACATTGACTAATTGAAAATTGGAGTTGGAATGTTGGATGGAACACTGAACTGATCAGTCATTATTTAATTCTGTGCAGATAGTATTCTTCTATTTTGTTGGTGCTGCCTTTACTATCTTCATCACTCCAGTCTTCATGCAAAATTTTAAAATATCAATACATAATATGTGCTTTGAAGTTCATACACTCATATGCTCTTTTTAAGGATCATCAGTAGTGTAGGAGTATTAATGCAAGAAGTGTGTGTCTATCAGTGTTTAAGACTCTGTAATCCTTTAGATTATTGAATAGGAAAATCTAAATTGCCTGCATATGAGGATGGCTCATAGAGTCAGTCATATACATTATGCTACATTGTGATTACATTATTTCTCTCTCACAAGTCTAGTGATTTCCATATTGACAGAAAAATGTATTTTGTAGTGCTTTATTTTACACAAGCATAATTTCTACCAATCGGGTCATATGACAATGTAAAGTATGAAGAAGCAAACTAACAATATTTGAACCTAGGGAAAGGGACCAGTTTCGGGGTAGAATATTGGTTATTGCTTTCTTTCTAGTAATTACTTAATTGTATTATTAAATTCATTTAGTATTTGACTATTAGTTGACTTACATGACAAAATGTTCTAAGTAATCCGACAGCTTTTCTTCTCCTTCATTTTTTTCTTTATAAAATATTTACCTGCTGCAGTCTCTGTGATTTAAGTGTGCATTATGACACAAAATATTGGCTCGTCTCATGTTACTCAGGTTTTCATGTGAAATAGTACCAAAATTATGTGTAAGTACTAGACTTTTCTAGTTAAGGACTCTGTTTCTGGACAATAGACTGTATTTTTATTGGTTTTTACTTCTCAGTGCAATTTTATTAGTTTGTAACTTTCTAGTTCTTGTTGGTTGTGTAGAATATACTTAAATTAACATAAAAAAATTGTATGAAAAAAAAAAGAAATAACTGGCTGAGAGGGCGGCAACAGAGCAACTATGGACTTGTGTTGGGTCACATGGGGTTGGCGTTGGCATTGTAGTTTCCCTGCTGGATCTGCATATGTTCTTGTGTAGTATGCCTAGTTTGTGTGTGTGGGTGTATGGAAGGCTTTCTGTAAACATAGCGTACTTAAGTGCTGAATTATACAGTTTACATATTGATATGTTAATATCAGCATGATTTTTATTATTAATCTTCAAATGACAATATTTTCTTCATGACTTGAGTTCCTAATTGTTTACCTTTCTAACAGTTGCTTGTTAACAAAGAGTTTGTCGATGAGATAATATCTCGAACACCGATAAAGCGGATAGCTGAAGCACATGAAGTCTCATCCTTGGTGACTTTCCTTTGCCTGCCAGCTGCTTCCTACATCACTGGACAGGTTGTTTATGTTGATGGAGGATTTACTGTGAATGGATTCCAACCCAGCATGAGAATAACTTAAAGCAAAGTTGTCATGTTTACAGGGTCTGGCTACCGTTATTTCAGTTTGTGATGGACAATTTTTTTGTGGACTGGTATTGTTGATCCTTGATCGTCTTCATCAACTTACTTTTACAGTGAATACAAATAAGAATTTCTATGCGTGGGTTATGTTAACTTGTGTTTAAGTCCCTTTAGATGAAAATGAGACCATATTTCTCCTTGTGACACAAGCTGTGACCATAAGTTTTTTCTCTGCCTGCCTAAATTTCTACGGCCTTTTAGCAAGCATCCAATCCCCAAACACAACTCCTCAATTGCGGGATTTTTCTACTGCCTAAATGTCCGACACGTTAACTACTGTTGATTGCGGGATTTTTCTGCCCACCATCCTACTCAGCTCTACCAGGAGAGAGGAGAGACCATATGCAGACACCATAGACATTCCTTGAGGAATAGGTAGAGGATGCGTATCCATGCAAGCATCACTTTCATGTCCATTTGCACTTGAAGCACACTGAGTATAACCCTTCATATTAAATTTGGATTCCACGACCAAAGAGAGTAAACTTTGCAAGCAATTGTTTAGAGAGGTCTACCTCTACATAGATACACACAAGTCGCAAAGTTACCTCTGAATTGGTGGGAGGTGAGCATATCAACTTTAAGGGTAGTACCTGCACCATCCTGGCTTATTTAACATTTGGCCCTCTATAAGTTTAACTCATATTTACAGATGACAAAGCTATGAGATTATGGATCGTCTAGACCTAAGACATAATAGACATGTCATAGTTGAAGTAAACTTTGATAAACTGATCGTACAAGGCTAACATTTGTACTAGGTAGGTCTATTTCTAATCGCTAAGCCCAGAAAGATCTGAGTAAACTCGACCGAAGTCCTATGATCAAGATTTGACTTATTTATACTCGAATAGGTAACGACTCGACAGAACGTGCTTAATACGACCCACCAACGATCGTCGACCGTTTGGCACCATAAAGACCAACTGTCGTCTGTTGCTTGGATCCATAAAGACTAACGGTCGTTGACTGCTTTGCGCCATAAAAACTTAGCATAACGTAATCCTAACGTCTAGAGTTCTTAATGGCCTAAATAGAAGGTATCTGGAGGGTCTATCTTCCAGAGCCCTATTTAAACTGGCCTGACTGCTTAGGCCAGGTATATTCCATCTTTTACCCATACACTTAACTTACAAATTTTGCGTACGATCCTACCAATTTCTTGACTTGCCTGGGTTCTCTTGTCGTCGTTGTTGCCTTCCCTATAGGTCTCCAATGAGTCATTTCTGTCTACCAACCTAGGTCTCGATCAATATCCAGAACATCTGGCGCCCACTATGGGGCTCTGTTAAAACTGTCCTACCCCTCAACCAACCTGCAAATCACAACCAATCTATAAACCACAACCAACCTGCAAACCACAACTAACCTGCAAACCACAACCAACCTACAAATCACTAAATCACCCACACAACCAATCATGGCTACTAACCGGAGCAACGTCAACAACGAAACAAATTTGGAAAATGCTCAGCCCAACAATATTGAAGTCTTGATGTAGGTCATTCGTGACATTCACAATAGAATCAATTAGATGGCCAACAAGGAGCTGTAGCGTACAAAACCTTAGAAGGAGACCGAAAGCAGCCATCGCTAAACAAAAAATTGGGTCCAAAATACTCTGAGCAGAAATGTTCAGTGGCAAACTAATTATCCTCCTCTTGCTGCAGACCACCCATTTTTCGAATTCATAATGTTAGTTCCACTGTCGGAGGGTTTTCGTTTGCCGACCATGGAACTCTATGATAGGACAACTGATCTTTAGGAGCATCTGACCATTTTCAACTCGATGATGCTCCTGAGTGGTGGGACAAACCCAATCAAGTGCAAAGCTTTTTCGACCACTTTGAAAAAGTTGGCATTACTTTGGTTCTCAACCTTTGAAGCTGAATTAATATATGATTTTGCAGAACTTTCGGCCAAATTCCTTACCCATTTTTTTACCAGCAGATTTCATCAAAAGACTTCGGCCAGTCTAATCAATCTAAAACAAGGACGAAATGAATCGTTGAAGGAGTTCATGAGAAGATTCAGCAAGGAAGCGGTTCAAATCAGGGATCTCAACCATGTCGTATCTTTGTGTGCTATCATGGCTGGCCTGAAACCAGGCCCTTTTGCAGATTCACTGGCTAGAAAACCACTCGTAGACCTAGACAATTTGAGGACTATATCTATGAGATACATCAATATAGAGGAAATAACAACTACAGGAAAACAAATGGACCAAGAGTTCTCCTAGCTAGAAACTAAAGAAACCAAGGGTAATCCACATATCTCCATCCGCCCAACTTTCCAAGACCGATTGTACAAATGCAAAGAAGCAAACCAAAAAGGAAGACCGATGAGAGCAGAAACGCAATCTGACCAATTTCTTCGTAATAGCTCGACTACTTCAAGTAACCCCCAGCCTCGGTATGATGTATACACCCCTTTAACCACCCGACGAGAACAGATGTTCCGATAAGTTTACAACATGGGCATCATTCTACAACCTAAAAATATAAGGCAATAGATGATACCGCCCAACATTGATAAAAGTAAACAGTGTGACTATCACAAGATGTACGATCACACAACCGAAGAATGCATCACCCTCAAGGATAAAATTGAGCAGCTGATCCGAGAAGGACATATCAGAAAATTTGTTTATTGAAGAAGAAGCCAAAGCAGAGAAGTTAAAGGGGGAGAATAGTCTAGAAGAAGGAGCTCGAGCCCAAGGGAAAGCGGTCGCAACGATCACAGATGCCCAAGGCCAAGTAATAATGGTCGTAATTGATTCAATAGTTGAAGGGTTTGCAAGTGGCGGAAGTTAGAGTTCAGCCAGAAAACACCATCTCAGTTATGTCGGTAAGTCATCCACCCCCTCTTCAAGCTAAACAACACGATGAAAGACCAGTAATTTCATTTTCGAACAAAGATTTTGCTAGTCTAGATGAAAATTTAGATGATCCAATGGTGATTTCCATAATAGCTAGGAATTATCATATCAGAAGGGTATTGGTTAATTAGGGGAGCTCAGCAAATATCCTATACATGTCGACCCTCTGAAAACTTCAGATTCCAAAAAATATCTTAACTCCTTTCAATGGAAGCTTGGTCGGCTTTTCCAGGGAGCATGTAAACGTAAAGGGGTACATTGAGCTCAGAACAACCTTCGGAACAAGTTCCCTACTCAAAATTATCCCAATCAAATATCTGGTAATTGACTGTCACACTCCCTCTAAAACAATCCTCAGAAGACCATTCCTTAATGCTCTCAGAACAGTAGTCTCTACTCCCCACCTGACAATGAAGTTTCCTGTCTCAAATAATGAGGTTGGGGTGGTTCATGCAGATTAGGGGTGTCAAAATGGGCTAAGCTCGATGGGCCGGCTTGAATAGCCCGACAAAATGGACGGGTTAGGTTAGTAAAATGCCAGCTCGAACCTTACATGGCCCGAATGGGCTGAGCCCGAATGGGCCGGGCTAGCTCGTTCTTTTAACACTACATAAGGCTAAATGGGCTGAGTTGGGCCAGTAAAATGTCAGTCCGAAATTTACATGACCCGAATGGCCCGACCCGAAAATGGCCCGAGCCTGAATGGGTTGGGCCGAATAGGACGGCCCGGCCCGTTTTGACACCTCTAATGCAGATCAAAAGAAGGCCAGAATCTACTATAACGAGAGTCTAAAACTGAAGCCTAGAATAACAAACGACCATTCCACGATGTTAACATGATC
This sequence comes from Ormosia emarginata, assembly GCA_029884605.1. Taxonomy (NCBI): domain Eukaryota; kingdom Viridiplantae; phylum Streptophyta; class Magnoliopsida; order Fabales; family Fabaceae; genus Ormosia; species Ormosia emarginata. The sequence continues at coordinate 15,367,049 of JAQQTP010000059.1, read as the reverse complement.
GAGCTCAGTCCAAGAGGCGACGAACATGATCGACCTCAACCAATCGATGAATTGTAGCTCGTTTCTTTGGGTCTCAAACCCGACCAAGTAACTCATATTGTGGCTCACTTACCAACTAGTGTCAAGCAAGAGTTAGAGGAATTATTGAAAAAGAATTCAGTATTATTTGCTTGGACTGCCTTAGATGTAACACCCCTTGATATAGCAACCAGGGCACAACCGTCATTACACCACAGTTACTAAATTCAGGCGTGTCACAATCTCAACAACAGTAATTTCAAAAATTTATATTTCCATTATACATGAATAGAAAATAGGTGCCTTGAATGAAACATAATTAGTACCCAACCATTTTATACATAACCACGGAAATAAAAACATATTCCATATATATACATTAAAGTCATCCTTAACACAAATCACTGATAACACAAAGTATAGTACTTACATAGTCAAATAGAATACAGCGGAAACAAAACACTAAAGGGGAAAAGTAGTAATCTTTGGGATAGGCACTACTAGCAGACAAAACTGCAACCCTATATGTACGTGACGCTCGGTGTCTCAGTCGACATGATAGGCGTCAATGCCCCCACGAAGTTGCAATCGTACATAACCGAAAGGATCTCGTCCAGACGCCAAATCGAGAATAATGAATCGTCCCAATTCAATCAGCAACAGTGTGGCCCCTCATCTTCTTCCTCACAATCTTTTATCAAATATATATATAATGGAAGTACAAGAATACAAGAAAGAGGTGAGACATCCTACTTACATTACCAATTATGGCATTAAAGAAACACAATGGCACAGCGCGCCCACATAGCATTTCAGCACATATATTCATCAACAGTGACAATAGAAAGAACAGTAAGAGCAGGACAACAACACATAGCAATAAGAATCAACAATAACAGGTAAATATCAATAATACCCCAAGCAGTCAATAGAGTCTCAGATAATGAACAATTAAAACATTTCAGATAATCATGGCATCAATAACACAACAGTATAATCATCACACAAATGAGTGTCAAATGATATACTGACTCACAATGCTGACTCATAATGCATGTGCACTTGGTACCAAGGTTTTCTATTTCAAAGATGAATGTTCTAGTAGTCTCCGCCCCCTTAAACAGTCTATGCCGGATCACGAAAAGAATAGTGCTTGTCGATTCCTCGTCAGTGCGTTGCAATCGACTTTCCGGCCAGAGGTATTTTACAATGTGATAACATCATCACTAGAGGGATCACCGCACCCTGACGCACCCAGAGATCCATCATAGACCACATTATCCAATTCTCGTTCATAGGCTCATACAGTCTTTTAACAGTCATCGACTGAGCAAGTATTCAATGCATACTCATAGGCTCATCCAGCCTTTTAACAGTTATCGACTAAGTAATTTGTTCAGTGCATATTGATTCAATGCATAATCATAGGCTCATCCAGCCTTTTAACAGTCATCGACTGAGTAAATTGTTCAATATGTTAACTCAATTCGTAATCATAGGCTCATTAAGCCTTTTAACAGTCATCGACTGAGCAATTTATTCAATATATACTGACTCAATGCATGATCCTAGGCTCATCTAGCCCTTTAACAGTCATCGACTGAGCAAATGTCTAATGCCTGTTGATTCCATGCACAATCATGTATACTCAACATGTTCACATATATTTCACAATACACATTTTCCATGCCACAATTTGGCCAATTTAAGCATTAATAGAATTCTTAATCCCAAGCACGGACCCACAATAGTATAATGTAAATTTCTCAAAAGTGATAACTCACTTTTAGAAGTTCATTTATGGGTTTCACTTAATTTAACATCTCTTATGAATTCGTTTCCTAGAGAGATTTCTCTTTAAATCTTTACTCAATCTTCATTCCTTTAGATTGATCAAGTTCTTTAATCTAATCAATTATGCTCACTAAAAATTACTTTAAGGTTTTGCGAATCTCATAAACTCTCTTGTTCTTTATTCTTTCCATTTTATGAACTCCTTAGGGATCTAAAATTTTCTAATCATCTAAGTATCTATTTTAACACTACATTTTGTTGCATTTTGCCTTAAAACCCGTGAGCCTTATTACAACATAAGTCTACCATTTTTCTTTCACCACAATATTGATCACTTATCATTTAATCACTTAACTCTCATTTCACACAAAATCAATCCAACTTTCTAGAATCCATAACCAAAACCGTGGCCTCACCTTAGGTTAGAAAACCCTCAAAAGTTCTCATCCATTAATTCTAACATTATCATTCAACCTTTAATTACATAAGCTTCATTTTATTTGCGTATCAAACCAATTTATACCCCAAAATCCTACCCAAAACCGTGGACTCACATTAGGGTATGAAACTCTAAATTTTTCATTTAACACCCCTAACATGATCAAGCAATTTCAACACATCCAATACATTCAAGATCACCATTCAAGCATTAATCCAATTCAAGAATACTTAAACATGCAAAATTCACCAAACAAAGTGAGCATACCAACATGGATTTCTCCATCAACAATCACACAAAGGTTTCCTTACTACCAAGATAGGTTGAAGAGGATTATCTCCCTTTTACCTCTTGAAGACAACATAAGGAAACAAGCCTCTTGGTTTTTTGTAGGGATTTTCGTACTACACCTTCAAGGAAATCCTAAAGACACCAAAACTCATCAAAATCATCATCAAAGCTTAGAAAAGGAACTCTTGATCACCCAAGAGATCAAGAATCACGAAAATGAGGAGAAAAAGGTGGAAAAGTCATGAACTTTACCTTAAAGTTTCCAAATTTGAAGCTCGATAGATCCAAAATGAAAATGGATGATTTTGGTGATGGTCACAACATGAAAGTTGCTTAGAAAGGTGCCTAGATTCAAGATCAAGGGTTGGTTTAATGAAAAAGCTTAGATGGCCAAAAATGGTGTTGGCCGTGGAAGAGGGTGAGAAAGCGGAGAAGAAAGGTTGAGTTTTTGGAGATGACTCTAACTAGAAAAATGTTTAGAATATAATGGAGATCAAGGAAATGTGGTTGTTTGAAAGAAAAGCTTGAAGACTCCAAAAATGGTGTCTTGGCCGAATATGAGAGGAGGAGGAGAGAAAGGTGATGACTTTCTTTTGTGAAAGAAAAAGATCCAACAAAAAAGAAAGATCTTCAATGGAAGTGAAGATTCAAGCAAGATTGAAACTTGAAATCAAGCATCCATGGAGTGTGGAATGGTGTGGGTGCCGTGGAGTTAGAGAGAAGTAGAGAAGAAAATATAGAGAAGTCGGAGAAAAGTGAAAATGAAAGTTAGAGAGAGAAAGTGATAGTAAAGTGATTTGAAGTGAAATGTGTAATTAGGTGTATTTTGTGTAAGTGTATGAATTAAATTGTGTGGCTACAAAGAGATCTAAAAAATGTGTGGTGGAGAGGAGGAGAGAAGAATTAGCTTCTTGAAAAAGCCAATAGGAAGGTGCAAGGAAGCTTCCTCCTAGCTTCTCCAACAAGGCAAAAGGAAGGTGTTAGGAAGTTTCCTTTCTTTGAAAAGTCAAAGTGATGTCATGGTGATGATGTCACCATAGTGATGTCACCATGGTGATGTCATTAAAGTGTTCTCTAAAATGTGACTAATGCTATATCAGATTTATTATCAGCGAACAGAAATTACAGTTAACAAAAAACTGATATTTATTGTCTAATGGATAATAAAATTATTCTGTAATTTTTATTTATCAGATAAAAATCTCAAAAAACGTAAAATCTCGTAAACCGTGTCTGGCCTCGGGTTTAGTAAGATCTCCCATAGACGTTTCCACAGTTCAAGGTTTTCTAAAAAAAAATCTCATTTTTTCAGCTCCGCTCAGTGTGCACGTAAAACGAAAAATAATATTAAAATATTCTACATTCTCAAAAAAATACAAAAAAATTCTAAAAAATCACAAATATTGTAAAACGACTATTTATCTTAAAATTATTAATTTTCAGGATGTTACATTAGACATGCCAGGAATTGATCTTGAATTCATCTCGCACAAGTTGTCTTTGGATCCTAAAGCAACGTCGATCGCTCAGAAGAAACGGAAGTTGGGTGCTGAAAGGCAAAAAACTGCGGCTGAGGAGGCCAAGAAGCTTCTGGAAGCAGGATTCATCAGAGAGGTGGAATACATGACTTGGCTATCCAATGTAGTCATGGTGAAGAAATCATCAGGAAAATTGAGGATATGCACCAACTTCACCGATCTTAATAAAGTGTGTCCCAAAGACTCCTAGCATAGACAAATTGGTTGACAGGACTTCTAGCTACCAATTCCTCAGTTTCATGGACATATATTTTGGGTACAATCAAATCTAAATGCATCCAAATGATAAGGAGAAGATTGTTTTCATTACGAAGTTTGAGAATTTCTACTCTAGGATAATAACTTTTGGTTTGAAGAACACTGGCGCAACATACTAGAGGTTGATGAACAAGGTTTTCCAAGTCCAGATTGATCGAAATATTGAGGTATATGTGGATGATATGGTAGCCAAAATGTCGGTCAATGGAAAGCATTGCTCAGACGCAACAGAATTTTTTGCTCAACTTAGAAAACATAATATAAGGCTGAACCTTGAGAAATATGTTTGTGGAGTTCAAGCCGAGAAATTCTTAGGTTTTCTTCTTACCAATAGAGGAATTGAAGCTAACCCGAACAAATACAAGGCTATCATGGAGATTAGGAACCTAACCACAATAAGAGAACTCTAGAGGTTAACAGGGAGAATTGTCGCTTTGTCCAGATTCCTTTCAAAAGCTACTAATCGAGCTTTACCTTTCTTCCAATGCCTCAAAATACTAGAAAACTTTCAGTGGACCAAAGATTGTGAAAAGGCTTTCAAAGAACTCAAGCAGTTCCTGACCACTCCACCAATTCTGACCAAGTCTGAACCAGGTGATCAACTGTTCTTTTACGTTTCTGCTTCTGACCAAGTTATAAGCTCAATTTTGGTGAATGAAGACGGCAAGGATCAAAGACCAATTTACTTCATCGGTAGAATCTTGCAAGGTCCAAAGATTAGATATAAAAAAATCAAAAAGATGGCACTCATTTTGGTGGTAACAGCTCAGAGACTTTGGCCGTATTTCCAAAGTCATCTGGTCATTATAAGAACCAACCAGTCTATCAAGCAAGTGCTACGAAAACTTGAACTCATCGGTCGAATGATCTCGTGGTCAGTCGAATTGTCTAAGTTCGACATCCAATATCAACCTAGAGGTCTAATAAAATCATAGGTATTATCTAACTTTCTAGTTAAATTATCCTCACCCTTTCCACATGATACGAATTGTAATACTTGGACTTTATTTGTTGATGGAGCTTCCAACATAAAGGGAAGTGGGGCAGGGATAATCTTGGAGGGACTGAATGAAGTCTTAATTGAGTAGTCTTTGCGATTCGATTTCAAAGCAATTAACAACCAGATTGAATATGAAGCTCTCATAGCTGGGCTTGCCTTGGTAGCAGAAATGGGAGCAACTCGACTAATTTCCAAATCAAACTCTCAACTGGTAACAAGACAAGTCAAAGGGGAATATCAGACGAATGATCTACAGTTGACCAAGTACCTGATGAGGGTTTTGAATGCCATCAACAAATTTGAGCAGTTCGAGATCCTCCACATCCCAATGGATCAGAACTCCCGAGCTTATTTACTTTCAAAATTAGCTAGCACAAAGGGGCTCATAAATAACTGTTGTGCTATTGGTAAGTGTACTAAATCGTAAAAGTAATAAAATAATGAGTAAAAGTATCGTCCCACAGAGATTACTTTGTCAATTACTAAATTCATTAAATCAACATTATTTAAGCTATCAAAGATTGAGAATTAATAAGAATGTAAATAACAAGAAAATACTAACAAGAAAATATTTAAAATTAACAAGAGTAAAATAAATCAATTAGGAAAAGGATGAAAGATAATGATATCAAAGTGTTAGGATTCAGATTTTACTTGAACTCTTTTGATGCAAATTCAAAAATTAGTTTAGTTAAGTTTTATTCTATGATTCATGATCAAATTTTTAAAATTAATCAAAATCTTAGTATATTAATCATCTTCATACTACTTTGAGTTAATCAATCCATTAGTATAACCCTAAATGGAGAAGACTTTATAAAAAATGAGGGAATAAAAAGCAAGACCACATAACCTATAACGTATATTCTTAGCGTTTGAAAAAATTGAGGTGTTTATCATAAGTTCTAAGTTCTTGTACAATTTTTTCAAATCATACATAAACTCTAAAATCATTCCTGAATTGGCCAAATCAAGAAAAGTATTAAGAGAAGAGATAAACATGTAAATCATGAAATAAAAACTTAGATTAAACACAAAAATGAATTTATATCATCCAAGAACAAGATTCATCGTCACTCTAACTAGAGAAGTTTAGCTATACATAGAGAAAGAAGAAAATAAAGAAGAAATTCCAACAAACTCCATGGAAGATAGGTGGAAAGGTTGAAGAAAATTCATAATCTTCAAGCGTGGATGCTCCCATGCCAAATTAGCGTTCGTGCCTCTACTTATTTCTCTGAATGATCACCCAAAAACATCACTTTCTTCTATTTATAGATAGCAAAACGTGTCATTAAACGTGTTGAGTGCTTAAGCGCTGGAAAGTTGGGCGCTTACCAGCAACTTCATTTCTGTCTTTTTGCTCTTTATTCAAACATCCAGTATTCTTCCATGTGTAAACACTTAGCAAAAACAAATAAAATACGTAATGAGAACAAAGTTTAAAATAATAAAAACATGAAAAAATTTAAGAATAAAGCTCAATCAAAATGGATTGGAAACGGTGAAAACCAAGATTTTGAAATGAAAAAACATGAAATTTAACAGTTTCATCACTTTCACAAACTTAAGATTTTGCTTATCCTTAAGCAAAACAAGACAAAGAATTCAAAACAAGACAAAAAGATTAAATAACTAAAAACATCAAAACATACAAACTCAACATGGTAATACCGGTTATTAAAAATTATTCATATCCTCAAAAACTGCTTCACAACCTCATTTCAAGGAGTCACACATGTACAATCCAATTGTTACATCGACTCTCACATATAACTTTCATACATAAATAACTTCCCATAAATATGAATGTAAGACAAATTCCTATTCATGAAGTACAAGCCTGGATAGGTTTATAAAATTATAAATGCACATCAAACTTACATCCATAGGGTTATTTTTCATCTCTCTTTCCACTAATGTAAACAAAATAGAATCAAGGATCAAAAAAGTCTTTTAAAACTTGTAATGTAAGGCCAATGGTATGAGTTAAAAAAGAATAGATATAATAAAGAAAATAAAAGTTGAGATACAAAATCATGCAAATTTCAAAATTCATGCCACAAAATATTAAACAAGTGTAAAGTGAAGCATAAGAATCAATCACTTTATTTTTTTTCTCTTTTTTTTATGAAATATTTTTCATTTCATTTCCTTCCATTCTATATCCATTTTTTTTTGCTCCTTTAATACTTTATGCATAAAAATATTAATTAGATGGCTTGAATAATAAAATAATACAAGATATGCACTCAACAAAGGGTGTGTGAGAGAAAAAAAATTATTTAATTATTTTTTAAAGGTAAGGGAAAGGAAAATGTAGATAAAGACAAGAAATAAAGGTCAAACATAAACACGGCTGCAAAATGAGATATATGGATATAATATTATTCAAAGTTTGGTTTGAAAAGCCCAAATGATTTAAAGAATGTCCTTATCATTTCTTTAATCATGCATTGTTTAGGATTTCGCCTCAATAAAGAATCTAAACAACTTTTAGATGCAAGTAATCTGCACATATGCATTTCTATAAACTTTCTCTGAGCTTAACATGCATTTATATTTCAAGGTCTAACAAACATAAGGATGGGAGATGCATTCATACATGATTGAAGCAATAGAGATAAACACAACTCCTGAATTTTCATGTGATTTCCTAAGAAAAGATATCAGTCAACAGTTCATACAATCATTGGATATTCAAATTAACACACCGGTATGCTCAGTTTCAAAAATATGACTCAAAAGAAATACTAACATGCAACAGAAAATAAGAAAACTAAAAACAAAATCAGCAAAGCTACTCTCCCAAACTTAAGATAAATAGTGGACCTATTGTGCATACAAAATATAAGCAATCAACAAAGAGAAAGTAAAAACAATAAAATAAAAATGAAAGGCAAAGAAAAACTCATTGTTTGGCAATTGAATTAGTCTTGCTCCTCATCCTTATCATTTTCCTCATCATCATCTTCCTCATTCTCTTGTTCCTCATATGGGACGCAGAGAGGAAGGCTGCCAAGCTCGTCCGGATCTAGGTTCAGCTGAGAAGCTAGGTTGTGGATCATTCCTTCCATTCTAGTCATGCAATGGGTAAGGTGAGTTAACATCCCTCTGCAGTCTTGAACTTCTCGCTCAATCCTGTTTAGCCTCTCTTAGACTGGTTGTCGCTGCCTCCTATGTCTGATAGAAGCTGTTGAGGTAGGATGTTGGATTGGTGCACCATCTTTGTTAAAGTATGCCTCCATCATGGCAAAATCTACTGAAGGACTAGGTCTTTCTTCTACATCATTTTCCAGCGAGATGCTTTTCTTTAAGTAGAGTTTGGTGATGATTGAATGGCAGGCCAACGTAGCCACATCACTATGAGCTAATTCATTGATATGGGAAACAATCACTTGTCCCACATTCACTGGTAAACCAATTACAATGGCGTAGATAAGAAGTGCCATGTTTAGAGTTACCTCATAGGTGTGGGAGTAGGGTAGTAGAGTGTCTTGTATAAAGATGCACCAGGCCTTTAAAATGGGCTTCAGATTGCTTTTTTTAAGATGTTTTGGTGCATCGTTAACATTGCATTCCCAAGCGGCACCTTCTTTGTAGAGTTCTTGGAGCACTGCTTCTAGGTCCAGTTCTTGGTTACATAATCTGGTGTATCCACAATACCTAACTCTTTGAAAATCGATTCATGTACTAAGCAGCTCATTCAGTTCATCCTTACTAAACCAAGCTTCACAACCTCTCACATAGGTCTTGAATTTTTTGAAATACGTCAATGGAAGGCCTTTTCTTTCTCATTGAAGTTGTTGGTGTAGAATTCCTTAACCAACGTAGGCTGACTTAGTTGAGATGGTGCACAAAATCTTTCCTAGTTTTGTCGCTTGATTTCATTGAGAATAGGGCGGTACCTCTCGCCCTGCAATTGAATTCCTCTTTCTCTTATAGTGCCATTTTTGCCTACTATTCTCTTGTACTGCTCTTCATGATGAGGAGAGCGGAAATGGTGTTCATCGAAGGCGACGCTTCTAGAACTAGACCTTGTCGTCTCCTTTCTCTTTTTGTTTGGGGCCATTGGATATTTAATTATTTTTTTAAAGGCAAGAAATAAAGGTCAAACATAAACACGGCTACAAAAAATGAGATATATGGATATAATATTATTCAGTTATTTCTGCACAAAAGAAAAAAAAATCAAACAGTGAATCTTTGCTCAATTTATCATATCCAAAATACCACATCATGAGTAGGAATTTGAGCATAAAATACACCAAATCAACTCAAAATATCAGACATTTTCAGATTCATAATAGAGTCACTCATCAAAATCAATCCATCAAACTTAATATATTAAAGTTCAATCATCAACAAAATTAACCCATAAACAATTCAAAGTAAGTATGTCACTAGATCTCTAGAACCCAACAAATTATCAAACACATAGTGAACATTTCAAAATTGCTATGAAACTTAACAAATTAATCACCAAAAAAATGCTTTCACAACAATCCATCAACTTATAGTGAGATTTATCCAAATTCTTTTTTAACATTCAAGCTATCAAACTTCAAAAACCCACCAAAATTCAGAAAACCCCACATACCCACCAAATTAAGATGTTTTGGTGCATCGTTGACATTGCATTCCCAAGCGGCACCTTCTTTGTAGAGTTCTTGGAGCACTCCTTCTAGGTCCAGTTCTTGGTTACATAATCTGGTGTATCCACAATACCCAACTCTTTGAAAATCGATTCATGTACTAAGCAGCTCATTCAGTTCATCCTTACTAAACCAAGCTTCACAACCTCTCACATAGGTCTTGAATTTTTTGAAATACGTCAATGGAAGGCCTTTTCTTTCTCATTGAAGTTGTTGGTGTAGAATTCCTTAACCAACGTAGGCTGACTTAGTTGAGATGGTGCACAAAATCTTTCCTAGTTTTGTCGCTTGATTTCATTGAGAATAGGGCGGTACCTCTCGCCCTGCAATTGAATTCCTCTTTCTCTTATAGTGCCATTTTTGCCTACTATTCTCTTGTACTGCTCTTCATGATGAGGAGAGCGGAAATGGTGTTCATCGAAGGCGACGCTTCTAGAACTAGACCTTGTCGTCTCTTTTCTCTTTTTGTTGGGGCCATTGGATAGAGTTATTTCTGCACAAAAGAAAAAAAAATCAAACAGTGAATCTTTGCTCAATTTATCATATCCAAAATACCACATCATGAGTAGGAATTTGAGCATAAAATACACTAAATCAACTCAAAATATCAGACATTTTCAGATTCATAATAGAGTCACTCATCAAAATCAATCCATCAAACTTAATATATTAAAGTTCAATCATCAACAAAATTAACCCATAAACAATTCAAAGTAAGTATGTCACTAGATCTCTAGAACCCAACAAATTATCAAACACATAGTGAACATTTCAAAATTGCTATGAAACTTAACAAATTAATCACCAAAAAAATGCTTTCACAATAATCCATCAACTTATAGTGAGATTTATCCAAATTCTTTTTTAACATTCAAGCTATCAAACTTCAAAAACCCACCAAAATTCAGAAAACCCCACATACCCACAAATATCAAAATCTTCAAATGAGTATTTAGCAATTTCTAATGTGAAATTATAACCTTAGACAAGTAAGAATTGAAGAAAATACCTAAATGAAGGGAGATTTTGGGTTGGGTGAGCACCAAATGGAAGATTCCAAGTTTTTCCCCAAATTCGTGCCCTAGGTCTTTTATAGATGATTCAATGGAGATTTTTCACTAATTGGAGAGGTTGAGGATGGGATTAGGTGCGTTTTTTGTGCAGGAATGAGTTAAGGTTGGTGTTTGGAAGGATTGAAGGTGATTGGGAATGATTTGAGTTGAAAGTGAGAGAGAGAGAGAGTTAGGGTTTATGAGAGATGGATTTGGGAAAAAATGCAACAAACCCTCTTAAATTGGCATGTCTACTATTGTGCACTTAAGCGGTTTAGCGCTTCTGGTGTTGTGCGCTTATACAGTAAAAAAACTCACTACTTAGGCACTAGGTGGCAGAGAACATATGTATTTAGCACTCACTTTTGTGCATTTAAGCGCTGAGTGACAAAGAGCAAGGGTAATGAGCACTTGAGTGCCCAATTTTTGGGCGCTTAATCTCCCAAAGGTAGGAACACAACTCTAACTTTATTATTGACAAACCATTCTCCCTCTAAACAACAAACTAAAACAATCAACTCAAATTTGAAGGGGAAAACTTCACAAACACTAATAAAAAAGACAAATTAGATAACCAAAATAACTAATTAAAAAACAATGCAATAAAGTAAAACCAAAGGGAAAAGAAATTTGGATTGTCTCCCAAAAAGTGCTTGTTTATTGTCATTAGCTCGACATTGCTAGTGATATGATCAAGGTGGCTAAAAGTAAAAGAAATGAGATAAATCTTTCCCTTTTTTAAAGTGATGCTTCAATCTTTGGTCAATGACATTAGAAATGCTTTCAAATAAATTTTGAATTCCAATTGGTATTGATTGTACTAAATGAGCCTTGGCACGAGAGATTCCATTAGACCATGGTGGTTTTAATTGAAGAGAAGTGATAACTCCTTTTCTTTGTCAAAGTGTGGAGTCATATCATGGAAAATGTCCTCCGGTGTGCCTCTAGGACCATGTTGTGCTCCAAGTGTAGCTTGTGGACTATGCTCCTTAAGAGGTCCCTTCTTTTTTTCAACAACTTGAGTTTTAGAAGGGTTAACATCAACATTGTATGATGGTGGGGGGTCCTTGATAGTCAAAGCTTCAGGCTTCTTAACTTCAATGATATTTATAAGGGCATAGATATTTGACATTGGAGAATATTTAGCATCTGTTAGACCATTTGTGTATCGCAAGTGCACGGGTCGTTCAAGTAATACAGATACAGAGTAAAAGTTCGTTCCCACGAGGATGATTGACTTCCAATACTAAATATCAACCAATATCTTATCTAGTTCTATTCAAGAACATAAAAATAGGAAAAAATGTAATAAAACTAATCTAAAGACAGAAAAGCGAAAAATGAAAGTAAAGATAATGGTTTAGAGATTTAGGGAATCTTTCTTCACCTTATACTTCAATTAATGCTACATAATCTTTGTAAGCAACATTAATGAATAGTTAAGTTAGCTTGAGAATCTGATTTAGTTAAAAGCTTATGTCTATGTCAGTTAACCCTGATTTCCTTCACCTAGCTCACTATGCCTCCATAAGAACCAGAGTGAAATTCACTTATGAACGATCTATTCTCAAACACACGCTATGCATGGCTAAGAGGTATATTTATATCTTATAAGCGAATCAACTTATCTAAGCCAATTGAACTCATGGAATATGCATTAACTATACATACGATCTCAAATTCAAATTCATATGCTTAGGTTCATCAGATTTCAACAAATCACTTAACAACTAATCAACCTATCAAGAACATTAAGATCCATATGTTTAAACATAGCTAAACATCAATATATACCCAAAGTACTACATAAACATCAATATTTATACAAAGATCCAAAGTAATTCCTAAATACAGCTCAACTAATCATTGAACACGAAAATATACAACAAAATCAATGCTCAAAGGATAAGGAAAGAGAAGAAAACTAAGGGAGAAGGAAGGAAGCTCATAGATGTCATCTTCTATACTTGAATCATCATCCATAAGGAAGATGACCTCCAATCTTGGCTCTCTAGGCCTCTAATTTGCCCAGAAATGAAGTTTCACCTGCAGCTTCTCTGAACCCTTAAAAGCTCTCAAAAACTCTCCCGTAAAAACTGTTAAAAATATATTTATAGACTCATAAAAATAGAGGCACACCGCGGCATTAACAATCCTACGACGCGGCGCGTGTCAAATTAAGTCACAGACATCGCGGCATTAACATTCCACGCCACGACGCTCACATTTTGTAGCTCTCTATCTGGATGTAGGGGATTCACCACGCCGCGACATTGATATGTCTGCGCCGCGACGTCAACTACCAGAATGCTTCTTTTGGCTTTCTCTTTCAATTTAAGCTCAAATGCTCCATATATCCGCTTGTTTAGAGCCCCTCCTATAATAGAGACATCATCAATTCATTAATAGTTGCAAATTCACTTAATCATTAGTAAAATAAACAATTTGCTCAATATCATATAGAAAATATATCAGAATAGAATATAACAAATATAAGCACAAAACCTTCCAAATATGCATACAATGAGGATTTAAGCAATCAATGAAAGTATAAACACGAGGCACAAATAACTACATTTCATAGAGTTATCAGCATCCCCGAAGACATTGATTGTCACATAGTCTCTATCCATTCTCAAGATGAGTTAACCTTTAGGTACATCAATTATCGCTCTTGAAGTTGCTAAAAATGGTCTTCCAAGAATAAGATGGATGTCAGCGTCTTCTTTTATATCGAGAACCACAAAATCAACTAGGAAAAAAAAATTATTCACCTTCACTAATACATCTTCAATTATACCATATGGGTGTTTGATGGATCAATCTACTAGTTGAAGGGAGATCATTGTTGGCTTTACCTTTTCAATTCCCACCTTATGCATCATATATATTAGCAAGAGATCTATATTTGCCCCAAGATCACATAGAGCTCTCCCAATAGTCAACTTCCTAATAGTATAAAGGATGGTCAAACTACCTAGATCTTTCAATTTAGGTGGCAGTTTCCTCTTAAATATAGCATTGCACTCCTCTATAAACATCACCATCTTATCTTTCTTGAGTTTCCCCTTATTTGATAACAATTCCTTCATGAACTTAGCATAGGATGATATTTGTTCAAGTGCTTCAGCAGAGGGAATGTTTATCTATAGTTTCTTGAAGTCATTTAGAAACTTAGAGAATTGTTGCTCTTGATTGTCCTTCTTCAACCTCTGAGGGAATGGGATCTTGGCATATGGTGATAATTCATATGCTTTGTTTTGCTTAAGATCCTTCATCTTTCTCTGCCACTTCAGTTGTTCATCCTTAGCTTCTTCTTTACTATTATCCTGAATTGAGACATCATCATTATGAACTTTAATTTTCTCTTTTTCTATTCTCGAGGAACTTGGCACTTTTTTCACTTGTTCTTCTATTGTCTTACCACTTCTCAAAGTGATTGCCATACAATGCTTCTTTGGATTGACCATAGTGTTATTAGGTAAGCTACCTAGAGGTCTCTCTGCAAGCTATCTTGATATCTGTCCCATTTGAGTTTCTAAACTTCGAATAGATGCCTCTTGATTTTTAAAGTTGACCCTTGTTTCCTGCATGAAACTGGAAGTTTGTTGCACAAATGAGGATGTCTGTTGAGAGAGCTTCTCAAGAGCAATCTCTAGAGGAGATTTCTTCTCTTGTTGACCTGCTTGTTGCATTCCTTGATTATTCTAAGAAAAGTTGTGATGATTCCTCCACCCTGGATTATACGTGCTTATGCATAAGTTACCTTGGGGTCTTGAATGATTGCTCATGTAGTTGACTTGCTCTTGAGAAATAAAACCTGAGTTGCTTGCGCCTCATTCACCATTGACATGATTGTTCCCACATAAGTCACAAGTTAAAGCTTGATGGTTGATTGAGCTCACTTATATGTTGCCAATTTGCTTAGTGAGATTGGCGATTTACTGCGAAATAGTCTTATTTTGCGTAAGTATGACCTCAAAGGTACCAAGCTCCATAACTCCCAGTTTAATCATTGATCTTCCACTAGGCATTTGATATTCATTTATAGCTATAATTTTAAATAATTCTTGAGCCTCTTCTAGAGTTTTAGTGTTAATAGACCCACGTGCATATGCATCAACCATAACCATGAAGGAATGATTCAAACCATTATAAAAGATCTGGACTTGCTGCCAAATTTTAAATAGGTGATGAGGACATCTTCTTAACAACTCCTTGTATCTTTCTCAAGCTTCATATAGAGATTCCCACTGATTTTGAGCAAAACATGCAATTTCACTCTTCATCTTCACAAACATTGACGGAGAAAAATATCGAGTGAAGAACTTGCTAACCAAATTATCCCAAGTAGTGATACTTTCTTGAGGTTGAGCTTGTAACCAGCTCATAGCTTTATCCCTTAGAGAGAATGGGAAAAGCCTTAGCCGTATAGCATCATCACTTGCTTCACTGAATTTGACAGTGTCGCAAAGCTGTAAGAAATTGTTTATGTGCAAATTGGGATCTTCTGACTGATTACCCCCAAACTGATCTTGTTGAACTAACTGTAGAAGAGCTGGTTTAATTTCAAAATTATTAGCTTGGATGATAGGTCACACTATACTGGTTGAAACCCTTTCAGCAAAAGGAGTGACATAATCTCCCAAAGTGTATCTTCTTTCTTCATTTGTTTCTGCCAATTTTTTTTTTCAATTCTTTTTCTCTCTCTTGCTGCTTTTTTGTTTGTCCTTTCTACTTTCTCAATTTCTGGATCAAAGAGTAATACTTCCGAATTTATTGTACCTCGCATAAACAAAGAAAACAAGAGTGAATTAAAGAAAAATAGATTAAAAAGAAATCAAATAAATAAAAATAAAATTAAGCAAGAAAAAATAAATGCCTAAATTGGTGTTTTTCAAACTACTCTTTAATATTGACAACAAATAATCCCCGATAACAACAATAAAAAACTTGTTGCGCTATTGGCAAGTGTACTAAATTGCAAAAGTAATAAAATGATGAGTAAGAGTATCATCCCATGGAGATTACTTTGTCAATTACTAAATTTGTTAGATCAACACTATTTAAGCTATCAAAAATTAAAAATTAATAAGAATGTAAATAAAAAAATACTAACAAGAAAATATTTAAAATTAACAAGAGTAAAATAAATCAATTAGGAAAAGGATGGAAGATAATGATATCAAAGTATTAGGGTTCAGATTTCACTTGAACTCTTTTGATGCAAATTTAAATATTAGTTTAGCTAAGTTCTATTCCATGATTCATGATCAAATTCCCAAAATTAATCAAAATCTAATTCATTGGTATATTAATCTTCTTCACACTACTTTGAGTTAACCAAATCATACATAAACCCTAAAATCATTCCCAAATTGGCCAAATCAAGAAGAGCATTAAGAGAATAGATAAACACATAAATTATGAAATAGAAACTTAGATTAAACACAAAAATGAATTTACATCATCCAAGAATAAGATTCATCATCACCCTAACTAGAGAAGTTTAGCTACACATGGAGAAAGAAGAAAATAAAGAAGAAATTCCAACAAACTCCATGAAAGATAGGTAGAAAGGTTGAAGAAAATTCCTAATCTTCAAGCCTGAATGTTCCCATGCTGAATTATGGTTCGTGCCTCCGCTTGTCTCTCTGAATGATAGCCCAAAAACATCACTTTTTTTTTCTATTTATAGATAGAAAAACATGTCATTAAACGTACTGAGCGCTTAAGCGTTCAGCTTTTGGGCGCTTAAGCGCGCAACACTTCCTTCACTCTAGAAAGTTGGGCACTTAAGCGTCCAGCACTAGCAAATTCATTTCTGTCTTTTTACTCCTTGTTCAAGCATCCAGTCTTCTTTCATGTGTAAACACCTGGCAAAAACAAATAAAACACGTAATGAGAACAAAGTTTAAAATAATAAAAACATGAACAAATCTGAGAATAAAACTCAATAAAAAAGGATTGGAAATGGTGAAAACCAAGATTTTGAAATGAAAAAACATGAGTTTTTACAGTTTCATCAATAACCGATATGTTATTTATGAGGTAATCGAGAAATCGAGCATTGAAATAAAAGAATCATTTGCCATCAACGACATCTAAATTCTTAGAAACGCCAAATCATTATATACCTACGAGAGGGTGAACTGTCGATCGATGACAAGAGAGCGAAGAAACTGAAGAAGTCGGCCATCTATTATATCTAGGTCGGTGATGAACTCTTCAAAAGAGGTTTTTCACTCCCACTGTTGAAATGTATCCTCCAAGATCGAGCTTGGTCGAACATAGAAGAGGTTCATGAAGGAGTTTGTGGTAGCCACATAGGAGGACAATCTATGGCAGGGAAGGTATTAAGAACTGGATTTTATTGGCTGACTATGAAGGTCAATTGCCTAAAATATGTCCAGAAATGTGAAAGGTCAGAAGTTCGCAAATTTACACAAAGCCCACCCAAATAGCTACACAATTTGGAGACTCCATGGTCATTTTGTAGATAAGGGATCAATCTAATAGGCCCATTCCCATCAACAATCAAACAATTAAGGTATATTATAGTCGTAATAGACTATTTCTCAAAGTGGATCGAGGTTGAACATCTCTCAAGTATTACAATGAAAAAGGTAAGAAAGTTTGTTTGCAAAAATATAATCTGGTGATTTAGTTTACCATTTGTGATTGTATCTGACAATAAAACTCGGTTTACTAATAAGAAGTTCCAAGAATTTTGTGAAAAGAATGGAATAAAGCAGGCTTTCACCTCAGTCGAACATCCTCTGACAAATGGGCTGGCTGAGGCTACAAACAAGGTCATCCTAGCTGGATTGAAAAAGAGGTTGAACTGAGCTAAAGGGTTATAGGCAAAAGAGTTGCCTAGTTACCCCTGGGCATACCATACCACTGCACAGTCATCTACTCTGGAAACTCCCTTCCGATGACTTTTGGAGCTGATGCAATGATTCTTGTTGAAATCAGAGAACCAAGCTTCAAAAGATTAGCATTCAACAAAGAAGTCAATGAGGAAGGAAGAAAGACTGATCTTGATTTTTTGGAGAAAGAAAGGGAAATTGACATATTCAAGAAGAAGCTACTAAATTTAAGGCAGGCAGGAAATATAACTTGTAGGTTTAAGCAAAGAAATTTAAGGAAGGAGACCTAGTCCTACGCAAAATCGAGGAATCCAGAAAACCACTTGGTGAAAGAAAGTTGGCCACCAATTGGGAAGGACCCTATCAAATTTTAAAAGAAAACAACGATGGAGCTTACAAGATAGGAGATCTCAATGGAAGAGTTCTCCCTAAAACATGGAATGCAACTTCTCTCCTAAGGAATTTTTGTTAAGTTCTCATAATCATTTTTTTTTGTCAATTATATATTTAAATTTAGATCAATCAATGTACAAGAGTTAGGATAATGTACATTTTTTTCCTTACCAAGATTTTTTCCACTGGGTTTTGCCTAAAAAATGAGACACATCTTAGTTCCATCCTATTAATGAATTTTTTTCAATGTTGTCCTCAGAAGGAACAAAAATGAACGACCTAGCTCAAAAAAACGGAGGTCATGGTTAATCCATGATGCCTAATCAAGAAAGGCCTGGCTCAAAAAATTTGAGGTTATGGTCAATCAATGATACCTAGTCAAGAAAAGTCCAACTCGGAAAAAACCGAGGTTATGGTCAATCCATGATACCCATTCAAGAACGGCCCAGCTCGGAAAAGCAGAGGTCATTGTCAATATATAATGCCCATTCAAGAAAGGTTCAACTTGGAAAATTTGAGGTTATGGTCAATCCATGATACCTAATCAAGAAATGTCCAACTCGGAAAAAACCGAGGTCATGGTCAATCCATGATACCCATTCAAGAACGGCTCAGCTCGGAAAAGCAGAGGTCATCGTCAATCTATAATGCCCATTCAAGAAAGGCCCAACTCGAAGAAGCCAAGTTCATGGTCAATCCATGATGCCCATTCAAGATCGAAGTAACTCTGAAAAACCCAAAACTACGTTCAATCCTATGATCAGTAAAAAAAAAGAGCAAGACAGGTATGAAAAATTCAAAGTACACATGCCGAAATATACTCTGTCATTACAAAATTCTGAAGTACAAATTTCAAGTACACTTGT
The DNA here is from genome assembly GCA_029884605.1 of Ormosia emarginata. Lineage (NCBI taxonomy): Eukaryota > Viridiplantae > Streptophyta > Magnoliopsida > Fabales > Fabaceae > Ormosia > Ormosia emarginata. The sequence goes on along the minus strand of JAQQTP010000059.1, from coordinate 15,347,873 downwards.
CATTACAAAAGAAAATCTGAGCGAAAGTTCAACATGGAATTTAAAGTTCAAAGATCGAAATACACTTAGTCATTACAAGAAATAATCTACTCGCTAAAGTTCAAGTACAAGAAATATTTATGTTATTTCTTCATCTTTGGCAGCTCCAATAGCTTCCTCATCTTCCTCGGTCGGATCCATTATCCAACCATTCACAATCTTCTTAAAAGCATCGACCTCTCCTAGATGATTGTCAAACACTCATTTGGGATTCAGAAGTTTTGCATGTTGGAGGTCAGCTTCATATCCTACAACCTTCTACTTGGCTGCTTCAGACTTCAACCCATCCAACTCAGCTCTTAAATTGTCTATTTCTTTCTTTAATCTGGCTTCTCTTTCAAGAGAAGTTTTTAACACTTGATCATACAAATTTTCTCCTTTATGGACTTTTCCTCTAAATTTGGAATAGAGTCTTCATCTTTTTTCTTTTCTTCTCTTAATACCCTACCAGCCTCTTTGAGCTCGGTCACCATGTCAACCCACCCTCTCAATAATTCAACTTACTTTTTTAAATCGGTCATCTCTGAAGCATAACCTTTCTTAATTTTTTCTAATACGACACGATATGACTGACCATCAAACATTAACTTTTTCTTCATATTGTCAAGCTTGAACTCGACTGACCATGTAATGCTGGCAGCCCGAAGAAATTACACCTCCATCCATCGACACAGTCTAATCCCCCTGACTTTCTATTTTCTCTCTTTATCGAAAGGAACTGAGATTTGACTATCCAGAAATTCTTTATAAGGAAATTGAGAACTCCACAATAAAGAACCATCTACAATGTTGTCAAAAGTGTTCAAAGCCTCAAATGCGATTCAAAGTTCTGAACGGGGTGAAAAAGCACTCTGACCTATTTCGCAGCGCTTTGAGGAATGAGAACTCATCACCCCGACGACCTCGGTTTGCTCACCAATTTCTCTCATAACCATTTTTCTGACTAAAGGCTCAAATTGAGTCTCAAAAGATTCCACAATGTGAACTAAAGAAGGCCTGGCCTTCACAGTGTCCACTTCGACCACCTCGATTTTTGGATTCTCAATCGGTTAAACAAATAATTTCTTCTTCAAAAACTTCTGCAATTCTCGAGCAGATAGTCAAGGAGCCATTGATCCTAAAAGACAATGAAATGGGTTAAATGTCAGTTTATCTTAAAAATAAACAAGAGTGAGATGGAATAAATAACTTACGCATAAGTTTTTCCACCTCATCTAAATCATCCCCGAACTTGACAAGTGCGCTACAGTCTAATAGAAGAGAATTATCTAGAAAGTCAATCAGATCTCGATCAGTCGATGGAAGACTTTGGTATTCGACACTCAAAATTAAAGCAGGTTTGCTACGCTAGTAGAGTGGAAATCTCTCTACTCCAAACCGGTCGGCATAAAAAGCCACATCTCCCTACCAAGAACTAACTCGAAAATACTTATTCTTAAAGTTTTTGTATAAAGAGTCGAAAGCTAAAAAAAACTTCTTCTGCGGATAATTGTTGATCAAAACCAAACCACCTTTACCAACCCCTTTACATTAGAAAAAAGAGAAGAAGACTCCTATGGTTGGGTCTCTACCAAGATAGTTTAACAGAACTTTGAAAGCCTGCACAAAAGCCTAACTGTGAGGGTGTAGTTGGGTCAGGGCAATATTCAGTCGAGAGAAGATCGAGCACTGAAAGTCGATGAAGGGTAATCTCAACTTCAGTCGAAGAAATAAAGTATCATACATGTATACCCACCCAAGTTGATCTTTGGTAGTGGGTGACATATATACTCGTTCTTCGGCTTGGCAAGGAAAACAAAGAAATTGAGTTTCATCTCCATCTCTAGCTAATGATAAGCACCTCCGCAGCATAACAATACTCTCGGTTGTGTCAAAAACCTACGAATACCTCTTTCATGTCGGGATGAACCCAGTCGTAGTAGTCTCCAACACCCTTAGAAGCTCTTACATAACCCCGGTCAGTTACCCGACCACCTAAATGATTCTCAGCCATTGATTGGTCGAAAATTATGAACCTTACACCATACCTTTAGATATCAAGCCTTTTTCTTGAACTTCCTAAATGCATATTTCAATTCTAAAATCCATCTATCAAATCTCTAAAACATAAAAAAAATTATATATCACCATAATCGCATTTTGACATCTGTGGTGGGGGTATTCTAAAGCCACCGCATAACCACCATAGGAGAAAGAAATTTCACCCCTGTTCACCCCTTATAATTAGAAGCAAGGCAAAAACGAAAGAAAAATGAGAATGAGATACAAAAACGTTACCTGGAGTACGTTGCTAACAGGAAAACGAGAGACTAGCTTCACCAAGCTCTAGAAACAACGCGTCAATGAAAGATGAGAAATGGCAACCAATGGGAAAGAGAAGAAGCAGGAAGCAACGCGAAGAGGAAAAAATAGTGAAGATGAATTGAAAGAAGTAGAAGGTTGTTTAAATTAAAAAAAAACGTCGATGATCAACTGGTGAGGTTTAGGGAAAGTAAAAAGGCTCATTTTTAGCCGTCAGATGCATCTGATGTCAAGATTTTAAAGACCAATAATCAACGGTTGAGATGCAATCTGGCAACAACGCATTAATGGTGAAGTGAGTGATGTGACATTTGTCTCAGTAAATGTGCTACACATGGCACAACCCGCACAACCTCCCATGCAAGAACGGATGCACAAAGTATGAAGCGTCCAACCAAGTAAGATCGGCCTACAGAAAAGTTCGGTCTTCCCTAATAAGCTCGGCCCATCTTTACAGATGGCCGAGTGGATCATACAAGGTGAACATCTGACCTGCCTTAAGCTTGACCCATCTTTACATATAACCAACCTAGGGGCTGTGGACTATCTTGACCCAATTGACATTCCGTCGTCCATAAGCTCAGTCATCTTTATAGATGACCAAACTGGGTGGCTGTGGATCGTCGTAGCCCAATTGGCATCCAGTCATCCATAAACTCGACCCATCTTTACAGATGACCAAGTTGGGGGTCTGTGGACCGTTTGAGCCTAAGACATAGTAGGGTTGTCATAACTAAAGTAGACCTTGATAGACTAACCATACAAGACTAACATTTGTACTAAGTAGGCCCATTTTGAATTACTAAGCCTATAAAGATCTGGGTAAACTTGACTGAAGTCCCATCAGCAAGATTCGACCTACCTATACCCGAACATATAACAACTCGATAGAACGTGCTTAATACGACACATTAACAGTCATTGATCGCTTGGCGCCATAAAGACCAATTGTCGTTGACAGCTTCACGCCATAAAAATCAAGCATAATGTAATCATAACGTCTAGAGTCCTTTATGACTTGAATGGAAGGTATCTAGGAGGTCAATCCTCTAAAGCCCTATTTAAATCGGCCTAGCTACCTAGGCCATGCATGTTCCATCAAACACTTAAACTTACGAACTTTGCGTACAATCTTATCAATTTCTTGACCTGCCTAAGTTCTCTTGCCCTCGCTGTTACCTTCCGTATAGGTCTCCAGTTAGTCCTTTCTGCCTATCGACCTAAGTCTCAGTTAGTACCCAAAAACATAACCAATATGAGAACCTACCTTTGAAAGATATCTCAAATTATGGAACTCAATTGGTCCACCAGGAACTTGAACCCAAATTGCAAGGCTCTTTACCCTTAGGTCAGTATGATCAAACAAAGGTCTTCAGTTAAGAAAAATCTGAGATCCTCTTCTTGAGAAAAACTTGCTAGGAAAAAATCAAGACTAATATATGTTCCTTCTCTGATTGAGGTGGGTGGTATCAAGGGACTTGAGCACGCCAAAATGCCTCCAAGGTCGATCAGTGCAATGGTGTTGGGGTACCTGCAAGTAAAGATGACCAAAAATATCGGTTTCTGTCTGCATATCATTTAATATATTACATATATTATGATTTTTTCTTTTATTTTGAGATGAAATGAAAATATATATTTTTTATTATTTTGTAATTAATTTTTTTATTAAATGAATCCTTAATAATAAAAATTGTTGAAAAAAATATTATTCATATATTAATTATTTGTGTAAATTAATTATTATAAGATATATTTGAACTAATAAGTATTTCGTGTATTATATAAATTTTTTTAAATTTAAATCAAATATAAATAAATATAGATTAAAAGAAAAAAAATTGTAAACAAGTAGAAAATATTAGTTGGGCGTGGGTCCAAATATAAAGGACCACAGCACCAGTAGTCAACGAGATATGCCAAATTGCAACGTCGATTTGGGATAACACGTTCTTCATCCACCATTCCAACCAAAGATGAGTCAATGAGGAGAGTGTGTGTTTGATTTGGCCTTTGCTTCACTTAAAAACAGTTTAACATGCTCAAACGTGATTTTGCTTTTTGTAAATGTATTTGGTTATTTACTTGAGATTAACACTTATGTTTGGACGGAGGATTTTAATGGGAAAAGAAAGGAAGAGATTATTTTTTATTTTGAATAAATATTTTTTATATTTAAATTTTTTTAAAATAAATAAATAATATAAAAGATAATCATATAATATTTCAATTATTTTTTATTTATGTTTATAAATATTTTATAATTATCTTAATTTATAAATAAAAAATAAATCTTTTTTTTTTTCTTCTAAAATTCTTCATTCAAACGCAAGAAAAGGTTATAATTTTATTAAATAAAATTTTTTATTTTTAATATTTATTTTGTTAAATTTATTTTTTTAAAAAAATTAATTATAAATCAATTTAGTACAAATTTACTTTAAATAAAATTTAAATTTATTAAACTAAATTAAACCGTGTTTATAAATTTTAATACAAATACACACAAATTAGTCAAAAAAAAAAAAAAATTATTTAAATATAATATATCATAATTAGATATATTAAATTAATTAAAATTTAATATTTTTATAAATATTTATATATTATAATTAATTTTATAATATTTTATAAAATTATTAAGTCCTTGATACGAAAGAATTTTTCCAAAAAGAGTAGGAACGAAAGCAAAGCAGGGTCACAGAAGCAACAATGGCGAACCCAGAGAGTAGTACCAGAAGATCAAGATAGTCCCTCAAGGGAACCACTGCTCTTGTTACTGGCGGAACTCGCGGAATTGGGTTCGCTTCTTTCTTTTGTTGAACTGTGTCCTTTTTTTTTTTTTGGTTTCTTTCTGTTGCTTTGCATGAAGTGAAATTGGGTTTCTTGATTCTGGGGTTTCTTAAAACGACATAAAGTTTTATTTTTTTGTGTGTTGATTTAACTGGGGGTGTGGTGTTCATTGTTCAGGCACGCTGTGGTGGAGGAACTGGCCGAGTTTGGTGCCACCGTGTACACTTGTTCTAGGAATGAAGCGGAGCTGAATGGATGCTTGAAGGAGTGGCAAGATAAGGGATTTTTGGTTTCCGGGTCGGTTTGTGATGCTTCTTCTCCAACCCAAAGAGAGAAGCTGATTGAACAAGTGACTTCTGCCTTCAACGGCTAGCTCAACATACTTGTGAGTCCTGGTTCTTACGTTAAAAAAAACCACGTTTGGCATTTATCTTTGTATTACTACGTTTTTTTTTTTCCTCTTTCATTTTTGGCTTATGTGATGATGTAGAAAAGTAGCCGAATGAGGCGGTCATAAATAATAGTGGTTTGTGGTAATGGTGCTGGCATTGTGGGCATGTCATTAGGAAACGTGAAAAAAACTATAGTAATTCTTACTTGGATAGAACTATCCTTGCATAATAATGCTACACGCATGTCACTTCATATCTACACAGTTTTCACATTATAGCTATTCTCACCTCATATACCTACACTCTGATTCTCTGCCAGCTAGACAAATGTGAGGCATTTACTAATGTGTGGTAAGCATTTTCCTTCTTTCTATGATGGAAGTGCTAGTAACTTTTAAAGTATAATAATATGACACATCTCAATATATAAAAGTTATTTTGAAATCAAGGAAACTATGCGGTCAAAGAGGGTCCAAGTGAATGTATGAACTATGAAACATGAGAGATATACAACTTAGCTATTTGTAATTATTTGATTTTTGGATAAAATTGGTAAAATTAGAAATGTTCAAATTGCTAGACTTGTTTCTTTTATGAGCATGACTTCTGCACATAATAATTTTTTGTTTATTAAAGTTCATCATCTTGTGAGTTTAGGTAAATAATGTTGGAACGAATGTGACGAAGCCAACAGTTGAGTATACTGCTGAAGAATATTCAAAATTGATGACTACTAACTTGGACTCTGCATACCATCTATGCCAACTCGCATATTCTCTTCTTAAAGCATCTGGAAATGGAAGCATTGTGTTCATTTCCTCTGTTGCAGCTCTGACGGCTACAGGTTTTGGAATCATTTATGCAGCGAGTAAAGGTGAGTTGATGTATAATTATGTCATCTTTTGCTCAAACATGATATATTAAGAACTATTTAGAAAGATATTGACTATAAATATTCAACATGCTGCTTTTTTCAGCTGCAATCAATCAGCTTACCAAAAATCTTGCTTGTGAATGGGCAAAAGACAATATAAGGAGCAACTGTGTTGCACCCTGGTTTACAAAAACATCACTTGTGGAACCTGTAATGCTCTTTCACCCTCTTAATATTTATATGGTTTATTTTCTGTTCCAAGGACTTATCATTTTTTTCTTTTTGTCAAAGCTAAGCCTTGATATGAAGATTGGTTAAGTACATTGACTAATTGAAAATTGGAGTTGGAATGTTGGGTGGAACGCTGAAGTAATCGGTCATTATTTAATTCTGTGCAGATAGTATTCTTCTATTTTGTTAGTGCTGCCTTTACTATCTTCATCACTCCAGTCTTCAAGCAAAATTTTAAAATATTAATACATAATATGTGCTTTGAAGTTCATACATTCATATGCTCTTTTTAAGGATCATCAGTAGTGTAGGAGTATTAATGCAAGAAGTGTGTGTCTATCAGTGTTTAAGACTCTGTAATCCTTTAGATTATTGAATAGGAAAATCTAAATTGCCTGCATATGGGGATGGCTCATAGAGTCAATCATATACATTATGCTACATTGTAATTACATTATTTCTCTCTCACAAGTCTAGTGATTTCCATATTGACAGAAAAATGTATTTTGTAGTGCTTTATTTTACACAAGCATAATTACTACCAATCGGGTCATATGACAATGTAAAGTATGAAGAAGCAAATTAACAATATTTAAACCTAGGGAAAGGGACCAGTTTCGGGGTAGAATAGAACCAAAGAAGATAAATTGGTTATTGCTTTCTTTCTAGTAATTACTTAATTGTATTATAAAATTCATTTAGTATTTAACTATTAGCTGACTTACATGACAAAATGTTCTAAGTAATCTGACAGCTTTTCTTCTCCTTCATTTTTTTCTTTATGAAATATTTACCTGCTGCAGTCTGTTTGATTTAAGTGTGCATTATGACACAAAATATTGGCTCGTCTCATGTTACTCAAGTTTTCATGTGAAATAGTACCAAAATTATGTGTTTCTGTACTGAACTTTTCTAGTTAAGGACTCTGTTTCTGAACAATAGACTGTATGTTTTATTGGTTTTTACTTCTCAGTGCAATTTTATTAGTTTGTAACTTTGCAGTTCTTGTTGGTTGTGTAGAATATACTTAAATTAACATAAAAAAATTGTATGAAAAAAAAAAAGAAATAACTGGCTGAGAGGGCGGCAACAGGGCAAATATGGACTTGTGTGTTGGGTCACATGGGGCTGGCGTTGACATTGTAGTTTCCCTGCTGGATCTGCATATGTTCTTGTGTAGTATGCCTAGTTTGTGTGTGTGGGTGTATGGAAGGCTTTCTATAAACATAGCTTACTTAAGTGCTGAATTATAAAGTTTACATATTTATATGTTAATATCAGCATGATTTTTATTATTAATCTTCAAATGACAATATTTTCTTCATGACTTGAGTTCCTAATTGTTTGCCTTTCTAACAGATGCTTGTTAACGAAGAGTTTGTCGATGAGATAATATCTCGAACACCGATAAAGCGGATAGCAGAAGCACATGAAGTCTCATCCTTGGTGACTTTCCTTTGCCTGCCAGCTCCTTCCTACATCACTGGACAGGTTGTTTCTGTTGATGGAGGATTTACTGTGAATGGATTCCAACCCAGCATGAGAATAACTTAAAGCAAAGTTGTCATGTTTACAGGGTCTGGCTACAGTTATTTCAATTTGTGATGGACAATTTTTTTGTGGACTGGTATTGTTGATCCTTGATCGTATTCATCAACTTACTTTTGCAGTGAATACAAATAAGAATTTCTTTGCGTGGGTTATGTTAACTTGTGTTTAAGTCCCTTTAGATGAAAATGAGACCATATTTCTCCTTGTGACACAAGCTGTGACCTCAAGTTTCTTCCTAGCCTGCCTAAATTTCTGCGGCCTTTTAGCAAGCATCCAATCCCCAAACACAACTCCTCAATGCCCGACACGTTGACTACTGTGATTGCGGAATTCTGCCCCCCACCATCCTGCTCAGTCCTACCAGGAGAGAGGAGAGACCCTATGCAGACACCATAGACATTCCTTGAGGAATAAGTAGAGGATGCGTATCCATGCAAGCATTGCTTTTATGTCCATATGCACTTGAAACACACTGAGTATAACCCTTCATATTCAATTCGAATTCCACGACCAAAGAGAGTAAACTTTGCAAGGAATTGTTTAGAGAGGTCTACCTCCACACAGATACACGCAAATCGCAAAGTTACCTCTGAATTGGTGGGAGGTGAGCATATCAACTTTATCTCTAATTATGGAACTCCATCGGTCAACCAGGAACTTGAACCCAAACTGCTAGGTTCTTTACCCTTAGGTCAGTAGGATCATACATAGGTCTTGTTCCGTCTTCTACTTGAGGGGAGATCGCAGGAGAACCTCAAGTCGGTCGTCCGATAATTACCCGAGGAAGACATGGTGAAATATCTGCAGAGGCACTCCGACTGATCAGTCTTAGAGTCAAGACAGTGATAAAAACATAGGTAGAGAAAAACAAACATGTCTAGCTTAGGCTGTCAGGTCGGTCTATATAGAGATCCAGAGGACTGACTGTTCGGATACCTTCCGTTAAAGTCATTTAGGATTCTGAACGTTGTGTCTGGTCATTATGGTGTGAGACATTATGTCTGGTAATTATGGCACAAGGTCATTATGTCGGGTTATTATGAAGCGAGACGTTATGTCTAGTTATTATGGTATGATGCCATTATGTCTCTTGGTGAGTCGTATTAAGTACATGTTTGTTGAGCTGTTACCCATTCAGGTGTAGGTCGGTCGGACCTTGCAGACATGGGCCTAGCTTATGGCCGGATGTGTAGGTCAGGATGGTCCACAGCCCCCCAGCTTAGTCATCTGTGAAGATGGGTCGAGCTTATGAATGGTTGGATGTTAATTAAGCCAGGGTAGTCCACAGCCCCCCAGCTTGGGCGATCAGTGATGATAGCCTGAGTTTGTGAGTGGTCGGATATCAATTGGGTCAGGACAGTACACAGCCCCCCAGCTTGGGCGATCAATGATGATAGCCCGAGCTTATGAGTGATCGGATGTTAATTGGGTTAGGACGGTCCACCGCCGCCTAGCTTAGGTGATCAGTGATGATAGCCCGAGCTTGTATTATTAATGTTTATTCTTATCCAAGCTGGACAGTTCATAGCCCTCCAACTTGGGCAAATCACAAAGTGAATGGCCGAGCTTTTTCGAGCTCTTTGTAACTTTTTCGACCTTTAGGATGGCATTACCTCTTGGGCCGGTTGACATCAGTTTTGGACCGGCATCAGCTCTTAAGCTGATTAACTTCAATTCTGGGCCAATATTCGTTCAGAAACCGATTTTGATTTGGTGATGTACCTCAGCTGGCATCAGTCGATTACTTGGCTCGGGGACATTCATCATCTTTGTGTTGGCATCGGCTAGTTACTTGGCTTGGAGGCATTCATCAGCTTTGTGCTGGCATCAACCGGTTACATATCATAGACTGGTTATTTGGCTTGGGGCCATTCATTAGCTTTGTGCTGGCAACGGCCAGTTTCATAACATCGGCCGGTTATTTAGTACAGGGTCATTCATCAGCTTTGTGCTGGTATCGACTGGTGCATTGGCCGAGAGTTGGTTATTTTCATCAGTTTTGTGATAGCATTGGTTAGCGCATTGGCTGAGGTCGATTATTGCCTCGGTTATTTTCATCAGCTTTATGCTGGCATCGGTCGACACATTGGTCGATGTTAGTTATTCTGATCAGCTTTATACTGGCATCAGCCGACGCATTGGTCGAGAGTGGTTATTTTTATCTTTGTGCTGGCATCGGCCGGTTATTTTAATCAGCTTTGTATTGGCATCAGCCTGTGCATTTGGCCGAGGCTATTATTCTTATTAGCTTTGTGCTAGCATCGACCAAGGATAGTTATTTTTATCAGCTTTGTGTTGGAATTGATCGGCACATTGACCGAGGCTGGTTATTTTCATCTGCTTTGTGCTGGCATCGGCCAACGCATTGGCCGAGAGTCAGTTATTTTCATCAGCTTTATGTTAGCATTGGCCGACGCATTAGCCGAGGTCGGTTATTTTCATCAACTTTGTGCTGCCATCAGTCGGCGTATTGGCCGAGGCCGATTATTTTTATCAGCTTTGTGCTGGAATCAGCCGACGCATTGGCTGATGCCGGTTATTCTGATCAGCTTTGTGCTGGCTTCAGCCGGCGCATTGGCTAAGAGTCGTTATTTTCATCAGCTTTGTGCTGACATCAACCGGTGCATTGGCCGAGGTCGATTATTTTCATCAGCTTTGTGCTAGCATCGGCTGATGCATTGGCCGAGGCCTGTTATTTTTATCAGCTTTGTGCTGGTATCGGCCGAAAGCCACTTTGACCCGAGTTTTCGTGGCCTTCGCTTGAATTTTCCCAGGGTTTTTTATCATCCCAAATTTCTGAGGCCTTCGTTTGGAATTTTTCAAAAATTTATTGAGGATTTAATCTAGCTTGTCTTGATCCTTCCATGTGAATAATTTTGATAATAATATGCAATTAAAATGGATAAAAATAAGTTTTCATACCTCGATAAGGTTGGTTGTGCTGAGGTGTGATGAGATTGCTCTTCTATTCTATAATTCTTCTAGATTTCATACATCAGAAAACTTCATGAACCTCGCTTTGTTAAATAAGAGCTCGACAATTTTACATCTCGGAACTATGAACTTAGGAACTTCGAATCTTGGCTTTAAGCTAAAAGTAATTTATTAACATTTGATGTCGTTAACGCCCCTCTTGCAATTGTAATAACTAGTTCCTTATGGATTTATGAGTTATAGAATGAATGTTCTTTTGAAGTAGTTAACTCCAGGAATGTCAATAATCACCATATGATATATATGATTGTCCAATAAATTGTCCACCTCCTTTTAAATTTCAAAACCTTTCACTAAATGAGAATGAATGAGTTGAAAATAACGATAAATGAGTGATAAAAAAATGCCAATAAATTATATTGTATGCAATTAAATCGATGAAGAAATGGTAACAATTAATGCCAAGCAAATGGCAATCTACATTTATAAGTTTTGATGGCATATTCTTAATGATATTCAAATTTCAAATTGAATGGTAGTTAATCTAATACATTGACAACAATAAAGTTATGCCAGTAATATTAGTAGTCATTAATTGTATTCATATAAATAAGAATAAATATCTACTAAATGGTTATTAACTACAAGGCATTTACTTTTAACCTGACGCATGCCTATAATTTAACATCACAGAGTTTACGAAAAAATTAGCATTAAAGACAAGCAATACATGTAATTAAATGGTAATTGAAATAAAGACATTAAAGGCAGGAAATGGAATGTAATAAAAACATGAAAATGTATAAAAATTATCAATAATAAATGGAATGTAGTAATATAAGCTAATGAATATGATTCAATAGCAAGCCTGATTTTAGTTAATGGAAATGATGGCATGACAATAATGTTGGTGGTTATAACTATTGGAATAATTTATTGACTCTTAAGGACCGTGTATATAAACAAATAACAAAGAATGGTGATAAATAAATTAAAGTTATGCAAATAAAATCCATATACTTATAGTTTAAAAAGTTCAAAGTAAAATAATGAATATATAAAACTATAGAATTTAATGTTATGCAAATCAAATAGAATTAATAAATGACTAGTAAATGAATTAATAATAGTAAAGGAAATGAATGTCAATTAGCTATAGTTATAAATGTCAATTACAATATAAATGTGGCTATTTTTGTGAGTTACATAGTAAATTGTATTTATGTTAGTTTAAAGGAAAAGAACGTCAAATTATGACTAGTAGTGGAAAATTTTATGACTAGTAATTATGGGTAGTAAATTTATTATTATTTTTATTATTATTCTTATAACTGGAAAATTAAAGCCATACAATTCCTTAGTATTTGTATTGGGAAATAAAACAGCAATAAAATGATAGTTATTGCTCATTCAAAACCATTATTCAAAATAAAGTGATATATTACATGAGAAACATGTCAATTAAATAATGATCATTACCATATAAATTATAATTGGGAGAGACCAATGCCAGTTAAAGAAGAGTAATTATTAATAATGACAATATGATAATTTCATGATAATGTTAAAATTACAACCTAATGGTGTTATGTCATAAACTAATGGGTTTCTTTTTCTCTTAAGATATATAAAAGGTATACCAATGGTAGCAAGACATGAAATTAAATGACATTATGTGGTGAATGAATGACAATTAAAGACATGAGCATCTAAATTTTAAAAATCATGAACAAAGTAATTTGTAGCAAGTCAATAATGCATTAGCGGAAATTGTAAATATGAAAGACAAGGAAGACTTTCCTTCATTATTGGAATGGAGCTCTGCATGTTGTCATGTAACGAAGTTGTATTGTGTTGAGGCTATGGTAGTTAGCTTTGAAGTTGTGTGTGGGCTCTATTTGGTGAATAGAAGAGGCCACAACTACTTGCACAAGTACTTTCTTCAAGGGGCTAGGAAACCTTATATTACCCAAGAGGACATCTCTAGAGATAGATATGCATTGGAGATAGGAACGTGACCCTTGTGATTTCTAGTGGAGTGGGAGAGTTTTACCTCTTCCCACAGACAACACCAGATGTTCCATCCTCTACTCAAGGGGAGGTCGTTGGAGAACCTCAAGTTGGTCATCTGGCAATTACCCGAGGAAGACGAGGTAAAATACCTGCAGAGGCACTCCGACTAATCAGTCTTGGAGTCAAGACAATGATAAAGACATAGGTAGAGAAAATCGAGCATGTCTGACTTAGGCTGTCAGGTCAGTTTATATAGAGATCTAGAGGACTGACTCTTCGGATACCTTCCGTTAAGGCCATTTAGGATTCTGAACATTGTGTCTGGTAATTATGGTGTGAGACGTTATGTCTGGTAATTATGATGCAAAGTCATTATGTCTGATTATTATGACGCGAGACCATTATGTCTCTTGATGGGTCGTATTAAGTACATGTTTGTCGAACTGTTACCCATTCGGGTATAGGCTGGTTGGACCTTGTAGACATGAACCTAACTTATAGTCGGATGACAATTGGGTCAGGACGGTCCACAGTCCCCCAGCTTGGTCATCTATGAAGATGAGAATAGCTTATGAGTGGTCGGATATTAATTGGGTTAGGACGGTCCAAGTTTCCAGTTAAGAAAAACCTGAGATTCTCCTCTTGAGAAAAGCTTGCTAGGAAAAAAATCAAGACTAATATTTGTTCCTTCTCTGATTGAGGTGGGTGGTCTCAAGGGACTTGAACACGCTAGAATGCTGCCAAGGTCGGTCAGTGCGACGGTGTTGCCATGTTCGGGTACCTGCAAGTACAGATGGCAAAAATATTTGTATTCGTCCTCTTCTCATTTAATATATTACATATATTATAATTCTTTTCTTTTATTTTGAGTTGAAATGAAAATTTATATATTATTATTTTGTAATGATTTATTTTATTAAATGAACCTTTAATGATAAAAATTGTTTAAAAAATATATTATTCATATATTAATTATTTGTATAGATTGATTATTATAAAATATATTTGAATTAGCAAGTATCATGTGCATTGCACGGATCTTTTTAAATTTAGATAGAATCTAAATAAAAATAGATTAAAAGAGAAAAAATTGTGAAGAAGTAAAAAATATTTAAAATTATAAAGAATATATGTCTAATTAATTTATTGATATAGAATCTAAAAATATAAAAATTAAAATAGATAAAATATTTAAAAAGGTGCATAATTAATTAAAAAGATCATTTAAATTTGAAATTTAAAAGAAAAAAATGTTAAGAATGACATGACATGTGTTGTCACACCCTACTGGGGATGTCACATTTTCGAACAATAATAATAAAACATTTACCCAAGTTATAAATTATTTCGTAATATATAATAATATAGGTTGTAAAAATATTTTTTTTTAACATTATATTATAAAATAAAATAAACAGAACATAAAATAAATCAAACTATTACATACACACCGTAACACCCTCTCTAGGGCATCACATTTTCCGACTCCCGACTCATAATCTGAAAAGAAGTTTACACAAGTTTGAATTATAAAAATATGGTTTTAAAAAAAAATTCTTTCTTTACTGACACGTAAATTTACTGAAAATATTAGGTAATCATATTTCAATTACTCATTATTCAATATTGACACACAATTTAAAGAGAAATATAAATTGAATGACTTTTTTTGTTCTTTCTTTTTCCACAAGAAGAAACCCATTACTGTCTACTTAATAAAGACGGTGTAACACTAACGATGAAAACTTAACATACTTGTTTCTTCTCCCAGTATCACACTTGATACATCGAACTCTACTCTTGTCAACACTTAACAAGTCATGAATGTCCACTCCTTATTGTTGTCCCTAATGTCGAATGTTCATCTAATGTCCATCTTGAAGATCGACATTTGTTCTATGTTTGTTCCTTGTCCTCAAACATCTTTTCCATTTCAACACTGTCGGCAAGGTCATTCTCCGATGTTGTCTCCAAACGTAGAGGTATTTGTCACCCGCTATGTCTAAGACAACTCGTTCCTTCTTTATAATTTTAATAATACGAGACATAGCAAAAATAACATAACAAAGAGGTGAGATCACCTACACCAAGTCTCAACATGGCGGACAGAGATAACACAAACAACAATATCATACAGTTATCATAATTACAATCATGCCATCATCATTATGGTTATTACACAGATACAATATTAAATCATGCTATCAACATTAATCAACTATCATCATCCAATCAAATATCAATTCAATTATCATAAACAACAATTATGATAATGCCTTTAGCATTATCATCATCATCATCCAAGTATTCAAAACAATTGTCATTACAATAATATTCATCAATTAATATATATCACACGAGATATAAATGTTCGGTTTATGCATGTACGTACAAAGACTCGATTTCCTACTCCATGGAGCTAAAACTCGGTCGGAGAAATGATCGAAAAGAATCAAGACTATAATCCTCATTTGATTTTTGCCATCTCTATATACGATTTTATCGATCTTGATTAAGAATAGTGTCTCGGTCGGTCATCGATGTGTCGCGTCTTAACCTACGGTTCTAGAAGCGACTCATTTGTCCATTGTAGGCAACCCGCACCCGATGCCCCTAAGGTCAACCAGGTGACCTGCACTACGCATATCGCACTGCCAAGTCATTTCAGAGGTGTTTCTCCTGCAGGCAATCAACCATATCTAGTCCTCATCGGACCATTCCAATGCATGTATAATGCACCAAATACCAATCACAGGTATAATACCAATCACAGGCTTTAACATAATCATAATTGTATTTTCAATCATGTTATCACATTTTCATAGTTATAAAACACTTTCGTCGTGTTTTTCACAAAATTTTTTCGTCACGTTTTCCAAAACGTTTTGTTATGTTTTCAAAATATCGTAACACTATATTTTTTTTTTTTAAATCTTTTGACTTTCATGTACTTTTAAATCATTTAATTTTTAACATTTTTCTCAATCGCGTAAAAACATACGTTTCTCAAATCGCATAGTATTTTTCCACTGTTTCAAAATCGCGTAATTTAAAAATCATTCTTTTACGTCACGTAAATCATTTTCTATCATTCTCAAAATACTTTCCAAATCTCATAACAATTTTCTATCATTTTTACAATCACGTAAAAATATTCTGTCACTATTCAAATCACGTAGTAATTTTTCAACAATATTTCAGTCGCGTAAAATATTTAAACGCTTTCTAAATCGTGTAGAAATATTTAAACATTTTTCAAATCGCGTAGAAATATTTTACTGTATTTCAAATTGTTTTTAAGATACGTAAAATATTTTTCAACATTTTTCAATCACATAAAATATTCCTCAATATTCCAAACATTATTTTGACTTAAATAAATCAATATCATTTTTAACACATTGTTCAAAATGCGTAAAAAAAATCACGTTTTTAAGATACGTAAAATATTTTTCATCACAATTTCATTACGTAAAATACTTGTAACCTTCAAAAATTCCTCTTCAACTTTTCTCAAAATAATATAACTTTATATTTCATTTAATATATTTTCTTACTCAAGAAAATATTTTTTCCACATGATTCTTTCTCAAAAATTCTTTTTCAAAATATATTCACAAAAATCACTTTTCCATTAATGAAAATCAACGTTTCAAAACTTAACATTTTTCTAACGTATTTCAAAACTTGAAAATAAGTTATACGTTAAAATTTTCAAAACACCATTATATTCTCCA
This sequence comes from Ormosia emarginata, assembly GCA_029884605.1. Classification (NCBI taxonomy): domain Eukaryota; kingdom Viridiplantae; phylum Streptophyta; class Magnoliopsida; order Fabales; family Fabaceae; genus Ormosia; species Ormosia emarginata. The sequence continues at coordinate 15,331,008 of JAQQTP010000059.1, read as the reverse complement.
TTTTTCCCAAATAATTTCCAAACACAACCTTCTTCAAAATAAATTGAAGTTGAAAATATTTTCGTTTACATGAAAACTTGATTTTCTCAAGTGATAAACGCCCGATTCCCTTTCCAAAATCCTTGTATTAAATCCAATTACGTTTCCACTTTGAAATTCACTTTGTTCATAAAAATCAAGCATTACAAGCCTTCAAAAACGCGGAAACGATATTGAAATCATCAAAACATTTTTTTTTCTTCTAAATCAATATGGTTTCACATAAACAAAACCATTAAAGCCATCAAATACTTTTCCTTTTAAATTGATATTGTTTTACACAAACAAAATCATTAAAATTTTGTTTTTCAAAATCGAAATATCAATGGTTATAAAACCAAACCCATTTGTTCAAATTCATTTTTACTTTCTTTACAAATTCTTTTTCACTTTCTTTGCAAATCCTTCAAATCAACGTTATCATTTCATTTCAAAACTCATGTTTAAAAAATACTTAGGATCTTTTTACACAAAATAAATCAATAAAAATTCCTCAAAAATCGTATTCTTGTTCTCTTGAAAACAATTCCTTTGTTTATTTTCCATACTCTTCAAATCATCCATTTTCATCTTTCATGAAAATATTAATTTGTAACACCTATTTTGAGGTGTCTTGTTCAAATCCACCATGTTTCTAAGTATCAAAAATCGATTCTTTTGTTCTTGAAAATTTTCAACATGAACCCTAATCAAGGCATCAAAATCGTATTTCTTCCTTGGCTATTGGAGCCAAAAATTAATTTCCTTTCCACCATCAAGTCATGGCATATACATATATATTTCATCATAAATAATATAAACATACCATTAAAGTCATAAAAGCATGTATAGCATATCAAGATATCATCAAAGTATAAAATCATAAGCATATCAAGCATAGAAAATTAATCAAAGCTATAAACACCCACAAATTAATTACATGACCATGGATATGAATCCTCACATGGATTCCACATCCATCAAATAAAATACCATCTCTCACCACCAATGCTTGGTTGGTGAGATGGATCTCCTCTTACCTCTTGAAGATCCTCCAAAGGTTCTTGATTTGCTTCTTTTCCAAGTCCTTCACCACCAAGGAGACTTCTCAAATACAAAATAAAACACACAAATAATTAATATACAAGACTTGAATAAGAAAACCATGGATTAGAATCATGGTTATAACCTTGAAAATCAAAAGAAAAGTGAAGAGTACCAAATTTCACCATTAAAAGCTTCAATCTTTAGCTTGAACAAGGTTGAAGATGAATGATTTAGAGAAAATCTCCAACATGAAAGTTGCTTAGAATATCATGGAGATTCAAGATCTAAGGTTGGATGAAATTAAAAGAGCTTGGATGGTGATTTTAGGTAGTATGACCGAATGGTTTCTCTTGAAGACAAAGATGAAATTTTTGATTTTTGATAGAAACTTGAAGCTTGAATTTGAAGATCAAGATGAATGATTTTGGAAAAACTCATAACTGAGATGTTCTTAGAATGGTGTTTAGGTTTAGAAAATCAAGTTGGATGAAATTTTTGAGTGATGGAAGGTGCTCTTGGAGTGCTTGGCAAAAACATGAAGAAGGAGAGAAATGGAGAAAAACTTGAAACTTAAACTTGAAAATGTCTAATGATGACCAAGGATGACAATAATGGTCTTCAAACTTTTTCCTATGTCCTAAAGCTTCTCAATTTCGTGGCTCCCCTCCAATGCATTTTCCTTGAGTGCAAATTGATCAATAATGATCAATTATGATGAAACATTGACCAAGACATGCAAAAAATGACATAAAAGCACTCTTTTGTCTTCTAAACACTCCAAAACCATCACCTTCTCTTCATAACGCATTCAATAAAGTTGTCTTCATTATTTGCCACCATTTGAGCATTTCTAACCATTGATTAATTCAATGGTTAGGATTTAGGTAGATTTAGGTAGGTTAAAAACTTAATCTGCGCCATTGGATCTTTCTCCTTTAAATTTAAATTAGATGTGCTCCAAAATTAATGGTTAAGATTATTCTTCAAACTTTTAATCAGGGTTAAATTAGTCTTTCTTTTTTAGAAAAAAATTTCCACCATTGATTAATTCTTCATCCAATCGATGTGCATAAATGGTGCTTTGTTACTTTTTAAGATTAAATCTCCACCCTTGATTTAATCTAAATCCAATGGTTATAAATGGTCTTTGTCGACTTTTCAAGACCAATTCTACACCTTTGATTACATCTATGGTTGATATCAAAGCCTTCCTAACTAAAGTTCATTATTCTCACACCATTGATTAAATCAATTGTTATTATCCAAGCGCTTTTTATTAAGTTTGTTTCTTAACCTTTGATTAAATCAATGGTTAATATTCAAACTAAGTATTCTCATCCAAGGGTATAAATCAAGTCAATGCTCTCTTTGTTCTGACTACACAAGATAATATTTATTCTTGTATCCTACAAATAATATATTCTTGTATTTTTTATCATCCGATAATTAAATACGATCTAAAACACAACACAATAAAATTTTCTAAAATCAAGCTTTTAGGATTCAGGGTTTAGTAAGATCCCATGTCTCGTCTAAACAAGATCAAATTTTTACTATGCGTAGAAAAATTTTTCACTTTCTGATGACCCACCTGGGCCCACGTGTAGCCACACAGGCCCACATAGGACTACCTGGGCCCACATACAGTAAAAAATTCATAATCATCCACAAAAATCACAAAAATTAGAAAACACACAAATATCAAATCGTTACGTAAAATAATTACCTAACGGTAAAAATTAAATTACGTAACGTTTTCCCTACCGAAAATTTTTATTTTCCGACACAGTAATTCACTCAAAACGATCAAATAAATTCTGACGGAATAAACAAAATAATTTTACAGTGCACAGAAATTACTAAACAATAAAATTCTGTTAACTGTCAAAATTACTGTTTAAGAGATTGGAAATTTTGGGGTGTTATACACACCATAATTTTACATTTGATTTTATTTTTAATAGGTACAAATAATTTACATATTACAAACTATTTAATTAAAACAATTTATGGTTTAAAGTAAACTATAACCTAATTTCAAGATAACACTAAAAGTTACGATCATAGAAGAATCCTCCTCGGAAGATCATCGAAAGACAATCTACTCGATAACATCATACCACGTTAATCAATCCATATGATATGGATGATCTCGAGTTCGCCTTCCTCGAACTGGTCACTCGGTTGATGCTCCTCGTTATATTGACAATACAACGGTTGCTCCTCTTCTACTTCCTCAACGACTTTACGGAACATAAATAATAATACAGGAAAATATATATACAAAGAGGTGAGATAATCTACATCATTACCAGCATAACAGTAAGAAAACGACAAAACATACAGATATAGCAGTTAAAACAACAAAATCATATTAGCACAACATATATCATATCTCAACCAAATATAAATGTCACAGATGCATAATATCATAAATCAAATTATAATTATTCACACAATGATGCAGATTAAATATGTCGTACTTTTGCTCCTACTTGAGCCTAAACACAAACATCGAGAGAATGATCCTAGAGGCGTGTCCGCACATCAAGTCCGCTTTATTACATTGATCAAATACGTCGTGTAAATAGCACACAGTCAAATACGTCGTGTGAATGGCACACAGAAAAAATAGAAAATGGTACAATTAGAGCAAAAACGTAATTAACCAAAAATTGGGGTGTTACATGTGTCATTCTTAGAAGGAGAATAGTTTATGAGATTAAGTCATTCTCAATATAACGTACTCTCATTTGTTAAATATGAGTGGATTTGGTACATTATTTGTGATATTCCTTTAATTTTGTAAAAATCTTATATTATTAAATAAATTTGTGGTATATGATAATGAAATTTATTTTTTTGTAATTTTTAATATTTTATTTTAAATTATTAATTACTCGTAGATATTGCTTACCCGTGAGGGTCATAAATGAATACCTACGACATAGACTTGGGTGAGAGAAGTACTACCCGTCCTTGTCCCACTACGTTAACATTCTTACATGCAAAGTACTTCAATTCTCAAGTCAGTATTCAAATAACATAGCAAAAGAGAGAAAGAGATAGAACATTCCCTGCGAATGGTTGAGATACCTCTTATTCAAAGTGTGTTTCGTCCTTTCTCTTAGGTAGTGGCTGTGAAGGTGACTAAACTCATCAGAGAGCTTCCAAGTGGGCCAGACCCGTCAAGGTGGGGGTACTTGCAAGCACTCCGACGTTCAAACCAATAAATGAATAAGAAAATAAAGTAAGGATGTAATAAAAGATAGAAATAGAAAGAAAAGAATCATTAATCAAGTAGAAGCGGTGTCTATTTATATGAATATGAAGTGAGCTGTGTATTATATCCTTCCTTAGGATTCAAAGCCTATGATTAGAAGAAAAACTCATTATAAGAGTAGTCACGCGTATCTTGACAATTATTAAATATTTTAGGAGATGATGTTGATAGTTGGAGGTGAGTTGGATCGAATTAAGTAGAGTTTTGAGTCAGGTTATACATTAAAAAATAAGTGAAGGTGATCTAATTAACTTTATAAAATAGTGGTTTTGGACTTGAGTTATACTCAATTATTCTAGTATGGTTCAAAGTGCATCAATGTCACACCTTGGAGAAGGTTATCCTAGTGATCATCTGCAATGATGGGTAGAGATTTTGTTATAAAACTCTCCAATCTTGTTGAGCAACGTGTAAATTCGATTAGGGGGAATATTTGTGAGAATCGGGGCAGTTGGACAGGTTCAGGCTAGAATGGGTCGGGTGCATTTCCGTGCTTGGGTTGGGCCATAATGGTTGCATCGGGTATGGGCTCTTGTGAACTGTGATGGTCAGGTGCGACACTATGGGTCAGGTACCGCATCATGGGTTGGGTTCCGGGTCGTGAACTTTGGGCTGAGTGGTCTTGGCCCTTGTTCCATAGTTATTAGTACGGTCCAATATCAATAACTTTTACCGAACCAGTTCTCTCCCACATCATTTTTTTATCTTGCTTCGATGAACTTTAATCCCACCCGTTTCCCTAGTAGCCTCACAATCAGGAGTTTCGGTTTCGCCATGGCATGAGGTAATACTCCTCATGCTCCTCTCTGGTCATATCGATCGCTGGTAACGGATTAAAACACTACATTTTCAATCTTCGTTAAAAATGGAGTCTCAAATCCCCAATCCATTTTTATTGGATTGACTTTTATGACTATATTGGGCGGAGAATATCTAAATTTAGCCTGATCTTTTAGCCTCCTTCGGGACCAATCATATTTCAATCCCCAAATGATAGATGTGCTTGAGAATTATTGCTGGAGTAACAACCAGATTTTTTAAGACCCTTCATTATTATTATTATTATTATTATTATTATTATTATGTAACGGATTAAAACACTACATTTTCAATCTTCGTTAAAAATGGAGTCTCAAATCCCCAATCCATTTTTATTGGATTGACTTTTATGACTATATTGGGCCGAGAATATCTAAATTTAGCCTGATCTTTTAGCCTCCTTCGGGACCAATCATATTTCAATCCCCAAATGATAGATGTGCTTGAGAATTATTGCTGGAGTAACAACCAGATTTTTTAAGACCCTTCATTATTATCATTATCATTATTATTATTATTATTATTATTATTATTATTATTATTATTATTATTATTATTATTATTATTATTATTATTATTATTATTATTATTATTATTATTATTATTATTATTATTATTATTATTATTATTATTATTATTATTATTATTATTATTATTATTATTATTATTATTATTATTATTATTATTATTATTATTATTATTATTATTATTATTATTATTATTATTATTATTATTATTATTATTATTATTATTATTATTATTATTATTATTATTATTATTATTATTATTATTATTATTATTATTATTATTATTATTATTATTATTATTATTATTATTATTATTATTATTATTATTATTATTATTATTATTATTATTATTATTATTATTATTATTATTATTATTATTATTATTATTATTATTATTATTATTATTATTATTATTATTATTATTATTATTATTATTATTATTATTATTATTATTATTATTATTATTATTATTATTATTATTATTATTATTATTATTATTATTATTATTATTATTATTATTATTATTATTATTATTATTATTATTATTATTATTATTATTATTATTATTATTATTATTATTATTATTATTATTATTATTATTATTATTATTATTATTATTATTATTATTATTAATTAAGGTTATTATTATTATTATTATTAATTAAGGTGAGTAATATAATAAGATTTATAAGATAATGCAGATAACCAACGTACGTTGATCCGAGTAGAAAGGGATTAAATCCTTTAAGTATGTAGTCTTGAGTTTGATCCTAAAATTCATGTGTATAGAATTATTGAAAAGAGTTTCCACTTAGACGTCTGACTGTATTTTAAGAAATTAGTCTCTTTCGTATAAAGTGGGAGATACTTTAGGAAACCAAAAAAAGATAAAAAGATAATGCGGACATATAAATCTTATAAGATCTATAAGGTGAGTTATAAAATTTATAATCTAAATAGATTTTTATATATTAAACATAATAAATTTAGAGAATTTTACTTATAACAAATTCCTAACGCAATATAGCTAATGAGAAGGCTTTTGTCCTTTGACTAAGAAATGCAGACAACCTCTCTACTCCTTAAAATTTTTTCAACAAAAAATATTAAACATTTGAGTAAATTTAAAAAAATTTAAAGATATATTGGTAACATGAAGAAATATTTTAAAATGATTTATTTTATTATGTTAATCTCACAATTGATCTTATATATATATATATATATATATATATATATATATATATATATATATATATATATATATATATTTATTTATTTATTTATTTATTTATCAAACAAATATTTCAACAACTTAAAAAAAAAGTGAAAATAAATAATTGTTCAAAATTGGTTTTACTAGAAATAGAGATAGTAATTTATTTTTTGCCCTTACAAATGCAAATTATAGGCAAACTTTCATACGAAGAAAAATGTTTCGCCTTCTAAAGAAAAATAGAAGATAAGAATTGTCTAATGTTTTGACACCATTTTAAAACTTTAGAAGTGATCAAATTTAAAATTTACTAACGAATTGATACAGTTTATATATATAAAATCATATGTGATTTTTGCGGTTATTGTTGTTCATCTTTTAAATAAGACAAATATTTGGGGTTGCACTATCCTATCCCTAAAGGGATAGGTTATATAAACTAAGTTAATTACTTATTCAATTGAATTAACTATTTATCTAATTAAATTAATTATTTCATATGTCACATTACTTGAGGATAAGATAGTATTTCCCAAACATTTAATTTATGCAATATAACATTTACAAGAATAATGTTACATATATTTATACACATCACTTTATATTTAGATAGTTTTCACCATTTGATTATAATTGAGTCTATCTAATTTTTTGTACACTTATATTTTAATTTTGTCACCTAAACAGATATAAAAAATTGAGCTTGTAAGTGATGTGTTATTAGTAAATGTGTGAGTTGAATTATTTATAAATTATTTGAGTTCAACTCATTAAATGTACAATTAAACTTATTTACTTAACCAAATAAATAAACTCAAATTTAAATTTAGATTTGATTATATAAATGAGTCAAATTCAAATTTTATAAGTTTGACATTAAAAATTTGTGAATAAATTGAATATATCATGTATGTGTGTATGTCTATATATATATATATATATATATATATATCACCAATTATTTATTCATTCTGTATAAATAATAAAAATTCAATCACATAAAAATTTTAATTTTAATTAAGAAAATGTATAAATAATAATAATTTATTTATTGTTATTACTAATTAAAAGCTTCTATAGGAAAGTTATAAATTTTTTATGTAATGAATTATAAATAAAAAAATTTATTTTCATTTTTTGTTTTTTACTCTATCTTCTAGTATAAAAATGTTTATTAAATACAAAACTAATAAATTTAAATATTTTAAAGAGAAATATGATAACAAAAAAATTAAAGTATAAATAAGTTAAACAAATCAAGTTTAAATTTTATATTTTTTAAATAAGTCAAATTTAAATTTTAAATTTGATTTATTTAAATAAATAAATTAATATTAAATAATTTTATTCTTTTATAAATTAAATTTAAATTTTAATTGTTTGACTTCACTCGGTATATTTATTAATATTTTTTAATGAAATTTATTTTATTCTCTTATAATTATTTTAATTATTAAATAAAAAATATATTAAATATTTTTTATATTTTTAATATATTAGATGTATTTATTTTTTATTTAATATTAAAAAAATTATTAAATAAAACTTGTAAGATGATGTAATATTATTTTTTTTAAATAGGCTACACATAATGACAAAAACACAATATCACATCATGGGAGATTTAAGATCCACTTGGCCATAGACAGGAATTGGACACGTCCTTGATGACGGTCGCTTCTCGCTTGATATGTTAATGAACACTAGTATAGTGATATAATGGGGATTAATTGGAGCTTACCTAAATTTGAGAGATATTTTAGAGGACTATTCCTTGCAGAAGAACATTTTATACTGAATTTTCACAAAAGTTTAAATTAATGAATGAAAATCTTTCATCAATCATTTTAGATGTAGTTAACATAATTTAAGGCCACGAAGCTTTGTATTGTGATGGTTCTGTACTTAAAATTTATGTGAATTGATCATTTCTCAATATTTTATTTTAACTTACAGATAACGGTTTGGTATTGTCAGGTGAGATGAGATAAAGTAACAGTTAATTTAGTTAGACAAATAATTAATTACAATAATATTTATCAGTGTTGAATTAATTAGATAAATAATTAATGATATATAAATAAATAATTTAATTTAATAATTACTCTTTCAATTTTAAAATATTTATCATTTAAGATTTTGGTATAAAGATTAAGAGAGTTATTAAATATTTTTTATTTTTTTAAAAATAAATTATATTAATGTTTTTGCTTATTTTACATAATAAAAATATTTAAAAATAAAAGTAGATTTATAAAAATAATTAATAAATTTTATTGTTTATAAACTGACGAATAAAATGAGATAAAATTTATTCACTAAAACGATAAATATTTTAAAAGGAAAAATTAATAATGCGTGTTAATTAAGGAATAGGGTAATGCGACTCGGATCGAAGGTCTGAAGACGTTGCTTAAAAGATTATTTTTAAAACTAAATCTAAATCCTTCACCGGTCAGTTCCAGTTGCCAATTTGGAGGACCCTACAAGGTCAGGTTATCCACCATGCCATGTTATGTAGCACAAGTTCAAGGGGTATGACAAAGTTTTTGTTCAAATTTCAAACTTTCCAACCCAAAAGTCATTCCTACCAAATCTGCCGTGTTCTGAAAGAAAACCTAAACTAATGAATCTTTCCTTCAACTGCTACTCGTGCCATACTCATACTGAAAGACATTGGTCCCTCATTTTGTCCTCTTTCTTCATATTGTGCTAATTAATCAATCTTGCGAGCAGTTATTTCTTTGCTTTGTAGCAGCTTCGAGCATTTGATCATATTTGACTTTCAACCACGAGAATACTAGTTATGAAGAGAGCAAAAGATAAATTTGTATTTTGTTCAGTTGGCCAAGTTTGCCTCATAAGACTGCTATTTTTTATTTTTTTTAATATCAAAAAGCGGTATCACAATATAGATTTATAATTTCCATTTAAATTTGTCCATTTTAACTACTTGTGCTAAGTTCAAATAATTAATATTTGTATTCTATTTGTATAAATGGTTGTTATTTATCAATTAGTTGTTGAGCACGTGGAAATTTACAATAACAGTAAATTTAAGTTGTAGTGGTACTAATAATAATAGTAATAATTTATAGAAAATTTATAATCCCACTTGTAAAGTAGTGACGTAAAACGTAAAAACAACATAATGACAGAAATGAAAAGTTTGCTATGTATATGTGATATATGACATGATGAGTTCTGACTTCGGCAAAAAAAAATTATCATGATTTTATATTAGGAAAAAGATAATTTTATATTTTTTTAAGGATATATTATTATTTATATTATTTTTAAAAAATATAATTGAATAAAAAAATAAAAAAATATGTATACTAAATAATATTAAATAAAATATAAAAATAAATATATATATTTTATTTAATGTAAAAATATAAGAATTATTTAAACTAATTTCTTTATTGCTCACGATTCCTCCAAATTTAGTCATAAGCTCCTCTACAGAAGTCAATCTTTAGATATGCATGCATTTAAGTTTCAATATAAATATAAATAATTTCAAACAACTAATAGAATTAAAACTAATTTCAAACGAATATAGAAGTTCACGTCAATTGGGATAAGATAGCAGCGGTGGTAGAATCGAGATGTCTGCTATCTATTTCTAAATTCCTTATTAAATGATCATTGACCAGAAAGTGAGCTGTGAGTCTGTTACAACGACACAATTATTGAGTGGCAGCATAGAGAAAGACCGTAATTGATTTAGTGTGTCTTCGGTAAGAATTAAATTAGCTTTTTTTTATTTTTTTAAAAAAAGTTATTGTAATTATATTTAATTATATTTGTTAAAATTAATTTTAATTTTTATATAAAATTTAATATAAAATAAATGTTTTATTTTATAATACTGAAAATTAAAATTTATGATTTTAGTTTATAAATTATTTTTTATATTTTAATATATAAATATTATTTTATTTTTAATTAAATAATTTTTTTAATTATTCTATATATATTTTAATAATTTAATGCATAAAAATAATTTTTTTTATACTAATCAAATGAAATAAATTAATTTAAAATCTTTTTTTTTAATTAACATATCCAAATATAAAAATAAATTAATTATAATTAATTATAATAAAAAACTTTTATATAATAATTAATTATTAAAATAATCAAAAATTTTTACAGTTGAATTAAATACATACTTATTACTAGAGATTAGAAAATCTAAAGAAGCTGAGTGATCATGATTATGGTTTTGTGTTCATGACTAAGTGTGTGTTTGGATACGTTTATTTAAGCTATCAACAATTTTTTTTTTTTTTTGCCCTTTAAGTTATTGCTGCTTGCAGACTTGGAGTTAACTTGTCTAACTTCTTTGAAGGAGAAAAACAACAGTTTTTTTGAGGAGGAAAAAGTTGTTGCAACTCGAGCAGAAATTTGGGTATCTTTTAAAAAAGTTGTTAGAATTATTTTTAATAGTGATATGTAAATATTATTTTGTCTTCAATTAAATAATTTTTTAATTAATTAAATATTTTTTATAATTATTTTATTTATATTTTAGTAATTAAATATATAAAAATGATTCTTTTTTATACCATCTAATTGAAACAAATTAATTTAAAATTATTTTTCAGCTAATATATCTAAACATAATCGATTATTGAAATAATCTAACTTTTACAGCTTAATTATTGAAATAATCGATTATTGAAATAATCGATTATTGAAATAATTAAACTTTTACAGTTATCTTAAACACACACTAATTCTAATATATATATCTTTTAAAGAAGAGTGTATATTGTATTTTGTTAATCATAGTTGTTAATTGTGTTCAAAAACACATCAACAACTATGATGAATAACTTGTAATCTGTTGATTTATTTTTTTTATTTTTTTTATTTTTAGATTTTTTTACAAAGACTCCCAATATTCTCTTGACAAAGAGGCGTCTCTCAGTGTCATCTAATCAGGGATTCTCTCAATAAACTCTAATCATGATCATGATATCTCTTTACACATTGATTCATTTATATCCATAGGATGCTATCTCAAAATACTTTTTTTTATAAAAATATATTTTTCATAGAAAACATTTACCATAACTTATATTAAATAGATATCATATAAGAATAGAAACACTAGTAAAGAATTGTAATAAAGATAATAATTAATCCTGCAGAAAATAGGAATGAATTTAAGGAATAGCTTGTATATCATATAAAGTAAACCAAGCAAAGAGAATAAGAATATTGATATAAAACCTTATCAAAAATCAAGAATTAACCCAACTAAAATTTAAAATTATCATTTATGAAAGGTTTGTGAAAAGACTAACTTTTATAAAATAAACGTTTCACATTTGAAATACTCAAAAACGTTCTGAATAGGGTTTATTCGAATAGACATAGTTTTATTCTAATAAACTCATTGAAAAATCTCAATTTTGATAGCTTTTATAAGGTGTTATTCAAATAAGCATAAATGTATTCGAATAAACCATACGAAAATATGTATTTTTAGGAGGATTTATTCGAATAAGGAAAGTCTTATTCAAATAAACCAGTCGAGACTCATGTTGCAAAACACCTATTTGACATTGTTCGATTGAACCAAAAGTAAGGCAATTGACATTAAAAGCAAAGTAATGGACTAAAAAATATGAGTAGAAGAAATAGAGAGAAAAGAATGTCGTTTTTACTAATTCCTACCTATTTCCAAAATTAAAACAAGTTAAAAAATGGATGAATAGGTTGTTGAAAACAAAGTTTTAGTTTATGCTGAGTTTGTTGTGTGTTGGTGTGACGAACTAGAAAGAATGGTAAAGTATTTATGGTACTTGTCACATAGGGAGAGTGAAGCAAAAATCTCCCCTCGTAATCATGGCTTTTGCCACCTGTTCTTGATGATATCATTTGCTTATATCATCTTCAATAAATACATAAACACTTGTTTGATTTTGACACTTGTTTCCTATCATCATTTCATGGAGAGGTTTGTGAATCAAGCCTTGTTGATCCTACATCTATTCCTTAACACATTTTCATACTCTATATTTCTCCTGATCACTCTTAATTCCATGAGTTCCTATTCATGACACTTGTCCTTGCTGATTTCATAGCCTTACCTTATCTTGCTTATGTTTTGTTCTGATTTGGTTCCATGAGTTGAAGAGGAAACCAAGTTTTCTCACTCTGTTACCCAATAACGTGTTCCCATTTTTTTATGATTTCTGTTAGGTTATTCGAATAACAAAATTGTTATTCGAATATCTCATTCTATATACATTTCCTACACAACTTATTTATTCGAATAGAAGAAGTTATATTCGAATAAAATGTCACATATTCTCTTTTATATTTGCATAGCAACACTCTATTAGAATAATCATTTGGTTATTCAAATAATATGACTAGTTTTTATTTTTATGCAACTTTTATTTTTCAAGGATGTTTCATATGGTTTATTCAACAAGTTTCAAGATTTTTGTTAGTCTCAAACCCATCACTTATCAGCATACTTATCTCACCTTGCTTGACTTACAATGACTTTTTCAAGAAACTTTAAGATTTTTCTTTCAATGGCTTTTTTAAGAAGTTTTTCATTAGCTTCTTCAAAAAATTTTCAATAGCTTCTTCAAGAAACTTCAAATTATAGCTTTTTCAATAAGCCTTTAGGTTTTCTATTCCAATAGCTTTTTCAAGAAGCTTCTAATAACTTTTTCAAAAAATCTTGAGATTTTTGTCTCATTATTTATTATTATTATTATTACTATTTTGAAGGTTGTTGCACTGACCACTATTGTAGTCGGTTGCAGGCGTGGACAGTTACCTGCGATAATCATGGTTGACAACGGACCGTGGTCGATGGTGGTTGCGAAGGGTGGCAAAGGGTGGCCAATGGTGACAGACAATTATCGACGACAACAATGATGGTGGTTTTGCAAAAAAAAAAACAAAAAAAAAAAAAACCTATAAAAAATATGTTGTGTACAAATAAAATAAAAAATATATAATAATATACACAAACATAAAAAAGATATATATTAGCAACGGCCTTGTATTCGTACCCTCAATTCCTCGAAGGAGGTTCGAGCACCATAATGTTCATAAATAGAGGAATTCGTTTATGATCGTAGGTTCATGGTTGTGTCTCCAAATGAATGTTAAAATGGGGAAGAATAAAATATTTTAATTACAGTCATGTTATTTAGAATTTTTATAAGATAAGGAAAAACATTTTTTAAATATTTAAAGTTTTTAAAATTTAAATGACTTTAAAACATTCAAATAAAGAAAAATAAATCATTGCATAATTTCTCATTCTCTTCGTTTTATCCATTCGAAATATTTGAACAAATCTTCACGTCTTAAATATTTTTTTTTTCTAATTTTGTTAATAAGTGCTTTTAAAATATTTGTTACAAAATTAAAATTAAAATTTGTCAATGAAAAGCAAACAAAAAGTACATTAAAAATTAAAAATATTTTATTATGTATCTTATTTTTATTTTTATTTTTTTAACAAGTAGCACTTGTTAACAAATTTTTTTTTTGCCCATGCATTTACTTCATTCCTTGGAACAGCTATTTATCTCTACTCCCGGGAAATTCTTGATTCCATGTTCACTTTTTGAAGTCGGTCACCGTCACAGAGCCACAGCAAACTTTGAATCACTGGTTACATTGGTATTCCCATGCTCAGGAAAAAAAAAAAAGGGTAACCATTAAGAGTCAACCGAAGATTGAGATGAAAGTTGAATTGAAACAAAAGCAAGACACAGAAGCATTACAGAGCGGATCAGGATTTTTTGCAGTGACAGTAGAATTTTAATTTATTTTACATGTAATTTTATAATATATCATAATATATTACATGTGATATATCATTGTATACAATATTTATTATTTTTACATATAAAAAAAAAATGAATCTCTCCAATCACTGGAGAGAATCCAAATCCATCGCAACGTATAGAGACAATGTGCAACAGAGAAAGTGATAAGTAGAATCCACATAGAGAAAATTCAAATATAAATTCAATAAATTTTGGTCCATGGATGGACATTGGACATTAATGTTTTTGAAATTGATTTATTATTAAAATAAATTAATAGTTTATATTAAAAATTAGATTTTTATAAATTTAATTAATATTATTTAAATTTGTATAAAAATTTAATCAAAACACTCTTTATTTTTTCATACAAATAATTATATATATAAAAAATTTATATATTTTAACTAATAATTTTTATATATATTCAAATTTATATATAAATACTATTAAATTAAAAAATATAATACATCTATAAATCTAAACATATTAAATTCATAATAGAAGCCTCCTCCACACAGTTCAACATGAAGATCAATATTAGTTAGTACCCGTGTTTAAAGTTCAGTTTAAATTGGCTTTTGAGTTAAAAATTCAATTGATTTAAATAATATTATTTTTATTTATTTGAAATAGATTAAATAAATGATATAACATTAAAAATGTATACAAAATTTGCACAATTTCATCACAATGGTTCACTCGTTCATTTTTCTTTATTCCCTACTTTTTTGCTTCTCATCAATGGAGCATATGCTCTTTTGTAGTTTCTATTTTTAAAGTTTTTGTATAATTAAAGAACTAATTACATTATTAATTATAATAAATAATTAAAAAATTATAATATTAATTAATTAATAATATAATAAATCTAATTTAAGTATATTAAATTATTATATAAAAATAAAATTTGTTAACAAATATTCTTATAATACTTATTAAAAAAATTTAAATAAATTATTATTTATCTTATTTTTATATAAAATTTTATATTTTAACTTATTTAATAAGTACATCCTTAATATAATATTATAAGAATTTATCTATAAACATGCTCGAAGTCAGTGATAACTGACGAAGTGCGGATTGGTTTTATTAACTAGTAATATTATATTTTTTATTTAATTATTTTAATATTAAATAAAAAATAAATATATTTAATATTTTAAAAATATAAAAAATATTTAATATTTTTTATTTAATAATTAAAAAATTAAATAAACTAATTTGATAAGATGATAAATTAATTTTCTTTTTTAATGAGCTCTGTGACTCTGTGGCTGCTTAGTAATGGCTGTAGTTTTGGCGGTGGTGATGTACCAGACATTGGCATTCGGTACTTTGTCGGGTCTGCAGACAGTGATGTGTCCCACTGCCCCATCAGCACGTTACCCCAGCCCCATTGCCGCCCCATCACACTGTTTTTTTTTTTTCACCATTTTTTTTTAATTTACTAAATAATTACACTAAACTTTCCTAATTTGTGTAAGAGAATCAAGTTTTTAAAACTGTCATTTTGAATTTAATTTTAAAATTTATATATATATAAAATAATATTATTAGAAAAAATCTTAATTAAGCAATTGATTATATTTTAAAAAATTATTTTTTATTTATTAAATAAAAAATATTATAATAAAATAAAAATAATATAATTGGTTAGTTAGAATAAAATGGACTTATTCACATACTTGCTTAGCTAATTTTAATGGATGAAGATCTTTTTTTCAGTTGGTAAAAACAAGAGAGGCTCTTATTTTTTTAAGAGAAATTTTTTTCTCTCTTTTTCCACTCTCTAACTATCATCTTTTTCTCTTTTAAAAAATATAAAAATCTCTCTTACTTTTACTAAAAGGAGAGGATCCAATTTCAATAGCATCAGCATTTAAAACAAAATGAATATTTTTATAACTGTGAAAATAGATGTTCCATCACAAAAGTTATAGAATCTCCATTTTCATTTCACCAAAATATAAACGTTAAAAATAACTCAAGTCATTGAGTTCATCTATTTAGCTTTTTTTTTTTTTTTCTCTAAGACGTGTTTTTTAGCCCAAAAAATTAACCTAGGCCGAATTGACATGTCCTGGCCAAAATATTTCGTTGGCTCAATCGAGCTGAGTAAAACCTATTTAACATAAAAAAAATCATAAATTAATGTTATTCTACATTTTTTATTAATTATAACGTATGAAACATGAAATAGAATAAAATCATCCCTCCATTTCTATATACATACTAAATAAAGTATTGGAATGAACATTTTATTTTAGAATAATATGTTCATATTGAGTTTAAATTCAAGTGTGAGTCTTAATATTATGATCTCTTTCAAGTAAAAGTGATTTTCAATATTTACAATATTATTAATGAAAATTCAAGTCTTATTAATGTGTTTTATAACATGAATTAAGGTCGAACTTAAGCACTAACTACTATCTTCAAATATTCAGTCTAGATGAACTATATATCAATTATTAAAAAAATTTAAACTCACAAGAATAAAATTAATGGATTTATCTTTAACTTTAATTTATGACATGTATATAAACTAACTAATAATTAAGATTTAAGATATAGAATTATTTTATACCAAAGAAAAATCACATATTTGAGAAGACATCATAAGAAAAAGATAGTAAAAAATCATTGTCATCATAAAAGAGAAAAATTATTCTCATTTTCTATATGCGCAAAAAATTCTTGTGGCCTCAATGAGATATGCATAATACATATACGATGATAATATGAGTCTTTTTTTGTATTTATAATGAGTTAACTTACTCATCATAGAAAACTCATACACAAAACTCACAAATCTAAAATATTATTATCTACATAGATTTAAGTGCTTATAAGAATCCGATAACAAATAGGCTAAACTAATAAATGTTTCATAACACTTGATATTCAATTAATCTAAATTTTAAAAAATTAATAATTATGCTACTCTACACACATTAAAAATAATCTAACATTAATGTTATTCGACATTTTTTTATTAATTATAACGTATGAAACATAAAATATAATAAAATCATCACTCCATTTCTATATACATACTAAATAAAATATGGGAATGAACATTTTATTTTAGAATAATATGTCCATATTGAGCTTAAATTCTATAGTCTACACATGACCTATTACCCAACTCTTCACCTACTTTACCCTCTCTATATAAGCACAAACTAAGAGATACCTCCTGTTTATGCACATCTTTATTTTCATCTCATTACTCATTTTCATCTTGAGACGGACGGAATCAATAGAATCTATTGTACCTCATCTTGTCTCTAATTGATCGGCTGCACATAGTCGATTGATGTATAGCTCTCTAACATTATCAAGCAGTCAAAGACCATCTTGAAATAGAAAAATAATGTTTTTATATTTTTTAAAAAATGTAGATATTATATATATATTTTTTAAAAATATATGATTAAGAGAAAAAAAAAAAATAAAAATAAGTATAATAAATGATATTAAATAAAATATAAAATAAATATATACATTATTTATAATAAAAATATTAGAGTTACATCAAATACAAGTAGAATTTCCTCACGCATTCTTATTCTTATTATCTTTCTACAAAAAATCATTTTATCAAACTATACATGATTTATTTTTTAAATGAGATCCCCTCAGATACAAGTAGAATTTTCTCACCTATTCTTAGTCTTATTATCTTTCCAAACAAAAATCATTTTATCAAACTATACATAATCTATTATATTTTTATTTATTTTATAGAATAATAATTAAATATGTGATTTTAGATTCGATTTTAAAATTCATGTGTATAAAAATAATACAATTAAGATGAATCTTTACTTAAACATTTGACTTATTTGAAGAAATTAGTTTATTATTTATTGAGATGAGAAATACTATAAAAAAACAAAAAATAATAATTATTACCCTAACTTAAAAACTATTTTATTCCAAAAGTTGCCTAAATATAAATTAGAAATCATCATTTCATTCTAATCTATTCTATTATATTTTTTTTATTCGTATTAAGTAAAATCATCATTCTATATACTAAACTAATTATAAGAACAAGAATTGGTCTTTATATAATCAAATGTTAAATTCTCGGAACATTATGAGCGTGAGTAGGGAAACTTTTTGGGGGTAGGATAAAATTCTTTTAATTTTTTTCATATCTTTAGAGAAGCCCAACTCTCAAGAAGGAAGGCGTTTATTTGTAGGGTGGGTGTATGCCATATATACTAACATTTAAAATGGTTGATTTTGCATAAAATTAAATCAATTGTTGATGTTAATGATATGTAATTTGAAGTATATGTTATATTTTATTTTTTTTAATCATAAATAGTTGTATATATAAGAAATTTTAAAAATTTTAATTGATAATATTTATATACACTTAAGTCTACACACAAGAAATTTGGATCACTCTTCTTTTTTTTCTTTTTATCATAGATAATTTATACATATAAATTTTTTTATAAATTTTAATTGATAATATTTATACATATTTTTTACCATAAATAATTATCAGTACATATAAATTTTTTTATAAATTTTAACTAATAATATTTAGATTAATATTTTAAAAATCGAATGAAACTGATCGGTTGAATCGGATGGATCATAAACTAGTCATATCTTCAGTTCAAACATTTTTTAATTTAACTACAATTCAATCACAATTCAACTATAAAGTTAAAAAATTAAATTAATTAATCTATAATATAAAAAACCTTACCAATTTCATCTCTAATTTAATTTTTAAAATATTAATTTACACATACTCAAGCTCCTAGACAAATATTTTGTGTTTAAAAATAATTTTAACACAAATAAAAAAACCAGGTAATAGATTATAACACCCGCCTACCATAAACGCCTCCCTTATGAAAGAAATATTCTTGTAAATTTAAAATATTTAACTAATTGTATTAAATTAATTAATATTTAATATTTTTATAAATTTTTATATAAAAATTTATAAAAATATTAAATATTAATTAATTTAAATATTTAAAATTTAAATATAAATTTTTAATATATTTAATAAAATAAATTTATAAAAATAATAAATATTAATTAATTTAATATATTCAATTTAAATACTTTAAATTTAAATAAAAATTTTTATCAAATAAAAATTTATAAAAATATTAAATATTAATTAATATAAAAATTTATAAAAATATTAAATATTAATTAATTTAATATATTTAATTTAAATAAATTTTTTAATAAAAATTTATAAAAATAATAAATATTAATTAATTTAATATATTCAACTTAAATACTTTAAATTTAAATAAAAATTTCTCTATCAAGAAACCCTTCATTCCACGAGGTACTCGAGCATTGTATCGATCGTGTCAGCTGCACAAGTACAACCTCACATACACTTGACACTAACCCAAAGCTGTGGCTATTGGAGAAGTACAAGGGTCAATCCACAACTGGGGCAGAGTGCACATTTACCCTTTCAAACCCCACGAGGTGCTCGACCCAGGATGGTACAAGGTGACCAAGCCACCAGCACGAGGGCACAACAGTAAATTCACAAGCTCAGAGTGCGTGTTGGAATTCTCTCTTTCCTTTTATTGCATAGTAATGGGTCTCTTGCGCAAGTTGCTCTCTAACCCCAATCTTGTTTTGAACGAAGCTGGGTTAGTAGGTGACACAACAACAAGTGGATGGGGCTTTGCTTACTTGGGAAATTGAAAACTTTGAACACAACACAAGAACCGCTTACCGGGGAGACAAACCCCCACCCCTCACTGCACAAAACCGCAAATAAAACTGGTCACTGATACATGGAGATGAGATCATCCTAAAACTCCAGGGATGGTGTTGTGGAACACTTGCATACCCAGATGAGCATTGGTAACATCAGCTCCTGAAAGGAAAAAAAAAAAAAAAACTGGGACCCTGAAGGTACTGTTACCATATTCTGCCCCGTACCCTTTTAACGGCATAGATTGAGGTACAATTACAAAAGCATATTTTCGTATCCTTTATTGTGGAAGTGGGAACTACACCACAAAAGCAGCGTTTATATGTCAATAGCACAAAACTAGAGGGCATTCAAACATCTGCGATTCTCTTGTACTTGAGGTCAGCAAGACGGTTTCTCCAATTTGGTGTTGGGACTTGACTCTTGGGCTTTCTTTCTTTCTTTTTTGTTTTTCTTCTGTCTGTGTGGGAGTGGGTTTTTTTTTTTTTAATTTTCTTTTCTGTCATAATCTCAATTAGGTGGATGTGACTTCTCCAATTAGGAGGGATTTATATATGTGGTTAGGGTTTACATGCAAAACCAAGCAAAACACATGTGTAATTTGATGTCTGATTCATGCAGTAAGATAGTAGAGAAAGTTGGTTTTTTTTTTTTTTCCTCTTTTGGTCAGTTGAGATAAGGTGGATAAGGTTTTGGGTTGTATCCGTTGAATTTTGGGGTTGAGCTATAGAGATCTGAATATTTAGCAAACAGGAAGGAACAAAGACCTGATATCCATACACAGTCTTTTTGGTGAGTTTTAATTCAAGTTCACTATTTGTGTTGAGTTTTATCATTATTCATTCAATTCAGTTTAAGAAGCATCCAGAAATAGAGATAGAGAAAGTGAAGGCAAAGTTGATATCAGCTTCCTAGATTTCTCTCTTTCTATATATATATAAGGGTTTTTCAAAGATGGCAAATCGTTGGTGGGCTGGGAATATGGGTATGAGACACACAGATTCAATCTCACCATCACTTCAGCTGAGACGAGAGCAAGAATTCATGGACAACAACGCCAACTCAACCCCAACTAATAGCAGCAATAGCAACACTAACGCAAACACAAACACAACCGAGGACGACGAGAGCAGAGATAACGGTCGTGAAGGTGGCGATGACCAAAATACGGGTAACCAAGAAGCAGCAGCGGAGCCTGGCAGCAGCAGCAGGCGCAGGCCGCGTGGCCGGCCACCAGGGTCCAAGAACAAGCCCAAACCACCCATCTTCATAACCAAGGAGAGCCCCAACGCGCTCCGAAGCCACGTCTTGGAAATCAGCAGCGGCAGCGATATCGCAGAGAGCATTGCCGCCTTCGCCAACCGCCGCCACCGAGGGGTGTCGGTACTGAGCGGGAGTGGCATTGTGACTAATGTCACCCTCCGGCAACCTGCTGCGCCTGGTGGGGTCATCACTCTCCATGGAAGGTTCGAGATATTGTCTCTCTCTGGTGCTTTCTTGCCTGCTCCTTCGCCGCCAGGGGCCACCGGGCTAACGGTGTACTTGGGCGGTGGTCAAGGGCAGGTGGTTGGTGGGACTGTCGTGGGTTCGTTGGTGGCGTCAGGACCTGTGATGGTGATTGCAGCTACTTTTGCTAATGCTACTTATGAGAGGTTGCCACTAGAGGATGAGCAAGGTGAGGAGGAGATGCAAGTGCAGCAACAACAACAGCAACAGCAGCAATCAGGTGTAGTGAATTCAGCTGGAACTGCTGCAACTCCTGCTTCTCAAGGTTTGGGTGAACAGGTTTCAATGCCTATGTATAATTTACCTCCAAATTTGGTACACAATGGCCAGATGCCTCATGATGTCTTCTGGGGACCTCCACCTCGTCCTCCCCCTTCTTTCTGATGAGAGGCTTGTCAATGATCTTTGATCTTATTGACTTGTACTTGTGCACTATGTTTCTGACGGTTTTCTTGTAAGCATAGCAAGGTTAGGGATGTTTTTCTTCATTTGTTTGCTTCTAAGAAACTCACTGGATATGTTGTTATTATCTTTATTTAGATACTTTGTACTAGTTTGTTTCTCTTGTGTCTAATCTGCTATTTTTGGTGGAAGAGTTCAGTTATGATTGTGTTGGCAAGGATGAAGTTTTGAAATGGTCCAGGGAATAAGATTGGAGCTATATATGCAGGAATTTCATGGTAAGCGTACTTTGTTGTTTGATTCTTTGCCTACTTGGCCATTTAGTACTTCATCCAATAGTGGAATTGCTGGACAGTCATAGTGTGAATATTTTTCCATTTAATTACTTTGGTTGTAGGGCAATGGCATATTAGGCTTTAGCTGTAGAGTGGGGGGAAGGGTTGTAGGGTCGGTTCTTCTCTCCTTCCCTCAATTGGGCCGTTTAGACTTTAGGGTTTAGATCACGCTGGTTAAGCTCAGTTAGCATTATTCTGCTTCATCTGGATGGTTCCAGAAAAAGGTTGTCTGGGTGCAAGTCCTTCTTGTTTTAGACTTCTAGGTTTTACGAGGTCTGCTTTTCAGTATTAGGAATTAGACACCTATTAAATTTGGTCCTGATAGTGGATATCATTTATGTTTATGGTTTTGGCCTTTACTCATGCTTAGAAACTCACCTAGGAAACATCTTTCTATCAATTTTATAATGTGAGATAATTAGGCATTAATGGTAGACATGAAGGATGGGAGGGGTAGCAGAATTGTGTCCGCTATATTTTTATTTGTTTGGTATTGGATCAAGGGTGATCAACATCAAGGGCTCCTATAGTGTTCCTTTTAATACTTAGTTCACTTGCATTCTTATTCAATTCAGTCATAGATATAACACTCTAAACTCATTTTCCTTTGTTTTGGATGTTGTTTGAAACTGGGAAACTTTAGTATGACTCAGTTGCTTCTATCATCTATCATCAGTGTGGTTGAAATATATGAAGTTGCGGATTCCCTTGTACTTGGCTCCTTGTTATTTTTCCTAATTTTATGAATCTTTTTGCATATTTTATTAAACACTTACTTCCGAAGTAGTAGAAGCAATGGAACATTTTTATTGACTGCAATAATTGTGGTTTTTCTGGTGATGCAGTTCACTTAGTTATTGGGCTTCTCTTTGCCTTTAGATTGGTGTTATTCCTTCAGTTTCATTTTATGGTGTTTTAATGTAACTCTTTTATTTGAGAGTAATGTGAATGGATCCTACAATTTAAGGAGCCATTCTAGCGATTAATGGAGTAAGTATATCCGTGTTTGTGCTTTAATGAGCATAAGACATTAATAATACTTGGCCAGGGTTTAACTTTTGAGCCATTCTAGATGTTTGTTGTAGCCTTGTTGGTTATGGATGAATATCCTTTTTTACTGGCAAAAACAGGAGAGGATCCTATTTTTTCAAAACAGGAAAAAATGATGAGTTTTATCCTTTTCTCCTCCCCCTCTCTTCCTCAGCTTCTTCCCCATTTTTTCCTATTTTAAAAAAATAGGATCATCTCCTCTTTTTGTTAACAGGAGAAGATCTTCATCCGTTGGTTATCAAAGTGGAAGGGGAAACAGAGAAGGAAACCCAAAATTCTTGAAATTGAGAATTTAAGAATGTAAATTAGCAATTTTAGTTGGGTTAAGTTTGTCTAATGTGAATAAATAAAACCCTAGATCACCGAGCAATAGTTCAAGTGGTAGCCTGACTTTTCATTAAAAGTGAGTGTATTAAGTCAATTATATTATTAATTAATTGATAACATTATAGTTAATTAATAATTAATCACCATAATATATTATAATCAATGATATGATTGTTTTAATACACTCAGCTTAAGTGTTCTAAGTTTATACAAAAAAATTTCTTGAGTTCAAATCCCTGCTCACCTAGCTAAGAAATGCTAGCTCCCAAAGGAAAAAAAAGAAACGGAGAAATTAGGACTGTGAATAAATAAAATGCAAGAAAAATAAGTTTCTGAAAAGTAGTATATTTGATGTTATTTCTTTGAGCCAAATGTCAGCAGAACTTATTTAATAGGTGAATGCATATCTATGGTTCATGTTAAATTTGTTTAACGAAACAGTTAGACACCTTGCAAAGCACCATGTGTTAACATTAAGAACATATGAAATCGATGTAGGAGATTTATTATTTGATAAGAAATTAGATGAAGATAAACCATTTTAGCATAGTATGATACAGGAGATGTTAGCTAAATGGAAACTCAGTAAAAAAAAAAATTCCATGATACTGATCGCATGCAAAAGCTTTTCTGATGAGCAGAAAGACATTTTTGTTCAACAAATTAATATTTTATCTTGCTTTTATCTTTAGGAATTTCAGATGCTAGTGTGATTAATCTATGGATCATCTGCAAATCAGCGTATTGTTTTATTATTGGAGATGTAAAATTCTAGAGTGTAATGCCTAGGTAAGGAAGTGATCACAATGATGAAGAAATGGTTACTAAAGAAGAGTAGCTTAATTGCGTATTTGACTTGCTTCTTTATGTTTTGTGCTTGGATGTGAGCATGCTGGGTTCTCTTGATTCTCTCAAGGTTGAATATGTGCTTATTGTGGTTTAATTAACTTCTCGTGATTCTCTTGTCTAGCTCTTTGTGAAGTGTGAATTGTGTTATAGGGTAATGATGCATGATTTACTAAGCTTTTTAATGCTACCTAACTTGCTTAGACATTGATCTCAAATAATTGATTCTAACAAAGGCTCCCATTATCTTTTATTGATATTTAATCTCTTCTAGCACCTATGCTGCAAACTTAGAATACCATTTCGTTACGGACAAGAATTTAGAGCTTGACTATAAAATAAGTAAGTAATAATGTATTTATTATTAAATTTTAATGAGTTAAAATTATGATGTATTTTAAATTAAATTGATGGATACATCTTAATTTACTTGTTCACTTTAAAAACTAAAATGTATCCTAATTGCCAATGTTTTATACATTAGTTTCTTACTGCGCACTAGTAGGAGAATGATGTATCGCGGTAGTTTATTAATCACAAGCTTTTTTATGTTTTGATATGAATTAATGTAATTTTTTTAGAAAATCAATTAATGTTTATCCTTAATTTGGATTTACATACTTTTAATCCATTAACATTTATAATTACATCAATTGATCATATCAATCTCTGGAATTGTTTCTATTAAATATTTTCAGATTAAGTCCAATTGATGTAAATCATCCTTGGGAGTTGAAATAATGTAAACACGATTTGTTTTGTTTTTTAAAATGCGCAATTTTTGAACCTTTTGTAAAAATTATTTGTTCTAATCATATTTTTGGTAACTTTGTGAAAAATGACAGATAAATATAAAGTGGTCTAATTATATGTCACATAATCATAACTCATAAGTAAGCACAGTCTAAATAAGAAATTTATAGCATGTTTGGGAAATAATGCTTTAGGAAAAATAATCATTTATTTTTCAAAAGTCCTTTTACCTTTCGATTATAAATTGTTTTGAATGTAAAATAAATTAATTTAAACATATACTTAAACATTAGACGATGTTATTTTGTCATCATATTGAAATTATATATAAGCTCAAATAAGCTAATACGATTATATATGATGTTAAAAATAACATCATTAAAATTTTTGAATTTAGAGTAATATTTTTGGAACAAGTTTTTTTTTTTTTTTCATAAAAAACTTATGCCTACTTAGTTAATGAACCATTGAATGTCCGCATTATGTCAAATCAACATAGGAGATATCCAATGCTCCTAATACAAGCAATAAGTATGCCGGTATCATTACTCTTCAGTGAATGAAAGATATTCATTATACACCACATTTTTTATAGCACATGAAGTTTGTTTTTTTTTTTTTTAGGGTTTTCATAATGGTTAGATTAGAAACTCATTGGATTATTTGCTTAAAAAAATATAAATTAACATAAGTCAAAACTTTAAAGATCAAAATCCAAATTAACTGAGGGCTAAATATCTCAAATTAATATTAAATTATTTAATTAAACAAATAACGAATTTTGCTGTGTCCTTGTGATGAACTATTGATGTAGGCAATATTGCCCGGATACTCAAACACAGGTTCATAATATCATATATATAGACACAAATTATATTTTTTTTAATGACACTATATTTTAGCTGCGCCCCGAGCATTATGATTGCCTCTAAGATAATAGTTAGTTTATTAATCTAAAGTACTACTTAATTTAACACCTAGCTGTCTCATTCATTTTTTCTCTTCCTTTTCTTTTGATTTTGGTTTTCTCCGCCGCTCTTTTGGAACGGTAAGGCTGCTGTCTTTCTCCTCCGACCGTAGCCTTTATCGTCTTCCTCTTTGTGTTTTCATACATTTCTTTTCAATAATTAGTTCAAATCTATTAGATTTGAATTGTGTCTTCTGTTTGTTCCTTTTAGGTGTTTTTGTTTCCCTTATTTAAGTGATTTTTATGAATTTTTTTGTGGTTCTTTCTATTTCTACAGTCTTGCAGTAGAAGAAATATCCATATATATTTTGAGAAGAGATGAGATATAATTTTCAAACTTCTTGTGTTGGACTCCATTGGAAAATATGCTTAGTAGTTGATAACTAGGTTGTGTAAAAAAAATCACCTTTGCATATAATGAGATCTTTTGCAACTAGGTTGTAATTAAGCTTATACTGTTCATAACTATACAGACAAAAGTTGATAACAAATGAATTTGGCTGATAACATGACAACACAAAAGGTGTGTGCAGCAACCCATAAAACTGATATTGTTTTAATTAATGTTTTAAGTTATTTTTGAGGTCAAATAGATGTCTTAATAATTATGCGTAGAGCATTCCAATTCCAATAAGGTAATTAAAACAAATATAAATAGGATGAATGTATGAACTTTTTATCTTTGTGCTTGAGCTATTGAGACTTTCCCATCAATATCATAAACCTCAAATGTATCAAAATTCACCATCATTTTAAGTACGTAAGTTCATATAATAATTTCATTTATGGTTTGGATTTTAATATTGAAAGGTTTGGTTTCAGGCCCTATTGAGAAATTGGTTTTTACGCAATTCAATTCTTGTAAGGAGTGAAGTAAATTCACCCCTCATCCAAACCTAGATACAAACTACTTTGAGAAATTTGAGTGAGCAATTTAAGTTGAAACCGTACGAGTAATCCAAGAAACGACTAGGGTATAGCACCTTTCCCACATTGAATATATTGCATTATTCTTCTCTAACATCAACATAGTTCCATCAACAAATTGAAGCTTGTTTTTGGAAAGAAGCACTATCATTATCACACGAGACTAAGTGAAAATTAGGACCATCAAGGATCGGCATCACCAACACAAGTGCTGGATTTTCGATTTGGTTGAACATAGTAAGGGTTATTTGGATTTTTGATTGATTAACAATAGATTGAATCTTGTGAAGTTGAATTTTGAGAGAGATTGTGATTCGACCATAATTGCGCAGCAGAGCTCTGAATTTAATATTAATGAAGAAATCAACCTTATATATAGAGTTACTAAACCAATGAGCGTATAGCTATACTAACTAACTATACCTGAGACTAACCAACTAATATGTAAGGTTCTAAAAACTGAATCGGTCATTGAACTGATGAAGAGACTGATTTATGATTCAATGCTTCAACCATGGTCGAACCATGATTGAATTAGAATATATATATATTGTTAGATATTGATTTTTTTAATTCTTTAATTTTTAAAACAAATTCTAGATGCATACACTCTAGAACAAAACATCATAAGGCCTAAGATCTACATCATACTAGATTATCAATGATTCTTGGATTTTCATAAATAACTGGATCCATAACTATCGATCACTAACTGTTGCGAAATCTTTCCGGCAATCAATCACGAACAAGGGGTGGTTTGTGATCTTCCTAAACCAAATCGTCTTAGCTCCTCTATGGGACTGTCGTCTCTCTTCCAGATGGGGAGAAGAGAAACTGTGTTATGATTTTAGTATATTGAGGACCATAACAGTTTTTGACGTATATTAACCAATTAGGGTTCCCATAATCCCCTAATGGGCCTAGGGATGACAAAATTACCCGTACCCACGGGGATTACTCGTGATGGGACGGGAAATTGGTACTCGTTTAATAAATGGGGCAGGGGCGAGAATCACTACAAAAAAACACATTGAATTGCGGCGGTTTTACAAAATGTTATTTTTATGTTCGCCACAATATATTGCGGCTGTTTTTTAGCTGCGGTTTAAAACCCCTACAATTTGCGGTGATTTTTTTAAAATTGAGGCGGTTTATAACCTCAACTATCTTTTAGCCTGGATCTATTTCATAAACAATTTGCGGCTGTTTTTTATACAATTTGTGGCAGTTTTTAACCTCCACTATCTTTTTGCCTGGATCTATTTACCAAACAATTGCAGAGGTTGTAAACCGCCACTATTTGATTATTATAAACAATTTTTTGAATTTCTTGTTCATCTGATGATTTTTTTTAAAAAAAGATTTATTACATATTTAATTTTTAATTCTTTTAATTTAATAACGTTTAAGATGCACATTCAGAATAATTAATTGTATAAAAATGATGATATAAATGTGAATCAAATTACATTAAAAATATTCATAATAACATAAATCACACAAGTTCGAATCCATAATAAGCTAAATAAATTCATCTCTTATAACTTAAACTTACAACTTAAAATCCTTAATAACTTAAAGTGGTGTCATAATAAATGAACATAAAAAATCAACACTAAATATGTTGTTGGTGGTTTGTGTTGCTACCACCAGATGATCTTCTTGCATCCAATGGCATAGTAGGTTCACTTAAAACATCACCTGGCTGAAATAGTAAAAGACATTTGGTAAGAAATTACAAAGATTTAAATAGAATCAGACATTAAATTCACCAAATCCTTATGCAATCAAATCCTACTTTGTCTCGTATGTGATTTGTCCATGTCATCCTAAATTACAGAATATGCAAATAATTTGTAAAAGAGACTGCCACCACCTATATGACCATAAAGCTGAAAAATATACATGGTCACATTATAACTTGGTAAAAAAAGCCTAATCAACATCTGAATTTTATACTTTAAAACAGATCATTATTCAAGAAAGTGTGGCTTTAATTGGATTCACCATGAAAGAAAATTCACAAATCAAGTTGGTAGCTAGAGTTAAACTTGTCTAACTCATATCACTCGAACATACTAACATTATTTTCACGTAGTTTATGCAGTTTATACTTGCATAACCTGTATGCGAAAGAGAACAAGGAAAAATGATAGGTTTGGATTTGGAGATGAAATCTGAGAAGGAACTTAAATGGGTGGTTCAGATTTGCAATCCATTGATTGTACCACAAAATGCAAAGGAACATAAAAGGGAGGCTGGTGGCAACATTTTCATACTCTAATTCTTGATTGGAATAAAAGTATCATAAACTAGGACCTTTCCCTGCTTAACCTTCAGGTGAAGAAGTACTACAAAGTGGGATTAATTTTGATTCCTGCCATGATCCTAAAATTGACTTTCCTATTAATTTTAGCTTTGCCACTACTATCCAGGCAAGTGGAAAAGAACATCAATTTTCTGCTAAAATCATAAATTGGGTAACCCTTGGCTTAACAAATTAATTAATGTTTATAAATCAGAACTCATGATTTCTTCCTCAACTTAGCCAAAATTCAGAAATCAGAACAAATGTTATTAGGGGAAAAGGAAAGAAACGAGAATAAGTAGCAAGACAAATGTCTTCCAAGCAAGAAACACAAAAGAAGAAACAATCAAAACCATAAACACAACACGACATAGCTTTCCCATCCTTTTGTACATCCTTAAGAGAAACCAATTGACCAAACAACATAGAGAAGCCACATAAACAGTGCTACCGACACAAATTTAGTGTAGAAAAAACTCATTAGAAATCCATAAATTGCTCAATTATTCCCTTCCTTATTCCATCCATAACTTTTTTTATATTCAAACAACACACTTAGTCACAGTGACCCACATCCGATCATACTAAATTACATCAATACTAGTAATATCAATATCAATAATAAATATATAAAGAAAAAAAAATTAGCCATACTGGTCATGACTCATGAGACATTGGAACAATTCCAAATCCAATAAAGAGTCTCATTAAAATACTTTACCTCTGGTTGAGGAGCAAAGAAGTCAGCAAATTCTTCAGGGATGCTTCCTTCCTTCATTATCATGTACGCCTTAAGTGCATTCTCTAATCGGAGGTACCTCTCTTGCCATTGGGTAAATGATGATGCAACAGTCTCAGCCGAAGAATGGCTTACATTACTCAGTCGAAGTTTAGTATTCCTGAATGTATTAGTAGGAGTTGCTCCCATACCCAAGGTTCATACTCTCTCAGAGTGCTCTTCCCCAAACACTTTACCAACAGCATCATTAGGAGAAATTTCAGATTCATCATTAGTGCTTTGAGTCATAATCCGGTCAATTGCTTCCTACAAGCATGCAACATTATCAATTACAAAATTATTAAGATTTAACTGTAGAAAGTTAGAAAACAAGATAATTAACCTAATATTATAAGACACCCAAGCTAAATTTACCACTTTATCCATTGTGGCGGTACTTACAAATGATCCATCCTTTGTTGTGTGAGTTATTTTATACATTTTTTCCCGTCTAACTTTCTGTCCAGTTTCTAGCAACTAAGATAGAAATAAGTTAAAAAAAAATAAAAATAGACATTAACATTGCAAAATAGTAATAAGGATCATGTTAGTGTTACTACCATCTCATTCCTTTTTCTTGAATAAGGTTTAGAACCACCAGTATGTGGAATTGTTTGCTTGATTCGAATTTCTTTATTTCTTCTACAAAGATCCTATAAACAAAGCAATTAAATATTCATATAGAAATGAATTATAACAACAATAAACCGATCAAAGTACAACAACATCTTACTTGTATTGAAAGCTTTAGACGGTAACGAACAAAAGCAATCCATTGATCTCTCTCTATACCTATTGGTACATTACTTATGATTTCATCTCTTGTCATGGATGTGTCATAGAAATTATTCCACAATTTTTGCCTATGTGCAGGCTACTTATCCCTAATACTAGCATTGCAATATTGTTTTGCAATGCCTTCAGTGGTTCTAAAAAAAATCAAGGCTTCAAATAAGAAACAAAGTAAGGTTAGTTATACATTTACATGCAACCATGAAATCTAGTAGCAACAAAAAGATATGTGTAATTATGTTTATACCTTTATGATTGTTTCAAAACAATCATTAAAGTAATTTTTGGGTGTAGGTATAGGAGATGTTGCTGACCACCTCTCAAAGTGAATTGGAAACAACTTGTAATATGTTGCCAATGTCCCACAATATCTAGCAAGTAGGCCTT
Organism: Ormosia emarginata; assembly: GCA_029884605.1. NCBI lineage: Eukaryota > Viridiplantae > Streptophyta > Magnoliopsida > Fabales > Fabaceae > Ormosia > Ormosia emarginata. The sequence goes on along the minus strand of JAQQTP010000059.1, from coordinate 15,299,175 downwards.
GCGCTTCACCATGTGTTGCGTCGTACTCATCAAAGTTCACAATAATGCGTTCCCCACTACATAAGTTGTTGACTTCCTTAACCTTGAGCTTAATTTTCTTGATAGCTCCTTCTGAGTATTTAACAAGAAAACAAGTCAACGAAGAAAATAAAAAATAAAAATTTCACAAAGTTACCAATGTCATATAATCTCAAAGTTACTCAACCATAAACATAAGCATATAATGCATATACCTATCGCCTCCACAGTCCAATGTTGCGTAGACTCTTGTCCAGCACAACCTGAAGATGCTGTTGAATTAAAAGACTGAGTTAGAACTTGTTCTGGGATTTCAACTGTTGGTGCAGAATTTACTGGAGCATGTGGAGGGGCTTGAATTGTCGGTAAAGGATTTACTAGACCATGTGGTGGGGCATGAGCTGATGGGGTCTCTATAGAAGTTTTTGTTTGAGCATGAATTGATGGTGAAGAATGTAATGGAGCCAGTGCTATTAACAATTCAATCCCTAATTCTGGTGGAAGGAATGAAGTAAATGTTGTGCCAGCAACTCGAAACCTATGAACAATTGGAGATCTGAGATTGTTAATTGAAATAAAATAATTTGTGATGTTGGACTCATGTTAACTTTCTTGAAACATTAATGTAATGAATTTGTATGGGTACCTTGTTTCCTTTCATCACTATGTCTTTCTTGATAATTATTTTCTTTCATTTCTTTAAAGTGTCTTCCTTGATAATTCTCAGTTGGGTCCGTGTGTGTAAGTGTCTTTGCAAAAGAAAAAAAATAAAATAAAAAAAAAAGAGAGCAAAGAAATAATCACTTGGTTTGCACAATCTTTTTGTCTCAAAATTAAAGTTTTGAAAATAAACAATCATGATTTGAAAATGAAGATTGGCCGTTTTTCTCTATCTTTTATAAAATTTCATCATTTTTATCCCTTGTTACCCCTTTTGAGCTTGAAATTTTTTCAATAAACCCTGGATAAGGATCACCCATACACTAGGGGATAACACGAAACAAAGGTTGATCACCATGATGAATGTTCTGAAGCATAATGGAAAAGGAAGAAAAGGTGGAAAAGACAAGAAGTAAAAATAAAAAAATGATTAAAAATAAAAAAAAAAAGAAAGAGAAGGGAAATGAGGGTGAAAGAAAATGAATTGGAAAGAAAAGGAGAATAATAAGATAAAAATGTTTGAAAGGGAAAAAACAGTTGATGAAGTTTAATGATCCTTAGTCCTATTTCACCGTTAAACACTTGTTTGAGCCTTATATCTTTTCTTTCATAACCCCTAGCCTTGGCCACGTTACAAGCCTCAAAAAGTCCATTCTGATCAATGAAGAGTTATTGTCATTTTCGTTAACTTTAATTTTGAGGCAAAGGTTACGCTCATCCAAGTATTTAGTTCATTGTTCCTAAGAAAATGAAAATGAAAAGAAAAAAAAAAAGAGACTTACACTAGGACAAATTCGTACCCTGTTCGACTCGGTTCTAAACTTGGACAATTTTTCCCTTCTATCCTAGACTGGAAATTTTTTTCTTTAGTTCAATGTGGCCCTACACTATGACAAGTTTGTACCCTGTTCGACTCGGCTCTAAACTGGGGCAATTTTTCCTTGGTTCAATTTGTCTTAGGCAAATCTTTTAGTCGCTAGGATGGGTCTTGGTCCTACTCAATTCAGTCTTAAACAGGGGCAAATTTCTCTTCAGTTCAATTTGGCTTGATGTAGATGTTCAACAGAAGAAAATCCTTGGCCATAATGTCTAATAGACAACTAAAGATTGGTCTCATGAAGGTCAAACCTATTCGTATTGGGTCAACACCTCTTTGGATCTCATATCATCATTTGTGTCTTTTCGTGTAGTCAAACTCCCAAGACCAATCTAGAAGTAGTCTACACTGTAAGTTCCTTTTATGTCGTACTTTTGAATTCATGCATGTTTGTTACGTAATGTTTCAAGTAAGGTGAACAAAAGTACAACATCATTATTTGACCATACCGATGACAATCTCCTGATGAACAATTCAGATCGAAAAGAACTTAGAAGCTTCAATTAAAGGGAAAAATGATATCCCAAGGGATAATTCAAAAATAAAAGGTATCCGAGCAAAAAAGGAAAAAGAGTCTGAAAGGGCGGTTTAAGTAGAAGTTAGGGCAAATAAATAAGAATTGCTTAAACTGAGGCAATTTTGTTTGCATTTAATTGGCCACACTGGGGCAAATTTCTTTGAAGAATTAAGGAGGAATTGAAGGAAGTAGCAACAAAGACAGCGATGGAGTCATCAGGTTGTTGCAAAAAATCAATGATCAAGGAATAAATACTGGGGCAAAAATTTTCTCGCAAAGACTTTGTTGAAAAAAATCCTCTCACTTCTCAAAAGGGAAGTAGTTAAGAGCAGAAAACATGAAAATAAGATGAAAAAAAAGAAGGAGAGAAAGGATGGATAAGTAGGATCAAGACTATCAGGTCCAACAAGCAAAAGCATGTGAACAAGGGTTTGATTGGTCAAAGCTTTTCAAAGTCGCCGCCGGTTCGAATGATTAAAAGAAAAGAGAAAAAGAAAAAAAAGAAAGAAGAAAAATTTTAAGAAACCATTTGACTGGTCTAAATGTTTGGCATGTTTTGAGCGCATTGGCTTATTGCATGTTTAATTCGAGCGCATCGGCTCGTCGCATTCACTTTTAACTTTGAGCGCATCGGCTCCTTGAACTTTAAGTTTTGAGTGCATCGGCTCATTACATTTTAAGTTTTGAGCGCATCGGCTCCTTGCATTTCAAGTTTTGAGCGCATCAGCTCCTTTCACTTTTAACTTTGAGCGCATCGGCTCCTTGTATTTCAGGTCTTGAGCGTATCTGCTCCTTTCATATTAAGTTTTGAGCGCATCGACTCATTGCATGTTTAAGTTTTGAGCGCACCGGCTCATTGCATTGCACATTTAAATTTTGAACGCATCGGCTCATTGCATTGCATGTTTAAGTTTTGAGCGCATCGGCTCATTGTACTTGCATTTTCAGTTTGAGCGCATCGGCTCATTGCATGTTTAAGTTTTGAGCGCATCAGCTCGTCGCATTTGCATTTTGAGTTTTGGCCACATCAGCTCGTTGCATTTTTAAGTTTTTGAGCGCAGCGGCTCATTGCACTTGCATTTTAAGTTTGAGCGCATCGGCTCATCTCATTTTTAAGTTTTGAGCGCATCGGCTCTTTGCATTTTAATTCTTGAGCGCATCGGCTCCTTGCATTTTTAAGTTTTGAGTGCATCGGCTCCTTGCATTGTGTTCTCACATTGTCTTCTGTTTCTCCCGAACAAAATTTTGGTTCATTTCTTTACTCGTTCCTCACTATGATAAAATGAAAAGTTGCAGTTATTCTTTTTATCTAGTAAGAAACAAGTAAAGAGGGACAACTGTAAACACCGAATTTTGTCCGGGACATTTTGTAAATAAAATAAAAAAATAATAAAAATAAAATAAAATAAAAATATAAAAAATATAACCCAATATCTAACCCATGACCCAATATCCAACCCATTACCCATTATCTAACCATAATCCATATCCTAAACCAACTCAAACTCACCATAAACAAACTTATCCTAATCAAATCCATCACCATCCTAGACCACCCCCAACACTCATCCGAAACAAACCCCATCACTTATCATTAACAACTCCTAATCACACTACAACTCAAACACTTCTACCTAAACCCTTCCTATAAAAACCCATAACCCACACCTTATTTGGGGACTTTCACTTTGACCTTCAACACACACTTTTAACCTTGACCTACAGATTTCAGCCTCCATCAAAATATCTCTCCATCACCTCTCATATACGAAACTGACACCCATAAACTGCTCCTCATTGTGTCGCTAGCCATCTGTCACACCGCGCTATCCACCGTGCAGAAGCCGCCGTAGAAACAGCGTCACATCGTCGCACCGCACGATCTGCAACCAGACCCAATTATCGGCGCTTCACCAACCCGAACCAGCCTAACCACCGTCGCCGCTGGCATTCATCTTCCTTGCTCCTCTGTTTTTTTTCCTACAAATACCCAAAAAGAAAGAAGCAAAACTTCTTTGTCTTGTTTTTCGTAAGTTTGTTCTTTTAATTTCTGATAGTTTTTTTTTGTTTTAAGTGAAATAGGCTTGTAATTAAATGAGCTAAGCTTAAAAAATATATATATATATATAAAAAAAACCAATAGTAAGACTACAAAGTAAAACTATAAAAATAATTATTTTTTTTTAAAAAAGAGCGAAATAGGATTAACCGAGTTGTGACAGCTTGTTAATCTTGTAACTATTTTGGATCATCTGAGTTGTAACAACCTAATGATTCGAATTGTTTTAAAAAAATAAATTACTAATTAATAAAGATTCAAAGTTCATTTTTTTTTTTTTCTTTTTGATAATTTTAGATAATAAAAAATCTCATTTAATAATAATAAATTTAACAATCTGTGGGTGACGTCTAGCGTGACGCAAGCTTCACTCATTCAAACTTTAATTTGATTAACAGAGTCGCGACGACCTGTTAATTCAAATTTTTTATAAAAATAAAAAGATTAAATCTTTTCTTTAAATAAAATCAACAAACCCACACTTATTTTCTATAGAACTACGTGACTTTGAGTTCCTCATTGCACCTGAGGGTAAACTTTCACAAATTATTTATTTTTTAGTTTTTTTAAATAAAAAGGGTAAAACAAACATATTATGAGATTATTAAGTTTTGCATAACTAATTTAGGGTAACCGTTTTAGGATGGATGTTTTAGGGGTGCTGTGGGGTTAAGTCTCCACCCTTCCCTATGCATAACCGACTCCCGAATCCAATCTGGTTCTAAAGACCATTTTCTAAAAGGGTTTTCTAATTTTTCCTAAATTAAATAAAATTGGTGGCGACTCCTAACTTATTTATTTTGTTTCGCCGCTCCCGCTGCGATTATGGTCGCGACAGATGGCGACTCCGCTGGGGATCTTTGAGAGTCAAGCCCATATATTTTTGTTGTGTAAAATTTTGTAATCTTCGTATATTTGTTTTACCTTTCTTTTTTTTTTTTTTAATTATTATTGTTATTAAAACCTTATGATAGAGAATTTCTCTTGAATTTTTGTTTGTTTTTGTTTTTGTTTTGCAGGATGCGGGTAGTCTTTAGGATAATGAATGTTTGTATGCTCCTTACACCCACCACACCTACACATCTATCACACATTCGAGTGGGGCCCTATACCCGGGTCTGAGTGAAGCTTACGTTAAGTAGAGGTTGTGTAGTAGTAACCATTTTGGATGTACATCCTGTTTGGCTATTGCGAAAACCTCATCTAGAGTGCGCCTTTTTTACAAATGTCTCACACCTAGTGGTTTACCCACTATTTCGTGGTCAACATTTTAAAATGGGACTTGGCTCTAGAGACCTTTAGAATAGAAGATCCACCAAATGAGAGTTATCACAAATCAGAAAGACCCATAGATTCTTATGATAGAACTTCTTCGTTTAAGGCAATACCTTAGGACACGAAGGGAGCGTACTTCTTCTTTATATAGCCATCTTTTTTTTTTAAAAAAAATAGCATCATGCATTTTCATAGCATGTTTAAAAAAAATAAAAAATCATTCATTTTTCATGGCATTCCTAGCATTTAAAAAAATAAAAAAATAAAAAAATCATGCATTTTTATGGCATTCTAAAAAAATAAAAAAATGAAAAAAAAAATGCATTTTCATGACATTCATTGCATTTTTTTTTAAAAAAAAAAGAAAAAAAAATGTTTCCATTTCATCCATTTCATCTTATGTATATCATGAATCTCATTCATTTCATCTCATTATTTTTGTTTGGTATTACCGTGCTCAGTACCATTGCGCGACCAAGGAAAGAAGACACCAATCAAACTCGAGTTCATAACACAAGGGCTCGAACAAAGCTTGCAGCGATGGCAGCTGAGAACAAAGGAAGGAATCTGAGTATGGAAGTAGATGAGATGAAAGAAAGGATGAATGAAATGACAGAGTCTCAGAGAAGAATGAAGGAAATGTTGTCGGCCATGAGGGAGACCCTCACTTTGATAGGGACAGCCGGAGGTATAGGAGTAACTGGGGCACACTTGCACCCACCAAATGTTACTTCCATGAGAGCAAACCCTGGGGCCACCACTGAGATGCCTTTTGTGGGAGGAACATCAAATACTACATCACTAGTGATTCCTATCGGAGAAGGGTATCATTCGTCAGAGGATATCACTGCTAAGAAAGGATTCAAGCAGAAAAAGAACGAGCCTGAAGTTAATTATGTCCAGCATCAACAGACCTTCAAATCTCGATATTCCCCACAATACCCAACTCATTAACCACCATATAATCCTAACCTTCATTTGCCATATCATGCACCTACACCTCCTTATTACCCTCCATACCAAATTATACTAACCACAAACATCACCCCAACTCTACAATTCCAAATCAATAATGTTCCCATACTTCAACCATATCACCTAATCTATACCCAATACCCACCTCCACCTTCACAAAACTTCCCAAATCACCCACAACCTTGGTCAAACTTTCAAAATCAAGGCCGCTCTCGCCCTCGAAACCTACCCTATTTTCCAAAACCATTCATTTCAAATGTAGAGTTATTTCAAAGGTTGTTTGATGCTCACCTCATCTCAGGAAATCATGTATGTCCCTTAGAACCACCATTCCCAGCGGGGTATAATCCGAGTTTAACTTGCAAATACCATATGGATATTCCGGGACACTCAATCGAAGATTGTGAATCTTTTAAGATGGCAATAAAGAAGTTGATTGCTTGTGGAAAACTTGATATTCAAGAGGAGGTCGGACCCAGTGCTGTTAACAATTCAATCCCTAATTCTGGTGGAAGGAATGAAGTAAATGTTTTGCCAGCAACTCGAAACCTCTGAACAATTGGAGATCTGAGGTTGTTAATTGAAATAAAATAATTTGTGATGTTGGACTCATGTTAACTTTCTTGAAACATTAATGTAATGAATTTGCATGGGTACCTTGTTTCCTTTCATCACTATGTCTTTCTTGATAATTATTTTCTTTCATTTCTTTAAAGTGTCTTCCTTGGTAATTCTCAGTTGGGTCCGCGTGTGTAAGTGTCTTTGCAAAAGAAAAAAATAAAATAAAAAAAAGGAGCAAAGAAATAATCACTTGGTTTGCACAATCTTTCTGTCTCAAAATTAAAGTTTTGAAAATAAACAGTCATGATTTGAAAATGAAGATTGACCGTTTTTCTCTATCTTTTATAAAATTTCATCATTTTTATCCCTTGTTACCCCTTTTGAGCTTGAAATTTTTTCAATAAACCCTGGATAAGGATCACCCCTACACTAGGGGATAACACGAAACAAAGGTTTATTGACATGATGAATGTTCTGAAGCATAATGGAAAATGAAGAAAATGTGGAAAAGACAAGAAGTAAAAATAAAAAAATGATTAAAAACAAAAAAAAAAGAAAGAGAAGGGAAGGAGGGTGAAAGAAAATGAATTGGAAAGAAAAGGTGAATAATAAGTTAAAAATGTTTGAAAGGGGAAAAGCAGTTGATGAAGTTTAATGATCCTTAGTCCTATTCCACCCTTAAACACTTGTTTGAGCCTTATATCTTTTCTTTCATAACCCCTAGCCTTGGCCATGTTACAAGCCTCAAAAAGTCCATTCTGATCAATGAAGGGTTATTGCCATTTTTGTTAACTTTAATTTTGAGGCAAAGGTTACGCTCATCCAAGTATTTAGTTCATTGTTCCTAAGAAAATGAAAATGAAAAGAAAAAAAAAGAGAGACTTACACTAGGACAAATTCGTACCCTGTTTGACTCAGTTCTAAACTGGGACAATTTTTCCCTCCTGTCCTAGACTGGAAATTTTTTTTTTTAGTTCAATGTGGCCCTACACTATGACAAGTTTGTACCCTGTTCGACTCGATTCTAAATTGGGGCAATTTTTCCTTGGTTCAATTTGTCTTAGGCAAATCTTTTAGTCGCTAGGATGAGTCTTGGTCCTACTCAATTCAGTCTTAAACAAGGGCTAATTTCTCTTCAGTTCAATTTGGCTTGATGTAGATGTTCAGCAGAAGAAAATCCTTGGCCATAATGTCTAATAGACAACTAAAGATTGGTCTCATGAAGGTCAAACCTATTCATATTTGGTCAACACCTCTTTGGATCTTATATCATCATTTGTGTCTTTTCGTGTAGTCAAACTCCCAAGACCAATCTAGAAGTAGTCTACACTGTAAGTTCTTTTTATGTCGTACTTTTGAATTCATGCATGTTTGTTACGTAATGTTTCAAGTAAGGTGAACAAAAGTACAACATTATTATTTGACCATACCGATGACAATCCCTTGATGAACAATTCAGATCGAAAAGAACTTAGAAGCTTCAATTAAAGGAAAAAATGATATCCCAAGGGATAATTCGAAAATAAAAGGTATCCGAGCAAAAAAGGAAAAAGAGTCTGAAAGGGCGGTTTAAGTAGAAGTTAGGGCAAATAAATAAGAATTGCTTAAACTTAGGCAATTTTGTTTGCATTTAATTGGCCACACTGGGGCAAATTTCTTTGAAGAATTAAGGAGGAGGAATTGAAGGAAGTAGCAACAAAGACAGCGATGGAGTCATCAGGTTGTTGCAAAAAATCAATGATCAAGGAATAAATACTGGGGCAAAAATTTTCTCGCAAAGACTTTGTTGAAAAAAATCCTCTCACTTCTCAAAAGGGAAATAGTTAAGAGCAGAAAACATGAAAATAAGATGAAAAAAAAGAAGGAGAGAAAGGATGGATAAGTAGGATCAAGACTATCAGGTCCAACAGGCAAAAGCATGTGAACAAGGGTTTGATTAGTCAAAGCTTTCCAAAGTCGCCGCCGGTTCGAATGATTAAAAGAAAAGAGAAAAAGAAAAAAAAAAGAGAAATTTTTTTTAAGAAACCATTTAACTGGTCTAAATGTTTGGCATGTTTTGAGCGCATCGGCTCATTGCATGTTTAATTCGAGCGCATCGGCTCGTTGCATTCACTTTTAACTTTGAGCGCATCGGCTCCTTGAACTTTAAGTTTTGAGTGCATCGGCTCATTACATTTTATGTTTTGAGCGCATCGGCTCCTTGCATTTCAAGTTTTGAGCACATCAGCTCCTTTCACTTTTAACTTTGAGCGCATCGGCTCCTTGTATTTCAGGTCTTGAGCGCATCTGCTCCTTTCATTTTAAGTTTTGAGCGCATCGGCTCATTACATGTTTAAGTTTTGAGCGCATCGGCTCGTTGCATTGTACATTTAAATTTTGAGCGCATCGGCTCGTTGCATTGTATGTTTAAGTTTTGAGCGCATCAGCTCATTGTACTTGCATTTTCAGTTTGAGCGCATCGGCTCATTGCATGTTTAAGTTTTGAGCGCATCGGCTCGTCGCATTTGCATTTTGAGTTTTGGGCACATCAGCTCGTTGCATTTTTAAGTTTTTGAGCGCAGCGGCTCATTGCACTAGTATTTTTAATTTGAGCGCATCGGCTCATCGCATTTTTAAGTTTTGAGCGCATCGACTCTTTGCATTTTAATTCTTGAGCGCATTGGCTCCTTGCATTTTTAAGTTTTGAGCGCATTGGCTCTTTGCATTGTGTTCTCACATTGTCTTCTGTTTTTCTCGAACAAAATTTGGGTTCATTTCTTTACTCGTTCCTCACTATGATAAAATGAAAAGCTGCGGTTATTCTTTTTATCTAGTAAGAAACAAGTAAAGAGGGGCAACTGTAAACACCGAATTTCATCTGGGACATTTTGTAAATAAAATAAAAAAATAAAAAAATATAAAAAATATAACCCAATATCTAACCTATGACCCAATATCTAACCTATGACCCATTATCTAACCATAACCCATATCCTAAACTAACTCAAACTCACCATAAACAAACTTATCCTAATCAAATCCATCACCATCCTAGACCAACCCCAACACTCATCCGAAACAAACCCCATCACTTATCATTAACAACTCCTAGTCGCACTACAACTCAAAAACTTCTACCTAAACCCTTCCTATAAAAACCCATAACCCACACCTTATTTGGGGACTTTCACTTTGACCTTCAACACATACTTTTAACCTTGACCTACAGATTTCAGCCTCCATCAAAATACCTCTCCATCACCTCTCATATACGAAACTGACACCCACAAACTGCTCATCACCGTGTCGCTAGCCATCTGCCACACCGCGCTATCCACCGTACAGAAGCCGCCGCAGAAACAGCGTCACATCGTCACATGCACAATCTGCAACCAGACCCAATTGTCGGCGCTTCACCAACCCGAACCAGCCTAACCACCGTCGCCGCTGGCCTTCATCTTCCTTGCTCCTCTATTTTTTTTCCTACAAATACCCAAAAAGAAAGAAGCAAAACTCCTTTGTCTTGTTTTTCGTAAGTTTGTTCTTTTAATTTCTGATAGTTTTTTTTTGTTTTAAGTGAAATAGGCTTGTAATTAAATGGGCTAAGCTTAAAAAAATATATATATATAAAAAAATCAATAGTAAGACTACAAAGTAAAACTATAAAAATAATTATTTTTTTTTAAAAAAAAAGAGCGAAATAGGATTAACCGAGTTGTGACAGCTTGTTAATCTTGTAACTATTTTGGATCATCTAAGTTGTGACAACCTAATGATTCGAATTGTTTTAAAAAAATAAATTACTAATTAATAAAGATTCAAAGTTCATTTTATTATTTTTTTATTTTTGATAATTTTAGATAATAAAAAATCTCATTTAATAATAATAAATTTAACAATCTGTGGGTGACGTCTAGCGTGACGCAAGCTTCACTCATTCAAACTTTAATTTGATAAACAGAGTCGCGACGACTTGTTAATTCAAATTTTTTATAAAAATAAAAAGATTAAATATTTTCTTTAAATAAAATCAACAAACCCACACTTATTTTTTATAGAACTACGTGACTTTGAATTCCTCATTGCACCTGAGGGTAAACTTTCACAAATTATTTATTTTTTAGTTTTTTTAAATAAAAAGGGTAAAACAAACATATTATGAGGTTATTAAGTTTTTCATAACTAATTTAGGGTAACCGTTTTAGGACGGATGTTTTAGGGGTGCTGTGGGGTTAAGTCTCCACCCTTCCCTATGCATAACCGACTCCCGAATCCAATTTGGTTCTAAAGACCATTTTCTAAAAGGGTTGTCTAATTTTTCCTAAATTAAATAAAATTGGTGGCGACTCCTAACTTATTTATTTTGTTTCGCCGCTCCCGCCGCGATTATGGTCGCAACACCACTGCTTAGTTGCTTATCTAGATCTTTTCCTTCTACCATCTAACTCTGCTTCTCTCCCAAATGTAACATTAATATTTTCCACTTGCCTCAAAATGTTAGATCCTAATAATTTTAATGGTGGATTTCGTTCCTCTGTGCTTCCATCAAAGCGAATTTGATTCAATCTAAATCTACGACTTCTTCCCAAAAAATGTCGATGACCCATAAAACACCACTTTTTACTGTGAGGAAGACAATAAGGTTCCGTGTCAAAGTTGCAAGTTGGGCAAGCCAAACTAGTATGTGTGTTCCAACCAGATAGCATACCTAGCCCAGGAAAGTCACTAATTGTCCACATAAGAGCTGCTTGCATTCGAAATGTTTCATTCGATGAAGAATCAAAGGTTTCCACACCATCATTCTATAGATCACGTAACTCCTTCATAAGGGGTTATAAGTACACATCTATATTATTTCCAGGCATCTGCTTGCCTGGAATAATCATTGATAAGATGAAGGAAGTGTGCTTCATACACATCCAAGGAGGAAGATTATATGGAATCAAGAACACTGGCCAAATGCTATAGGTAGAACTCATGGTTCCAAAAGGATTGAAACCATCACTAGCAAGGCCCAAGCGAACATTTCAAGGATCTAAAGCAAATTCAGAGGGTGTTAGATCAAATGTCTTCTATGCCTCACCATCTCTTGGATGCCTTATCAACCTATCTTTGTTACTCTGATCCAAAACATGTCATTTCATATGCTTAGTAGTCTTACGACACATAAACAATCTTTGCAACCTTTGTTTCAATGGAAAGTAACACAAAACCTTTGCAGCTTGCTTCTTCTTCTTCTCAAGGTTCTATCTAAATGTACCACAATGCGTGCATGTTTGTTGCTTGTTTTTTGGATCATTATCCAAGTATAACATACAATCATTTGAACATGTATCTACCTTGATGTAGTCAAGACCAAGTTTGCTAACGTTTTTCTTGGCCTCATAAAAAGAAGGAGGCAACTTTGCTGCTTCAAATGTATCTCTCAACAAATCTAGTATCATAGTCATTGTCTTGTCACTTAATCCATATAAGACATTTATATGAAACAATTTTATTACAAATTCTAGTTTTGTGTACTTGTTCTCTTCATACAATGTTTGATTTCCATATTTGAGATTTTCATAGAAATTACTATCCTCCTTAGGCCCCCTCATTTAATATTTCATCTACATCCAGTGGTTGTGACATGCCTGCATCTGTGGCTTGGTGCCTATACTACCCAAATGCATCATTAATCATGTCTTTATTGAATTTTCAGAGTGCGATATCTCTTGCATAACATCTGCATTTCTAGAAGACTCTAATACTTGTTTCTCACCATGAAGATTCCATATTACATAATTTTTGGGGAATGGTTTCCAAAGCAAGTGATCTTCGACTACATCTCTAGTTTGCCATTTCCCAAACCCACACTTTGGACGCGGACATCGTATTGTATCCCCAACAACCCCATTCTCAAATGCAAAATTGAGGAAGTTACTTAAACCAATTGAGTACTCAATTGTGTTCCTTGGTTTTTCAATTTAAGATTTATCCATCGGCAAGTATTAACTTCACGCACAACTTTAGAAAATCATGAAAATAATGGTTAAACAAGATAAATCTCAACACAAATATGCTGCCAAAAAGAAAAAAGTTTAAATATAGGGAAACTTTAAAAAAATTATAGACAAAATAAACTCAAGGGATAATCATTCTAATGCCATAACATTATATTCACAAAGTATATTCCTAATTTTATCTAAAATTACATTCACAAAGCAAACAAGTATAGAGAGAACTTAAAAGTGAAAATTGTAACTAACTTGAAAAAAAATTAGAATAAAGGAGAGATGAAAGATAACTCACTTCAAAGCAAGCAAGCAAAGATAGATCAATTTGTTGATATTGCACCTCTACTTGTGAATCTGAAACAACCAACCAAAAGAAAGGAAGATAGAATTACCCAATCAAAATACAAACCAAAATATCTTCATATAGACAATATTGATACAAACTGACTTATAATAGCACTATTAGAATTTGCAAGACACTAACTTTATTAAATAATAAAAACAAAATGAAGAACTTATTCACCAATATACACACTTAGATAGATATGATCAAAATATGGTTAACCTAAAAAACATAATTTCAATTACCATTTGATGCAGGAATCTTAGGTGGAACTGAACATAGTGAACATATATGTTATATATGAAAAAAAAAAATATATAACATATATCTTAGGTGACAGTATATTATATGTGAAAAAAAAAATTGTTAAGTGATTTAGGAACAAGAAATTTTCACGTATGAAGATATTTTTTAAGAATAAAATGTTAAGTAAGTAGGCAATAAACAACAAGATATTTCAGTCGAAAAAAAAGGCAAGATATTTTCACGTGAAAATATCTAACACTAACAATCAAGACATTTTCATGTAAGGATAGTATTAGAAGTTAAAGTTAAAATTTACTCTACTATATTATTTACCAACTTAACTTCCAAATAATGGATAGAAGTTATCTCCATCTCCTCCTTAAAACTTTCAAACAATAAAGTAATACTTTTCTATCTTTAAACTTCATCTTATTCCAAGCCACTCCATTCCATCCACTTAACGGCTCCCAATCATAATCATAGTTAGTATGGTTTTCAAGGATAAAATAACATTCAATTTTAAATATACAAATGTATAATGAAGTATATAGTTGACTCAATTGTTTTTGTCCCTTCCTTTGGCTTATGAATTTAAGATCATCAATAGGTCCCAGCATAACATAACGAAGATAGTCCTTTCATGTAAACAAAGAATGTTAAACTCACCTCCACCATATGACAGGCAGGCCACTGACTTGGCTCTTTATATTTATCAGTCTGCCAAGAATTAATAATTATATAAGGAATTTCACTAAAATTAAAAAGTCTCCTCCATTTACCATTTTTTATGGTTTTTAAGGGAAGAAACGTTTAAGTGAATATCCATTTTGACAAAAAGATAGAAATAAATATATCTATGAAGATATTATGCAGTTGCATCAGAATTGAAAAAAAAACCATTCATCCATCCCTCCTCCACACAGTTATATATATATATATATATATATATATATATATATATATATATATATATATATATATGGATATATCTAATGAGATGAATGTTTATTAGAGAAGGTGAGAGAAGTAAATCTTAACCATACAACCATACATGAATGGTCAAGATTAATAGTTGCTTGAAGGTCATGTGACCACTTAAAAAAGTCACATGCATTTATGTTTTAATCTTGATCATTCATGTAAGATCCAATGGTCAATATTTACTCCTCTCACCTCTTACAATAAGCACTTCTCTCACCAGAGTAAGATCCTATATATATATAAAGGGGAGGGGAGGGGGAATAAAAGAAAGTATATTAGACTTCAATTTAGTATTATCTATAAAATATGTAAGTGAACAAAGAACTGGAAAGATTAGGTAGGCGATGCATAAAAGCTAATGCATGGCAACATGGTAGAATTATCAGTACAGTAGAAAAAATTAAAATTTTTCATCCGGACAGATAATTGATGATCACACATTTTATACATTAATAAACCCTCATTTTTAGTCATTTACATTCTCTATGTACTTAATTGATTAAGTCTAGTTATGTTTTGTAAGTTTGGACTCAAATTGGACTTAATTGATTTTTTCAGCACTATTTTGGTCTTACGCTGTTTCTATATTTCGGTCATATCTTGAGTTCTAAATGTCTGATAATTATGAATTTTAACTTGTAGGAAAGATAAGAGAGAGCTCTACAACTTTGATGAAGAGCTCAAAGTCTCAATCAGACATCTAGTAGAGCTAATTGGGCTTGGAAGACAGAACATGAGTTTTGTGTCTGAAACCTGAACAGTGTACAGTAATCAGAGCATAACTCGGGCTGCAAGAATTATCTTGTGCTGAAATTTGGATATTTGAAAGTTAAGACCCAAATATAAAACTTTCATGTTGAACACAAAACTTGATTCAGGCTCCTTGATGGTGATATTGGGTCTGAAAGTCAAAACAGAGGTGCTGAAACTAGGCCTGAATAGTTTGTAGTAATTGGGTCATATCTTGGGCTGTAGGACGAATTTTTGGGTGATTCTAGAGCCATTGGAAAGCTTAGACAATTTCCTAGAACTTTCATGAAGACCACTTGGCTCGAAAATAACGAAATCAATGACTTAAGCAATGAATGATTTCAAAGACAAGAAATCTCAATGATTTTTCACTCTTATCCACACCATTTGGCATTCTCCACTCTTTCATCCACTCATCCCACCTACCCCTAATCAGCCCCTTTGTCACTTTGTATCCCTAATCCTCTATAAAAGGCATCATTGGCTGATCATTTGGGGCACTTGGTGTTAGGCTTAGTTTGTACAAGTTAAGGTTATGCTTGTTTATTGTTTTCCTTTGTTGTAATTTTCTCTTGTTCTAAATTGAAGTCATGTTCATCTTTGTCTTCTTCTCTCTTTCTTTCTTCTTATCCATGAGTAACTAAATCTTCATCTTGCTTGGGTGAAAGAGTGAAGCTCTTGGTAATGAAATAAGATTAGATTATTTTATTTCTTGTGCTTAAATGATATATTATTATATGAACATTATATGTGTTGTATTTTGTTTCCAATCAATTTAGAAACCTTCTTTGTTAATGGAGATCTTGATTTATTGTAGACAATAGGATTGGCACAGTGAATGCTTGAACTCATTTACAAATGTTGGTAGATAATTAAAGGAATCATAATATAATTACATATATAATTAAACTTTGAATGTTATATTTTTCGATTGGAGCCTCCGTTGTGTGTGGATTTCAATTGAGTTAAAAAGAGAAATAATCTTACCTTTAATTTATTACCAAGAGTGGATCTCCTAACCCAAGCAAGCCCTTAAATTCATTTGTGAACTTGTTTTATTACTTTTGGTGTTGTGACAAATCCTCTTCTTACCTCAATTATTTTTTCTTCATCAATTTCCTGTGGATCGACCTCGGACTTCCGAGAAATTTACTACTTGAGACAACCTGCACTTGGGTTTGCATCCTTAAATCCCATAGTCAAGTTTTTGGCGCCGTTGCCGGGGACTTGATTTGAATTTTTGATTTATTGAGGTTTGTTTTCTTTAATAAAATCTATTCTCTCTTCTCCCTCACCAGAGCAAAAGATCGGCTTGCCGATCCTTCAGTTTCTTTACTAACTCTCTAACTTACTAACTATCTAACTTATTAACTTACTAAATTGCTAACATACTAACTTTTTAACTTTTATATTTATGTCATTTATTTTTATTTTTAGTTTTATTTATTTATTTTCGTCATTTTTTTTATCAAGTGGGGGGTAACTCTCCTCGTTATTTTACGCACTAACTTAGTAGGGGAAACTCTCCCTTTTACTTTTCTCGTTATTTATTTTTCTGCAATCTAACTTAATAAAATAATATTTCTTCTTCTCTTCTCTTTCGCCACTCATGTGGGGCTCTTCTGTCACTCTCCGATTTTCATATTTAAATTTACTTTCTACACTTTATTTTTATTTTTATTTTTGGGTGGTTGGTTTATTACCCCATCCCTGTTAATATTTAATGGTGGGTGACATCGCCAGCTTGTACATTATTTTTTTGTTTATTTATTTTTGGTTATTTATGTATTTATGCTTAATTGGTATCGTGATTTAAACTCTGGTCGTTTAGTTAAAATTAATTCTGGTACTTTATATATTGACTTGTTTGAATCACAATCACACACAATTGACATAATGACTGACAATGAAAGTGTACATGATGAACTAGAAAATCAACCATTGCGAACCATGCGTGAATATTTGCAACCACCTCGAAATTCTAGTCCATCATGTTTTATCTTTCCACTCAATGCCAATAATTT
Source organism: Ormosia emarginata (assembly GCA_029884605.1). Lineage (NCBI taxonomy): Eukaryota > Viridiplantae > Streptophyta > Magnoliopsida > Fabales > Fabaceae > Ormosia > Ormosia emarginata. The sequence continues at coordinate 15,281,914 of JAQQTP010000059.1, read as the reverse complement.
TATATTCAAACCAGGTATGATTTCTTTACTTCCTAATTTTCATGGTTTAGAATCTGAAAGTCCATATTTACATCTGAAAGAATTTGAGGAAGTATGTATTGCCTTCAATGATCAAAATTGCACTGAAGAAATTGTTAAGCTTAAATTGTTTCCTTTTTCTTTAAAAGATAAAGCAAAATCCTGGCTTAACACTTTGAAACCAAGATCAATTGGCACATGGCAAGAAATGCAATGTGAGTTCTTAAATAAATTTTTTCCAACACATAAAACGAATGCTATGAAAAGACAAATCCAAAATTTTTTCCAAAATTCAAATGAAGCATATTTTCAATGTTGGGAACGATTTAAAGATTTGTTAAATTCTTGCCCACATCATGGTTTTGAAAAATGGCGCACTATAAGCTTCTTTTATGAAGGTTTAACTCCTGAAACTAAACAATTTGTGGAAACAATGTGTAATGATGAGTTTCTTGATAAAGAACCTGATGAAGCTTTAGACTATTTGAACCAGTTGGCTGAAAATTCTCAATCTTGGCATAGTACTAATATTTCTGAAAATTCAATTAGATCTAATCTTGCAAGTGCTAATAAAGGAAAATATCACCTTAGTCAAGAGGAAGATCTAAATGCTAGATTTGCCAGTTTGGCTAGAAAGGTTAAAGTCATGGAATTAAGAAAAGCAAAAGAAATCAAATCTGTGCAAAATGAAGAAATTTGTGGTATTTGTGATGACTTAAGACACTCAACACACGAATGTCCTAACATTCCTGTTTTTAAAGAAGTGGTACATGAGCAAGTAAATGCAATGAATAATTTTAAAAAACCATTTACTTCTTCTTTTTCAGATACATACAATCCGGGATAGAGAAATCACCCGAACTTCAGCTGGAGGAATAGTACTCGATCCACAATTGTGCAACACCACCTCCTCATGCACAACAAGACTCTCAAAATTCTCAAGGATATGCACCTTATGTCCCACCATATAGGAAAAACCTTGAAGAAACACTGCATGCATTCATAAAAAAGCAAGAGGCCATTAATAAACAAAATAATCAAACCATAATTGACATAAAAGAAACTCTTGCCAAACTTACTTCTGCTCTCACCATTCATGAGAAAGGAAAATTTCCTTCTCAACCTCAACCAAATCCCAAAGGTCAAGATGCTAAATGAGGGAGTTCGAAAACTAACAAATGGACCAAGTCAAGTCGGTGATAACTCTTAGGAGTGGAAAAGTTGTTGAAAAACAAATTCTTGAACCTTGTGAAAAGAAGATGAACCAATTCCCCAAGAAAATGAAGAAGGCGACCAAAAGGCGACCAAACTCTCGCCTTCACCCTCATTCCCTCAAGCATTGAATAACCCAAAGAAATTGGACCACCGCACTAAAATTTTAAAATTTTGAAACAAGTAAGATCAATATTCCTCCGTTAGATGTCACAAACGGATTCCTTCTTATGCCAAATATTTGAAGGACTTGTGCAATCGTTAAAAGGAAATTAAATGGGAAAAAGAAAGCATTTTTGGCGAATGTAAGCTCCATTCTTCAAAATAATAATGCGTTGAAATATAAAGACCCTGGTTGTCCTACAGTTTCATGCATTATTGGAGAACATAAAATTGAAAAAGCTTTACTTGATCTTGGTGCTAGTGTCAATTTGCTTCCATATTCAGTTTATCAGCAACTCAACTTAGGTGAGTGAAAACTAACTTCTGTAACTCTTCTACTTGTATATAGATTAATTAAAATTCCAAGAGGAATAGTGAAAGATGTGTTGGTTCAAGTTGAAAAATTTATATATCCTGTGGATTTTATTATCTTGGATACTGAACCTATGGTTGATAGTTGCAAGTCAATTCTTGTTATTTTAGGCCATCCATTTTTAGCAACATCTAATGCTTTGATAAATTGCAGAAATAGAGTGATGAAGCTAACATTTGGAAACATGACACTAGAGCTTAATGTTTTTAACATGTGCAAGCAACCACAGGAAGTCCTTGATGAAAAAGAGGAAGTTGAAGGAATTGAAGCCATTATAGATGATCATCTTCAAACAAAGAGTTCTTCTGACCCATTAGAAATTTGTTTAGTCAATTCATTGGATTTAGGCATGCAATTAGAAGATTATATCTCTGAAATATGTTCTTTGCTTGATTGTACACAGGCAATGGAGTACAAGAGATGGAAACCAAGATTTGAAGAGCTAAAACCCATGAATGATAATGCCCATGAAGAAGTACCCACACTGGAACTAAAGCCATTACCTGCTGGGTTGAAGTACATATTTTTGGGAGAAAAACAAAACTTTCCAGGGTAATTTCCTCGCTTTCTTATTGAAGAACAAAAGGTATATTAACATAAGTACTTAAAAGGCATAAAAATGCAATTGGATGGACATTAAAGGACATAAAAGACATTAATCCATTGATTTGTACACATAGAATACATTTAGAGGATAATGCTAAAACTTCTCAACAACCTCAAAGAAGATTAAATTCACACATGAAAGAGGTAGTTAGAGCTGAAGTCCTTAAATTGCTTGATGTTAGAATTATCTATCCTATCTCTGATAGTCAATAGGTAAGTCCTACACAAGTTGTGCCTAAGAAATCTGGAATAACAGTGGTTGAAAATGATAAGGGAGAATTAATACCTACGTGAGTCTCATCTAGTTGGCGTATGTGTATTGATTTTAGAAAATTAAATGTTACTACTAGGAAAGATCATTTTCCCTTGTCATTTCTTGATCAAATTCTGGAAACGGTAGCAAGACATCCATACTACTGTTTTCTTGATGGTTTTTCAGGTTATAATCAAATACCAATTGCATTGGAAGATCAAGAAAAGATCACTTTTACATGTCCCTTTGAAACTTTTGCATATAGAAGAATGCCTTTTGGCCTTTGTAATGCTCCAGCAACATTTCAAAGATGCATGTTAAGCATTTTTAGTGACATGATTGAGCATTATTTAGAGGTTTTCATGGATGATTTGACAGTTTTTGGAAATTCTTTTGAAAATTGTCTTGATAATTTGGAAAAAGTTCTCAAAAGATGCGAAGAAAAAAGATTTATGCTAAACTGGAAAAAATGTCATTACATGGTTACTTCAGAAATAGTGTTAGGTCATGTGATTTCTTCTAAAGGAATTGAAGTTGATAAGGCCAAAGTTGAATTAATTGCTCATTTGCCTTCCCCAAAAACAGTCAGAGAAGTTCGTTCCTTTTTAGGACATGTAGGATTTTACAGAAGATTCATTAAGGACTTTAGTGCCATATCTAGACCATTATGTAATCTTCTCGTTGAAAAAGATGCACTATTTGATTGACTCAAGAATGTCAAAAATCTTTTGAAAAATTAATTGGTCTTCTCGACATCCGCTCCTATCATGTAATCTCCGATCGGGTCTTTACCTTTTGAGTTAATGTGTGATGCTAGTGATTTTGTCAGGACGCTGTTTTTTAGGCCAAAGAAAGGAAGGTAAGCTTCATGTGATTTTTACGATAGAACTTTAAACTTACAAATGAATTACACCACTACCGAAAAAGAACTACTTGCTATAATTTTTGACAAATTTTCATCTTACTTAATTGGCTCTTCTATTGTGATTTTCACCGATCATTCTCATTAGATATTTGATGTCTAAGCGGGATGCCAAACTAAGATTGATACGATGGATCTTGTTGCTTCAAGAATTCAACATCATAATAAAAGATAAGAAAGGAGCCGAAAATGTTGTCGCTGATCATTTGTCCAGACTTACAATAGGCTCACCTTTTGATAGCACACATATCAATGATTATTTTCCTAACGAATTTTTATTTTCTATTAATTCTATGCCTTGGTTTGCTAACATAGTCAACTTTCATGTAACAGGAAAGATGCCGCCTCAATGGGCGTACCAAGATAGAAGGAAATTTTTTGACAGAGGTGAAAAATTTTTATTGGGATGACCCATACTTATTCAAATATTGTGCTGATCAAATCTTTCGGAGATGTGTGCCTGACAGTGAGGTAGGTAATGTCATTAAATTTTGTCACTCGGAAGCATGTGGAGGTTACTCTCTTCAAAGAAAATAGCTACGAAAATCTTGCAGTGTGGATTCTATTGGCCTACTTTATTTAAGGACTGCTATACTTTTTACAAAAGTTGTGAAAATTATCAAAAGTTGGGCTCAATTTCAAAAAGAAACATGATGCCTCTGAACCCCATCCTTGTCATTGAAATTTTTGATTGTTAGGAAATTGATTTCATGGGTCCATTTCCATCTTCATTTGAATTTGTGTATATCTTGGTTGCAGTTGATTATGTTTCAAAATGGATTGAGGCGATTCCATGCTGACACAATGATCATAAAACTGTTCTCAAATTTTAAAAAAAAATATCTTGTGTCGATTTGGAATCCCTCGAGCTATCATAAGTGATGGGGGAACACATTTTTGCAATAAACTATTTGAATCTTTAATGAAGAAATATGGTATTACACACAAAATTGCCACCCCTTATCACCCTCAGACAAGTGGACAAGTTGAATTGGCAAATAGGGAGATTAAACAAATTTTGGAAAAAACGGTTAACCCAAATCGTAAAGATTAGTCTTTAAGACTAAACGATACACTTTGAGCTTATCGTACTACTTTCAAAACATCTTTGGGCATGTCACCCTACCGGTTAGTCTGTGGAAAACCTTGTCACTTGCCTATAGAATTGGAACATAAAGCATTTTGGGTCATTAAAGCTTTCAATCTAAATCTTGATGATGCTTGCAAGATACGCAAATTGCAATTGAATGAACTTGAGGAATTGAGAAATGATGCATATGAGAACTCAAAAATTTATAAAGCCAGAAAAAAAGCTTTTCATGATAAGACAATTTTGAGAAAATCTTTTGAAATTGGTCAAAAAGTTCTGCTTTATAATTCTCGTCTGCACCTATTCCCTGGAAAATTGAGATCTAGGTGGAGTGATCCTTTTGTTGTCAAACACGTGTATCCTCATGGAGCTGTAGATTTTGAGAATCCTAGGAATGGTAATGTGTTTAAAGTTAATGGGCAAAGGCTCAAACCATTTCTGAAAAACCAAGTTAATGAGGTAGAATTCATCTCTCTTTTTGATCCTTGTTATGAATAAAATGCACTCTAATTTTGTTGCCTTGTTTTTGCAGTTCTTTATGTTGCCGGTTAAGTGGCGAATACGGTACTCCGTGACTCTCAAGTCAGTTTGTTTTTTAGTTTCCCAAAATAACTGAATCCTTCTTCTCCTTTAAAATGGATGTCATTCTTTCAAACCTGATAAAACATTTTCCTTCTCTCCCTCAAAATACTCTGAAAAAAATCAACAAAGTTCGATGTGAAAGATTGAGATTGTTAATGCACAAAGGTATGCCAGAAGATATGCGCTGGATAATTGAAGCAAAGATCCGACTAGCAAGTGAGTCTTCAATTTCATTTGACTCATACATGTCAGGTCTTGGAAGAAGTTCGTATTCTAAAAGGAGAAGAGCAAAAAGGTTACAAGTCTGTTACAAATGTGGACGATGAAATTGTAACAAGCGATGTCGTACTTTGGGGATGGTTTTCGCAAACAGAGAAGATAAAATTTTCTTCATTAAGAATGGACTGAGTAAGGAGTCATTAGATGATATCTTATTGACTCTTGAGACGCATTCTTGTGGATTGGTGCATCGTGAAATTCTTAATTTGTGAAATCTTTTCAAGGATGAAGAAAAATGCTACAGTATTGGGAATCTGACTCTAAAAGACCCTGTTTGCCAATTTATAAGAAAATTGGATGGGAAGCTTATCCTCGACTCATAGAAGGCGTTTAAGCCGTTACTGGATGTGAAACCAGAGGCAGATGTGAGCCATATCCACAATAATCTGTACATATTATCTTCTTCTTCATGTTTTCTTTTTGAAAAATAAAAAAATGAAAAAAATGAAAAAAATGAAAAAAATGAAAAAAAAAAGAGTCTGAACAAGAGCGATCCGGAGGGAGTACTATGGCTCCCAGCCTTTGGCTGACCCGTCATTGACTTGGGTGGATCTTTGCACGCTGGTCCTTAAAAAAGTTCGTGTACCATGCTCTGTAGAGAGCCACGCTCCATAACCCAATGTTTACCATCTAGGCACTGTGGAGTTGATGGACAAGTAGAAGCATCCCACTCTGGTTATTAGTGAGAAGTAACCCGCGGCGGCCGAAACGTATGAGGAATCTGAGCTTGATCCTCTCTTTTATTAGAAGGGGCTTTCAGTGCCCTGGGATGGGATGTTTTGGATCTTGGACATTACGGGTTTCAGATTTTAGCATCTTTGTTGATGTTACGAGCCCAAGTGTGAGCGCTCCAAGTTCCAGACCCAAGATGAAAACCCACGATGGTTTCTTCTTTCTCCCTTCTTCGAATAAACGGACGTGAGTGTCTACTGCACTGGTGACACGCAGTATAAAGATATGTCACTACTGCATTCAAGACGTGCAATATAAAAATACGCCCTGAAAGCTGTAAATATAGGTATGTCATCATTTGCTATTATATTTCTTTTATCTTTGTATGATTATGTTGTATTTTGGTTTTGGACAGACAATCCTTTGAGCATGGTCCTTCAGGGGTTTCTAGACTTCTTTACCTTGATGGTTTTCTTGAAGTAAAAAAAAAACAAAAAAAAAAAAAAGATTCTGTGTTTCTTAATTTCAAACTTTTCTGACAACAGCCAACCTACCCTTATAGGTGCAATTATTACCCTTTCCATTCTTTTTCCTATTTAAACATTCCATTTTCTCCACTTTCCTTCAACTCAGAAACATTCAAAGGGAGGAAGAGTATAGAAATGGGGCCTTCTATTCGTAACCTTAAAAATATCTGTGTTTTTTGTGGGTCAAATTATAGGAAGGGTTTAGAGTTTGTAAACGTAGCTAGCACTCTTGGTCGATCACTTGCTGCGAGGAATATTCATTTGTATATGAGGGAGGTTGCCGTGGGTTAATGGGGGTTGTATCACTTGCTGTATATATAGGAGGCAGTCAGGTTTTAGGAGTCATTCCTAGACCTTTAGCTCAACCGAACAACACTGGAAAGACGGTTGGAGAAGAAATTCAGGTAACATCTATGCATAGACGAATAAAAAAAATGCTTGACAACTTTGATGCATTCATTGCCTTACCAGGCGGTTTTGGTACTTTGGAAGAAATTTTCCAAATAGTCTCTTGGGCCGAACTGAACATCCACCATAAACCTATTGGTTTGTTGAATGTTAATAATTACTTTGATAGTTTGTTACTTTTTCTTGACCATGCTGTGGAACAGAAATTTATCACTCCTTCGGCAAGAAAACTTCTTATCTCTGCTTCCACTATTGATGAGCTCATTGATAAATTAGAAACTTTTGAGTATGTACCTGATAAGGTATTAGCTCAGATAGATTGGTCAATAGGAAGTAGTGAGGGAAGCAGCAAGAAAAGAAAGTCAGATCTAACACTTCATCTTTAATACCTTTGATTTTATTTATTGTACTTTGTTTCTGTTTAAATTTATGTCAAATCTCTCTAACAGGTAATATCTTCTATCCTTTACTCATCTATATTTTAACACTGAGGACAATGTTGTGATCTAGTTAGGAGGGAAGGATAGTTGACCAATTTTTTTTTCTGTTCTGTTTTTTGGGAAGTATGATATGATTGTCATGGACTTATTAAACCAATGAATGATGGCAGAGTAAGGAGTAATTTTACTTTTGAGACGCATCTGAATTGGAAAGTATGTTTAGTGATATGACTATCAGAAACCTATTCTTAGTAAAACCAATTAGTGATGGCAGAGTAAGGAGTAAATTTTGGAAACAATTTATTACTCTTGAGACGCATCTTAGTTGGGGTAGTAATTAATTAGTATTGATTTGTGGAAGTAACAAAGTTTTTGTCTTTTGATTTCCTTTGAAAGATTCAAGCGAATGCACTCTCACATCCTTGGAAGCAATTGAAATTCAGGAATCATAGCATGATTGAATAAATTATCTTCTTTCTTAAATTTCACATGCTTGGTTATAGATGTTGAATTGGTGGATAGAGAATGATAGAAATATGCCTTGTGAGATTTTGAGCCTATTGATGAATGGATTGAATATTTGTACCATTCTCTTCTTTCTTGTGTGATTTTCACTCATGGAATTGTTACTCTAGAACTTGCTTTGATTCTTTTTTTAGGCTATATTTTCACATGCATACATTAATATGATTGAGGCATTTTAAAATAGCTACTTTGACCAAATAGCCATCCTTGTATATTTTCCATTGTGTAACCCCTTTGAACTTGTTTGACCATTCCTTGTTTTTAGCTCATCTCATCCTTCAAAAAAAATTAAAAAAAAACATGTTTTAACCCAACCTTAGGGAATAAGAAAGCATTGACCTTGTTCTTGAACAAGTGTGGGGGTGTGTGTGCAAAATGATCCAAAAAAAATAATTTTGAACACCGTTGCAATCAAAGGATTATCAGAATAAAGGTGATGCTTGGAAATAACAGGAAGAAAAGGAGAATGTTCAAGTCTAACAATGAATTCAATTCACCAATTTGGGATTGATCTTCAACAAAACATTAGTCAAATGTTGGTGATTGTCCTTTATGATGAATGTTCTCAAACATTTTCTCCACTCTAATTGTACCATAATGCTCTTTTTATTCTCTTCGTATTTATCTTTTCATATCCATATTATCCCTTCTCCTTTACCATGACCCCATTACAACCTTGAATAAAGTCCTCTTGATTTTTGTATGCATGTGTTTTGAGTAGCAGAGAAGTAGAAGATAAGCAAGCTTATGGTAGTGCAATTGTTCATGGGTTGAATAGAGTGAAATACTTACCTTTTAAACACTTGAGAGATTGAGAGTGAATTCTGTGAGGAACTATCATTCTTAATTCATTCTTTTCAACTGAAGTTTCCTTGCTTGTTGGTTTGAGATGTGAAGAAATGTTGCCTCATTAATGCTTTGATCCCTTGAATTTCTTGTTGCTCTTCTTGCTTCATCAAGTCTTTTAGAGTTTTTAGCTTTTGAGTCACGTGTCATTTTTTTCTTTGTCTCCTAATTTTGATCTTATGTGTTTTGCCTAGGAGTGCAAAAAGCTAAGTGTGGGGGAATTTGATGATCACACATTTTATACATTAATAAACCCTCATTTTTAGTCATTTACACTCTCTATGTACTTAATTGATTAAGTCTAGTTATGTTTTGTAAGTTTGACTCAAATTGACTTAATTGATTTTTTCAGCACTATTTTGGTCTTATGTTGTTTCTGTATTTTGACTATATCTTGAGTTCTAAATGTCTGATAATTATGAATTTTACCTTGTAGGAAAGATAAGAGAGAGCTCTACAACTTTGATGAGAGCTCAAAGTCTCAATCAGACATCTAGTAGAGCTAATTGGGCTTGGAAGACAGAACACGAGTTTTGTGTCTAAAACCTAAATAGTGTACAGTAATCAGAGCATAACTCGGGCTGCAAGAATTATCTTAGGCTGAAATTTGGACATTTGAAAGTTAAGACCCAGATCTAAAACTTTCATGTTGAACACAAAACTTGATTCGGGCTCCTTAATGGTGATATTAGGTCTGAAAGTCAAAACAGATGTGCTGAAATTGGGCCTGAATAGTTTGTAGTAATTGGGTCATATCTTGGGTTGTAGGACGAATTTTTAGGTGATGCTAGAGCCATTGGAAAGCTTAGACAATTTCCTAGAACTTTCATGAAGGCCACTTGGCTCAAAAATGACGAAATCAATGACTTAAGCAATGAATGATTTCGAAGACAAGAAATCTCAATGATTTTTCACTCTTATCCTCACCATTTGGCATTCTCCACTCATTCATCCACTCATCCCACCTACCTCTAATCAACCCCCTTGTCATTTTGTATCCCTAATCCTCTATAAAAGGCACCATTAGCTGACCATTTGGGGCACTTGGTGTTAGGCTTAGTTTGTACAAGTTAAGGTTATGCTTGTTTATTATTTTCCTTTATTGTAATTTTCTCTTGTTCTAAATTGAAGTCATGTTCATCTTTCTCTTCTTCTCTCTTTCTTCTTCTTATCCATGAGTAACTAAATCTTCATCTTGCTTGGGTGAAAGAGTGAAGCTCTTGGTAATGAAATAAGGTTAGATTATTTTATTTCTTGTGCTTAAATGATATATTATTAAATGAACATTATATGTGTTGTATTTTGTTTCCAATCAATTTAGAAACCTTCTTTGTTAATGGAGATCTTGATTTATTGTAGATAATAGGATTAGCACTGTGAATGCTTGAACTCATTTACAAATGTTGGTAGATAATTAAAGGAATCATAATATGATTACATATATAATTGAACTTTGAATGTTATATTTTTTGATTGGAACCTCCGTTGTGTGTGGATTTCAATTGAGTTAAAAAGAGAAATAATCTTACCTTTAATTTATTACCAAGAGTGGATCTCCTAACCCAAGCAAGCCCTTAAATTCATTTGTGAACTTGTTTTATTACTTTTGGTGTTGTGACAAATCTTCTTCTTACCTCAATTATTTTTTCTTCATTAATTCCCTATGGATCAACCTCAGACTCCCGAGAAATTTATTACTTGAGACAACCTGCACTTGGGTTTGCATCCTTAAATCCCGCAGTCAATAATTGCATAAGATGCGTATTTTATACAGTTTGAAACTACTTATTAGAGATAAATGTCGTTAAGTTTCACAACATTGTAAACAGCAAACAATACAATGAAAAAAGAAAAAGACATCTATGGTGAAATTATGACTAAATCAACGTAGAAAATGCTAACTATCTGATACCAGTATCACAAGTTCATGATTTGAGTCATCTATGAATAATTTGAATTTTTTTAAGGATGATTAATTTAAACCTAGTGAACAAACCGTAATATTCTGGTTTGTGTGTTCTACTGTGATTGCTTTTTACTTAAAAATAAGGTTAATAGCTAAAAAGGAAGAGGGAGGGGGAGAATGAAAGTTACAGAAGGAATCTAGCTGGAAACTTTACTGGTAGAGTGAGGATAAGGAGTTTGCAGTGGCATGGACAGAGCATAGTGTCCCCACAAATTTTTAAACTTTCTCTTGTACATGTAATCAATAATGATATTGTTATAGGCTATAGTTTAAATTGCTGAAAATGGTCTTACTTGCACTTCTCATTATATACTCATCCAATTTCATAATCTTTACCACCAAGTCATATAAAATGAGAAAGCATTAGGTATTTATATAGGATGATAGGATAGTGGGAGGATTTAAGGGATGGAGAGTGCCTTCTCTTTATGACAAAATACTATCAGTGCAACAGAATGGTAAAAATTATATTACAATGACAATATTTTGACCCATAACTCTGTTTACCTTCAACTATTCCCTTCAATAATTCAACAATATCATTTTATTCGAAAATAATTATTGCACTCTAAATTTTTTATATTATTTTTACATCAGTTAATGTTTGACTTAGTTACTGGTTAATACAATGTATAGATTAGTTAAAAATTAGTAATCTATTTATTATTATTATTATTATTATTATTATTTTCACAAGAACTAGTAATCTATTATTGATAAACTAGGAAAAGATTACTAGTTTGTTAACCAATCTGTGCTCCTGGTTAACCAATATCATATATGCCACTAGTACTCCACAGAATATAGTAAGAATTTCATGTCCCATTACAAGCCAAAAGGAAAAATGTAAAATATTTAACCGTGAAACACAAGGCAAGGCATACCTAAATATGAAGAAAAAAAGGAACCATATAACTCTGCTTCTTGACTTTATTGCCTCAATTTTCCATATACTTTTAACTCTCCTCTCTTTTCATCTCTCCCTCACCCCTCAAAAACTTCTCAAGATAAACCAGAGTCAGATACCAAGAGTCCAACACCCTACACTCTATAATGGCTTTTAAAATCCTCTTGTTATTTCTCCTCTTTGTAGCACACCCTCAACCTTATGCCTTTGTGAATGGAGATGCCACTTTGATCAAGAGAACTTGCAAGAACTTGCAAAGTCAACCCGGATCAAGAGAGGTCATAAGCTGAAAAGAACAAGGTTTACCAAAAATCTTTACATGATTATGAACAAAAAAAAAACTAGATGCTAGCCTTTTCCTTTTGCTCTCCTTTAGAAAAACTACAAAAATCAATAATGCCATTAGCCCGTTAGCCACTCACTTGCAGAAAAATGCCACTTACAAGACCACATGTATCAAATTCCAAGTGCAACAACCAGATACTGTGAAATTTTTTTTGTCATAATTCTAACATTTTTTAATGTGAAGATGACACCACGCAAAAAAAAAAATCTCAAAAAATACATGAATTTGAGTGTTCACCTATTTGGAGGATTATGAAGGATTTTAAACATCCAAACAAGGGCAAGGAAACTTATTACTTAGCAGAAATCCCATTCTCTTTCCTTCCCCTTTCATTTTCTCTTGATTCCTTCCCCTCCCAACTCCCAAAACATACCCTAATAGGCAAATTATTAAGAACAAATAACAGTATGTTCTAGTTAAGCTAAGTATAGATATTTTCCTTGCGATTTATAATTTATGCACAGGCTACATGTATAACTAGCATAACAACTTTCCTTGCTGCTTCTGTTAGTACATAACGCCAGACTCAAGTAAAAATTACTCAAAATGAGGTTTTTTAACGTGGGAACTATTCTCTAATATCTTTCTAAAAGTGTTCACGATTTTGTTCAATCAACAGATGAGGAGAAATGTGGAGCCAGACGAAGTTGTAAGCCAGTTATTGTTTATGTTTAGTACGACATTATCCAATGAAGAAAAGGAGGGGTAGTCCTATGAATTTAGGGTCAATTTTCTTACTAAAAAATTGCCCACAACAAAAACTCACCAAAAAATTAAAAAAAATAATCTAAATACACATATGGGGATAGAATGGGAAATCTAGTTTCACCCAGGATGTACAATCCAACAACAACTGCTTTGTTTCATAATTAGAATCCAGAGAAGTTGTAAAATGACTCAGAGCACACACAAAAAAAGGTCAAAATCTGAGTTAACAGATTCAGAGGATGCGTATAGTAGAAATGAACAATGTTCATCAAAGTGAGAGAGTGCATACATGTGCATACGTATTAAATGTTCAATGAGTAAGCAATAAAATAAAATTTTTCCTTCTGCTCTCCTTCTCTCTTTTCTTTCACTATTCCACCTCCTTTCAGTATTCAGCCACCCAAAAAGAAAATACCCCCTCAGTGACACGGCCATACAGAGCGAATGGAGAACCATACTTGACAATGGCGGCCAGATCTGGGCAGAATCGTGTGTGGCGCGGTTGTGCAAGGCAGAGGATGGACACGTGCGGATCTAGTGACGCGTGCGAATCTAGTGGCGCGAGTGTGCAAGACAGTGAGAGGGAGAGTGAGAGCACGAGAGTGAGAGGGACAACACAAGAGTGAGAGGGAGAGTGAAAGGGCGACCAAAAAATAGAGGGAATATAAAAATAATCCTTTTTAAATTTGCAGAGGTTAATAACCTCCACTGAAAGGAAAAAAAACCCCCGCAATTTGTGTCAATTTGTGGAGTTTGATAACCCCCACAAAAAAATCGCCGTAATTCAGCATGTTTTTTGTAGTGGATTATAGTACCCGTTCCGCGAGTACCCGCCAAACCCGTTAAGTATATATATTTTTTATTTAATATATATCATATATTATGATTCTTTTTTATTTTTAACTTTGAGATAAGATGAAAAAATATATATTTTTATTATTTTAAAATGAATTTTTTTATTGAATGAGCCTATAATGATAAAACTTATTGAATATATACTATTTATGTAATAGTTATTTATGTAAACTGATTATTACGAAATATAATTGAATTTCGTTTGTTATTTATAATATTCTTTTAATTTTGTAAAAATCTCAGATTGTTGAACAAAATTGCAGTATGTGGTATTAAAGTTTATTTTATTTATGTTTTTTTTGTAATTTTTAAGATTTTATTTTAAATTATTAACTACCTGCAGATACCCATGGATATCTCGTTTACCCGCGGGGATCATAAACAGGTACCTGTGACGGAGGGAGAGGCGTGGGAAGCACTACCTGCCTCTGCCTCGCCCCATTGCCATCCCTAAATGGGCCAATATGGCATCTGCTCATTAAACTCACTTCAAGTTGTGAAGTCCACAAGCTCACTAAATTAGATCACTTAATAACAAGCCCAATAAATTATTTAACTAATATAATTGTCAATTAAATATGATGCCAAATATTAATTAGGAAACATAAATTTCCTAACAATCTCCCACTTGGGCTTCATATTATTCCTAAAACAATTATACTACAAATTCTTTAGGCGCGCATCCGTATGCTATTTATCTTTAGACTTCTCATTAATACAATCTGGTCCCTCTCATATATTAGCTATAGAATCATTGTAACTTTTATCACAATCAAGCATAACTAAACCACAACGATCACCATAGCAATATACTTAATGACATATATCATATATATATGAGTAGCGTGGAAATTACATGCAATATATGTGATCTCAGACATGCCTATTTTTAACTAGTCTTTCTTTAGTCCTTAGTGAGATCAATCCAAAGTCTTTAAATGCAACACTAACATTGCATATACAAAGCATAAACAAGTTCAAAAATAGAATCATAAACCATTAACTTTATTCTGTAGAAAATCAAATAATACAATTTCCAAAGTAAAACATAGAACATAAAAAGACTCCCACTAAACTAAGGTATCCTTAAGAATAACACCCATATGAGCAGTATGCTCATAAAAAACCTTAGGTGTCAAGCCCTTAGTTAATGGACCAGCTACCATAAAATCAGTCACTGTATGTTCTATAGAAATTTGTCTATCCTGAACTCTTTCTTTAATGACTAGAAACTTGATGTCGATAAACTTTGTAACATCCCGGGACTGCCTGCAGGATTGACGAGTGTCTCCACAAACCAACACAGGTCTTTTCAACGTATTTTGTCCTCACTCACACGCATCCTAAGAAACTTCCCAGGAGGTCACCCATCCCATAATTGCTCCAGGTCAAGCACGCTTAACAATGGAGTTCTTATGTTCTAGGCTCCCGAAAAGAAGTTGCAACTTGTTGATATGGTTCTGCGCCTAATCAATTCCTTTAAGTCATCCTCAACTATGCATATACAGCACGCCTCTCGAATCCCTCTTATTCCGATGCGTATTCGGTTCATTCATGGGACCATTCGCCTAGAAGCATGCCAGAGCGCCCATTGTACATGCTTCACCCGCACTGCGTCCACTCCCCGCTCTCATAGCCCCGGACACCACATGCCCACCAGCTTCCACCTGGTTCGTCCCCGAACCACACCGTACTGGGAGAGGTCCCGTCTCTGATACCATTTGTAACATTCCGGGACTGCCTGCAGGATTGACGAGTGTCTCCACAAACCAACACAGGTCTTTTCAACGTATTTTGTCCTCACTCACACGCATCCTAGGAAACTTCTCAGGAGGTCACTCATCCCATAATTGCTCCAGGTCAAGCACGCTTAACAATGGAGTTCTTATGTTCTAGGCTCCCGAAAAGAAGGTGCAACTTGTTGATATGGTTACGCCTAATCAATTCCTTTAAGTCATCCTCAACTATGCAGTCCCATACCTGCACAGTCTCTGAATCTCTCTCATTTCGATGCGTATTCAGTTCATTCATGGGACCCTTTGCCTAGAAGCATGCTAGGAGCCGCCCATTGTACATGCTTCAATTCGCACCGGCGTCCACTCCCCGCCCTCATCTGCCCCGGGACACCACAAACTTCGACTTCGTCGAGCTCCTATTGTTGTTGGAGTAAAGAACTGCTAAGTTATTGTCACAATAAATCTTTATTGATCTGTCAATGCCATCAACCATAAGCAAACTAGTGACAAAGTTCGACAGCCATATCCCGTAGTTGGACACCTCCGTTGCCATGGTCGAAGAAGTTATAAGAGTTTGTTTAGCAGACTTCCATGAGATAGCTCCTCTAGCTAATACATAGATGTAGTCTAATGTGGAGCGTCTGCTATCTTGACATCCCGCAAAATCAATGTCAGAGTACTCGATGATATCTAAACTGTCAGATCTCTGATAAGTGAGCATGTAGTCTTTTGTTCTCTTCAAATAACACATCACACGTTTGGCCGCTTTCCATTGCTGCTAGAGGTGGCAAAGCGGGCCAACCCGCCCCGACCCGCCCCGCACCGTCTCAACTCGCCAAAATGTGGGGCAGGTTGAGTTGGCCCGTTTTGAGAAATGGGTTAGAAAAGCCAACCCACACCGTTTTAAAGAGGGTTTACGGGTTAGTGGATTGACCCGCATAAATGATTAAATGAGCAAATTTAGGCGGGTTGGCGGGTCAACCCGCTTAACCCGCCTAAAAAACAAAAAAAAGTATAAAAAATAAAAAATACTATAAAAAGAGATACAAAAATAGTGAGTCATAGTCCTCACTCATGGAAAGAGTAAATGCATATCTGGAATGGAAAGAAACGACTAATAAGAGTAAAGAGAAAAGAATTGAAAAGAAAAACAAAATGGAAATGTTTTAAAAAAAAAACTAACAACCCAGCAGGTTGACCCGTACCCGCCCCGCTTAACCCGGGGTTTATGCGGGTTAAAAAATGAAAATGGGTTCAAACATTGAACCCACCCCACTTAAAAATAGCGGGTTGGCGCGTCAACCCAACGGGTTGAACCTGTTTTGCCAGCTCTAATTGCTGCATACCGGGATTGCTCAAATATCTTCCTAAAACTCTCACTATAAATGCTATGTCAGGACGAGTACAAATTTGAGCATACATTAGACTCCCTACCGCTGATGCATAGGGAATCTTCTGCATCTCTTTCATTTCAAGATCATTATTGGGGCACTGTTTGAGACTAAACTTATCTCCTTTATCAACAAGTGTATCTCCTAATTTACTATCTTTCATACCGAATCTACTTAAGACTTTATCGATATAACTATTTTGTAACAACCTAAGGATACATCGAGAGCGATCTCTTAGTATTTGAATACCCAATACAAAAGAGGCGTCCCCAAAATCTTTCATCTCGAAATTCTTTGTTAGAAATTTTTTGGTTTCATGCAATAAGCCTTTATCGCTGCTAGTAAGTAGAATATCATCGACATATAATACCAGGAAGATGTATTTACTCCTACTGAACTTGTGATATATACAATCATGAACCATATTTGCCTCGAAACCACACAAGGTAATGACTTGATGGAACTTGTGATACCATTGATGAGAAGCCTGTTTGAGACCATAGATGAATTTCTTTAGCTTGCATACCATAGACTTTGGGTCACCCGACACAAAGTTTTCTGGTTATGCCATGTAAATCATTTCGTCAATGTTTCTATTTAGAAACACAGTCTTGACATCCATCTGATGTAACTCCAAATCAAAATGAGCTACTAATGTCATTATTGTCCTAAAGAATCTCTCGAGGATACCAGAGAGAAAGTCTCTTTGTAATCAATGCCTTCTTTTTGAGTAAAGCCTTTAGCAATAAGACGAGCTTTATATCTCTCGACATTACCCTTTGAATCCTTTTTGGTCTTAAATATCTATTTACAACAAATGGGCTTTGCGCCTTAAGGCAATTCGACGAGATCCCAAACGTCATTGTCCTTCATAGACTTCATATCATCCTTCATGGCATCAATCCACTTTTGAGAGTTAGAATTGCACATAGCTTGACAAAAGTTGATTGGATCATCTTCTGTTAAACCAACATCATCTTCATGTTCTTAGAGAAAGACGATGTAATCGTTTGATATCGCGTTTCTCCTCTCTCTAATGGATCTTCTTAATGTCACTTCTTAAGGTTGTTGAGTTTGTTCTATAGGTGGTAGTTGAGGAAGAACTTCATCAATGTTGCCTTGTTTTGGAACAATGTCAGGAATAATAGCCTGAACATTATTGTCTAATATCGAAACTGTTTCTTGAATAGTGATAGGTACAAGGCATTGATCACTGTCAATAACAGGTTCTTATTTGAAGACAACATTCCTTATATTTCTTTCCCCATCAAACTCAACTTCCTCAAGGAATCTCACATTTCCTATTTCAAAAAGGATCTTGATGTGAGATTGTAAAACTTATACCCCCGAGAGCGTTCAACATAACCAACGAAATAACAATTAATCATTCTTGAGTCCAGCTTTCTTTCATGCGGCCTATAAGGTCGTGCCTCAACTGGACAGCCCCAAATGTACAAGTGTCTTATGCTAGGCCTTTTTCTAATCCAAAGCTCATAAGGGGTTTTGGTTACTGCTTTGCTTGGTACCCTATTAAGGATATAAATTGCGGTCTTTAAGGCTTCTCCCCAAAGTGACTCTGGCAAGGAAGAATGACTAATCATACTTCTTACCATATCTTTAAGAGTCTGGTTTCGTCGTCCTGCAACACCATTCATGCTGGGTTTGCCCAGCATGGTATATTACGGGACAATTCCACGCTCATTGAGAAAAAGTGCAAAGGGTCTTGGATGTTGTTCTCCCGATCCATCATATCTGTCATAGTATTCTTCACTAGGATCAGATTTGACAACCTTAATTTTCTTTCCAAGTTGAAGTTCAACTTCAGCATTAAAGACTTGAAAACGTCTAGGGATTGAGACTTCTCATGTATTAAATATAGGTAACCGTACCTAAAGTAATCATCTATGAACGTAATAAAGTATTGTTGTCTATTCCAAGAAGACATAGGGAAAGGACCACAAATATTTATATGTATTAGTTCTAAGACATCCTTAGCTCTTTCGGCACCTAATTTCCTTATGTTTGTTCGTTTTTCCTGATACACTCAGTACAAACTTGAAAGTCTGACAGGTCTAAGGGTTCAAGAATTTCATCTTATACAAGCCTCTGAATTCTCTGTTTAGAGATATGACCTAAACGTTTGTGCCATAAGGCAGCTGAATTCTCATTTAATTTTCACTTTGTACCTTTTGAACTTTTTTGCAATATTTCATTATAGTAACTAACAATTTCAAGCATATATAGATTATCAATCAAAGAACCAGAACTAACAACACATGAATTTTGATAGAGACTAACTTTATTATTTTCAAATGAACAAGAAAAACCTGATTTGTCCAAACTAGAAATAGAAATTAAATTCCGTCTAAATGACGATGCAACAAATGTCTCAAACAAATCCAAATGAAATCCAATTTTCAATTGTAATATAAAAGTTCTTATAGCTTCTACTGCAGCTTTATTGTCATCGCCCACAAAGATGAATTTTTTGTCATCAATTGGCAGTCGACTCCATAAGCAACCCTGCATAGATATACTTATGTGAGTAGTAGCACTGGAATCTACCCAGCAAGTATCCTTAGGTACAGAAGCTAAATTAACTTCAGAACAAATTAAAGTGAGAAACTTACCCTTCTTTATACGCCAGATGGCGTACTTGGGGCACTCTTTTTTCATATGACCTGACTTCTTGCAGAAGTAGCAAGTAAATTCTTCATCCTGCTTCTTTTGTTTCTTCTGATGATAAGAACCTTCCACAGTATCATTAGCTCTTTTCTTCTTGTTGTTCTGAGAGGCTGAAGCCAAGTGAGCACTTTCTGTCTTATCTATCTGCAGCATCTCTTCCTCTTGCACACAGTGAGATATAAGCTAATTGAGAAACCATTTGTCCTTTTGGGTGTTATAACTCACATTGAATTGTCCAAAGTATGCAGGAAGAGAGATCAAAATCAAGTGCACGAGCAAGTCCTTAGATAGCTCTAACTTGAGTGACTTAAGCTTTGATGTAAGATTAGACATTTCCATAATGTAATCTCTTATGTTCCCTTTGCCCTTATATTTCATTGAGACGAGTTTGGCCAAAAGATTACTCACCTCTAACTTCTCATTCTTGGCAAAATATTGCTCAATTTCCTCAAGGAACTTCTTGGCATTCTTGCTCTTAACAATAGAGCCCCAAAACGCTTCCGGAGTGGAACGCTTCATGATCATCAAGCACATTCGGTTAGAGCGATCTCATTTCTCAATTTTAATCTCATTAGGGTTTTCAGAGTAGGAGTGAGTCGTTCCGTCCTAAGTGCTAAATCTAAATCCATACAGCCGAGAATTATCTCCACGACTTCTTTCCAAGCTTTGAAATTCGTCCCATTCAGCATTGGAATGATATTGACTTGAGCAGAAATATTTACAGCACTAGCAACATAAACTAGATAGAGAACAAAATAGACAAACATATTTACATAAATAAGCTCGTCAATAAAAATAAGGCATGAACAATTATCCAGAATTGAGAATCCATCACAAGATATCTAGCACAACATTAATTCTTAGTCTTTGGACAGAAATTAACTATAAGGGATACTCTCAATGCAATGATCAAATATTGACTATAAGTTCTGTCAACAACAACCTTTCTTTGGACCTACTATTGTTCAGATGAAAAATAAAAACTTTATAATCGTCACATATTCACCATCGCAGGCATGTCATTATTTGGCCAAACTGTGTCTTTCTTTGGGCTGAGTATAGTTCACATAAATAACTTCACGCAAACATCTATGTAATTTTTATCAAATTAATTTACACAACAGGGGTTACTTTAGCAACATGTTGTTTCAATTAACTTAATTAAAAATATTAGACCAACCAAGAAGAAAATAATAATTTTTTTTTATTACTCAACACGACATGGTCGTGTTCCATTCTGCTAAAATTATCATATTCAGTCTTGATGTATTACGACCATGGATCCCAACACAGATAGACCGTGTAACTTGCTAATTTTTTTTTTTACTTTTTGCAAAAGAAAACATATGTTTCATGCAGATCATTCAAAACAATTTACTTTAAATATCAAATCCTTACTTTTGAAAAGAATTTCATAAAGGTTATTAAAAAAAAGAAACCATTGCACGGTGACCATGTTTTCACGTACAAGAAGTTATTCTTGTTGAATAAAATATATAATAAAACCAAAACATTATTGGTTACATGGAAGCCACTAAAACTAATTTAAAATTCATGCCAACATAAATCCAAAAATCCTAATAATCTAACAACGATGACTGCTCTGATACCACTTGTTAGATATTGATTATTTAATTCTTTAATATTTAAAACAAATTCCAGATGCATACACCCTAGAACAAAACATCATAAGACCTAGGATCTATATTATGCCAGATTATTAAGGATTATTGGATTTTCATAAATACCTAGATCTATCGCTATTGATCACCAACTGTTGTGGAATCTTTCCGGTAATCAATCACGAACAAGGGGGCAACCAAATCATCTTAACTCTTCTATGGGACCGTCGTCTCTCTTCCAAATGGAGAGAAGGGAAAATGTATTATGATTTTGGTATATTGGAGATCATAACCGTTTCTGACATATATTAACTAATTAGGGTTCCTATAATCCCTTAATAGGTCAATATGGTATCTGCTTATTAAGCTCACATCAAGTTGTGAAGTCTACGGTCTCACTAAATTAGATCACTTAATAACAAATTCAATAAATTAAATAGTTAATATAATTGTCAATTAAATATGATATCTAATATTAATTAGAAAATGTAAATTTCCTAACATATATGTATCATTAATTTTTATAGACATAATAACTTAAATATAATTATATTATATAAATATTTCTAAAATGTTTTAATTTTATAAATCTTAAATATTTATTCAATTTAGAATGTTTGGGATATGAAAAGAGGTGCAACGAGAAAGTAAAAGGAAGATAATAAAGAAAAGGGAATGGATGGAGGGGACTTGGTTCCCTTCATTCGATGTTTATTAAAAAAACAATGAGAGGATTTCCCATTTGTTTGAGTGATTTAAAATTCAAGGAGAGGGTAGGAATAAATTATAAAATTAAATTTTCAACATTATCCTTAGAAAACCAATCATTTTTTCACAATTGATCCAGAAATTAGTTTTCTTTTTAGTACGTTAAACATCTCATATTAACAATCTAATGAATTTAATCATTTTTTTATACAAGTTATATGATAGTCATATAAAATACATGTTGTATTCATGAAAGTGTTTCTTTGATATCTTCACCCGTCATCTATAATAAATCACAAGTGATGATATTAAATAGTTAATAAAAAATGTAAAAAAAAATTAAATTACACATAATTTCATAATTATAACGGTCAGAACATAAGACATAAAGTATATATAAAAATTCTTATACTATTTCAGAACATAAGACATAAAGTATAGAAATTCTTATACTGTTTCATAACATACGGATGGCCAATAATCAGTAACTTCAATTTCTTGGCAATAACTATTCAAGTAAACGTATTCTAATTTAATATATAAAGGTGGATTAGAATACATTTACTTAAAAGTGGGTTAATATTTTATTCTATTCTTCATCATAAAATGACATGTGTCATTTTTAATTTTTCTCTTTCTTAAAAAATGACATGTCATTCTTAACTTTTGTTTTTTTTAAAAAATCAAATTTAAATTAACTTTCATCTAATTATGTTTTTTTAATATACATTTTATTTAAAAAAATTGGTTGAATTTAAAGAAACCCATGCAATGTACAAAATACTTACTAGTTTCAGTCAAACAATTGTAGCTTTAATTTCTTGATAGATATAAAGACACGAATGTCTAACAACAATGTCAATTACCAAAGCTGTCATTCCTCTGTCATGGCAACAAGGGATTGTGGTAGCAGAGACAACGCATAAGGATTTATGGTAGAACAGGTAATATCAAAATTTTGGTGAAAAATAATATCGCCAATTTTATAATATAAAATTCAGGATATATATATGTAATTTAATAATTATTTAATTAAAACCTAATCTTCTTTTCCTTCTTACCATCTAGGCATCTAAACTGAGAGGAAGAATATTTTTTGGATTTTGTGGGAATCTCCTTCACCGCATCATTTTATTTTTAAAACTATCTCCTTGTGTACATCCAAGCAATACATGAGAGGTGAGAATGGTAATTTACAATGTTCATTTTTATTTTTATATATTTTTATTATTATTTTTAAACTATGAAGTATCTTCACAAATTTAACTCATTTAAATCGCTTATAAGATTAATTTTTATTTGTTATAATTACAATTAATTCCATTTTCAATTGATTGCAAGTATATAATATAAATAGATGATGAAATTTAGAATAAAAATAATACACTATATTACAGTCCAAACCAAATTATAAAACATAATGATTTCTTTTTAAGTCATTATATTCCTATTCCAATTTTAAAAATCAATTGTGTACAAAAGGTATCTTTAGAAAATATATTTGTCTTATTTTTTTATCTGGAAATAAATTTCATTAACTCTTTAAATCAGCATCTAACAAAGACAATAAAAAGACTCTAACCAAATACTAACAGAATAATTCCTAACTGACTGGATCAGCCATCACATTACACTCAAAGGGAAATATAACAACACCTAAAATTATCAAACCAAGATGCAACAATGTTAAGTTCCCTAACAAGTAAACCATTATAGAAATAATCAACCAAGCCCTCATTTAGGCTAACATAAACATTGCTAACATCTCCCTCCAGTTGAACCTTCCTAACTCCCAAAACTAACTTTATTTTAGTCTTATTTGTTATTTATTTCCATTCTCAAACATAAAATAACTTTTTCTACAAAAAATAAGAAAATAAGGTTTGGATTATGATTTTCACAATTTATATTGTTATAAAATATAAACAATTTGATAGTGATATATAAATTTAAAAAATCAATTTGTACTTACATTTCCTGCTGGGGCCAATTCTACTTGCACTTTACTGAGGAGACAAATCTGTGTTGTTTGCAAAAAAAAAAAATCGACATATTTAACATGAATATATCTATTTTTAATGCTAGGATTTTCATTTTACTCATAAAGTTAAATTGACAATTTTTCAATAAAAGAAGTTTTTTTTCCCTCCCTTTCCGGACGCCCAAAGCATCTGATTCAGATTCAGCAAAAAGAATAAGTTTCAAAGCATCGGGAAAAAAAAAAAAGGAGATTATTATTTAATTATTGATATAAAGCAATGGAAGGAGGAATGTAAGAATAGAAAAATATCGAACTGATGAGTTGATGGATTAGTTGGTAAGAATTGAACATATTTAGAGAATGTAGTAGGGTTTAATTCTCATAAATGTTCATTATCATTTTTTTTGTTTATCCTTCACCCATTATTCCGATTGGCATTAGGAAACTATCCTGAAACTTCATTAAAGTCCAATGGATTAGTTGGTAATAATTGATTATATGTAGAGAAGGTAGTGGGATTTAATTCTCATAAATGTTTATTATTAATTTTTTTTAAGTAATATTATATTTTCTTACAAATTTTTTTTAGTAATTATTTTAATATTAAATTAAAAAAGTATTAAATAAAAAAATAAATATATTTAATATCTTAAAAATATAAAAAATATTTAATATTTTTTATTTAATAATAAAAAATTAATAAAAAAATTATAAAATAAAATAAAATATTTTTTATTTTTATTTTTTATCTCTCATCCCTTCTTTCAACCGTATTAGAAAATCATCACGAGACTTCATTAAAGTCTAATATTTTAAAATTCGAACCTAACATTGAATTGGCCAAACTTGATTATTGTTGAATTGATTAAATCAGTCAAATTTATAATTAAATCATAATTGAATTCAATGATAGACCTATATATAAAAGAGTAAGGATACAAATCGACATTCATTTTTAAATTTTTTTGTTATCCATGATAGTCATTTATCATTTATACTCTTATCATATTTTTAATTTTATTTTTATATGATGAGTAAATTTATAATAATAAAAGTTAAAATTTATCAAATATTTTTTCTCAAACTTTATTTTACATGTTTAACAATCATGATCATTTATATATATAGAGATAAATATTTAATAATATTAATAATAAAAAATTATTTAATGTAAAAAATAATTATAAATTAATATTTTATTATTTTGTGTTAATATATTTTTTTCATTTAACTTTTTTTTTTATTTATGTATTATTTTTTTCATTTAACTTTTTTTTATATTTATGTATTACGTTTATCTAACAACTCTGCTACGTTGATCCTAATTTTTTTTATCTCTGCTACGTAAATTTTCTGGATCGATCACTAATTGAACCACATTTAAACTAAAAAATATACTCAATTTATGATCCAACAATTTCAACAGCAAAACATTACTAATGTTTCATTTGCCAGGCTAGACAGGTGCTAGGCCTTAAAGAAAAAAAGGGAAATAGCGCCAACGCTACCAATAGTGGAAAAGGTGAGAACTTTTATTCATTAGCAGCTGGCAAGCAGAGTAGTAGGGTTTTATTGTGCGCCACACCAAAACCCCTCTCTGCACTTTACGCTACTGTCTCACCGTTTTTTTTTGTCTTCCTAACATCTACTTCTTGTACTTGATTCACATCATGACACCCACATCTGATTGTGCCCAGTTCTCAAAGTTTCGTTTTTTCTTTCTGTATTTTCAATTTTAGAGTTTTCAGAAACTTGATCAAAGGACATGGCGGCTGCTAGGGAAATTGGGGTGTCTGAATTCCTGCAGGTTTGATTTTACTCCCTCTGTTTGAATTAGCATCATATCATATAATATACACTTGGTTTTTTTTCTCTCTCTCTTTTTTTTTTGTTTTGTTGTTTTGCCCCCTTTGCTGCTGTAGTGACATATTTTGATGGCTTTAAAGTTTGTAGCTTTGGCATTGGTTTGTTTGAGTTTTCAGTTTTATTACCATTTCTTATTGACCAATTAGTGGATCATGTTTATTTTGGCATATGTGATGCAATTGTGTTTATGGGGTTTGCGTTTTGGTGATTTTGGTTTCAGGGTACCTGCAGGCAAACTTTGTTTCTGGTGAAGAAGTCTCAGAGACAGAGAAGTCATTTGCTTTGGGGTACACTTTGGAATAGGAATCGGGTGCTCGGTTTAACTCGAAAAGCTTTGCCTTTAAGGTGCCATGCTCAAGAAAATCCCAGAGCTGTGGTTTCTGGGGGTGTGAGCAGTTCATTAGATGAGCAATCTGGCTTGGTTGAGAAGCCTGCCGTGGAAGTTTTTCATTTATACCGTGTCCCGTTTATCCAACAAAGTGCAGCTGCTGAACTTCTCAGGGAAGCTCAAACGAAAATCTCTAATCAGATTGTGGACCTACAAACCGAGCAATGTTATAATATTGGCCTTGGTTCACAACTTTCCAGCAGAAAGCTTTCAGTCCTTAAATGGCTTCTTGGAGAAACATTTGAGCCTGAGAATCTGGGAACTGAGAGCTTTCTTGAGAAGAAGAGGAAGGAGGGTTTGAGGACAGTTATAATAGAGGTTGGCCCTAGGCTGTCATTTACCACAGCGTGGTCTTCTAATGCTGTGGCAATTTGCCAAGCCTGTGGTTTGACGGAAGTGACCCGTTTGGAACGATCAAGGAGGTACTTGTTGTACACCACGAGTGATTTACAAGATTATCAAATCAATGAATTTGCATCTATGGTACACGATAGGATGACTGAATGTGTTTATACTCAGAAGCTGACATCCTTTCAGACCAGTGTAGTTCCAGAGGAAATTCGTTATATACCTGTCATTCAGAAGGGACGAAAGGCATTAGAAGAGATTAATCAGGAGATGGGTTTAGCTTTTGATGACCAGGATATAGAATACTACACTAAACTCTTCAGGGAAGATATTAGGCGTAATCCAACAAATGTGGAATTGTTTGATATTGCGCAGTCCAACAGTGAGCATAGCAGGCACTGGTTTTTTACTGGAAAGATTTTCATTGATGGACAGCTCATGAATAAGACTCTTATGCAAATTGTGAAAAGTACTTTACAGGCAAATCCAAATAACTCAGTTATTGGCTTTAAGGATAACTCAAGTGCAATCAGGGGTTTCAAAGTAAAGCAGTTGCGACCAGTTCAGCCTGGTTCAGCATGTCCATTAAACATGACAGCACGTGAGTTAGATATCTTATTTACAGCTGAAACACATAATTTTCCATGTGCTGTGGCACCTTATCCTGGTGCAGAGACTGGCGCAGGAGGTCGCATTAGGGATACGCATGCAACAGGAAGGGGGTCCTTTGTCCAGGCAGCTACAGCTGGTTATTGTGTTGGGAATCTCAACACGCCAGGGTTTTATGCTCCATGGGAAGATTCATCTTTTACTTATCCGTCAAATTTGGCATCACCTTTGCAGATTCTTATAGATTCTAGTAATGGTGCATCTGACTATGGGAACAAATTTGGGGAGCCATTGATCCAGGGCTTCTGTAGAACCTTTGGCACTAGACTTACTAGTGGGGATAGGCGGGAATGGTTGAAGCCAATCATGTTTAGTGGAGGTATTGGGCAGATTGACCACCAACATATATCAAAGGGAGAGCCTGACGTTGGAATGTTGGTTGTTAAGATTGGAGGCCCTGCTTATCGTATTGGGATGGGAGGTGGGGCAGCCTCAAGCATGGTCAGTGGGCAGAATGATGCAGAGCTTGATTTCAATGCTGTGCAACGTGGGGATGCTGAGATGGCACAAAAACTATATCGTCTTGTTCGTGCCTGTATTGAGATGGGGGACAAAAATCCAATTATCAGCATTCATGATCAGGGAGCTGGTGGGAACTGCAATGTTGTAAAGGAGATTATATACCCAAAGGGTGCACAGATAGATGTTCGAAAAATTGTGGTTGGTGATCATACAATGTCTGTTCTAGAAATTTGGGGTGCAGAATATCAGGAGCAAGATGCAATCTTGTTGAAGCCTGAAAGTCATGAGCTCTTACAATCAATTTGTGATAGGGAAAAGGTTTCAATGGCTGTGATTGGAACTATTAGTGGTGATGGACGTGTCGTGTTAGTTGATAGCTTAGCAGAACAGAAGTGTCTCTTAAATGGACTCCCTCTACCACACCCTGCTGTGGATCTTGAACTGGAGAAAGTCCTTGGTGACATGCCTCAGAAATCTTTTGAATTTCATCGGGTTGTTTATAAGCGGGAACCACTTGATATTGCCCCTGGGATCACAGTAATAGATTCTCTGAAGAGAGTATTGAGTTTACCGTCTGTCTGTTCAAAACGCTTCTTAACAACAAAAGTTGATAGGTGTGTTACTGGTCTTGTGGCACAGCAGCAAACTGTTGGCCCTTTGCAGATTCCCCTTGCTGATGTTGCTGTTATAGCTCAGACTTTTACTGATGTGACAGGAGGTGCATGTGCCATTGGGGAGCAACCAATCAAAGGTCTGTTAGACCCCAAAGCAATGGCTCGGTTGGCTGTTGGAGAAGCACTCACAAATCTTGTATGGGCAAAGGTCACCTCTCTTTCTGATGTCAAGGCAAGTGGTAATTGGATGTATGCTGCCAAGCTTGATGGGGAAGGAGCTGCCATGTATGATGCTGCTATATCTTTGTCCGAAGCAATGATTGAACTTGGTATTGCTATTGATGGAGGGAAAGACAGCCTTTCTATGGCGGCCCATACTGGAGGAGAAGTTGTCAAGGCTCCAGGAAATCTTGTAATCAGTGTTTATGTTACTTGTCCTGATATAACAAAAACAGTGACACCAGATTTAAAACTTGAAGATGATGGTATTTTGCTTCATATTGATTTGTCAAAGGGAAAGCGGCGGTTAGGTGGATCTGCTCTTGCCCAGTCGTTTGACCAAGTTGGGGATGAGTGTCCTGATCTGGATGATATTCCTTACCTTAAAAAGGTCTTTGAAGGTGTTCAAGACCTTCTTACTGATGAACTAATCTCTGCTGGTCATGACATCAGTGATGGTGGGCTGCTAGTTTGTGCCTTAGAGATGGCATTTGCTGGTAATCACGGATTTATTTTGGACTTGACTTCACAAGGTAAGAGCCTTTTCCAAACACTATATGCAGAAGAGCTTGGGTTAGTTGTTGAGGTAAGCAAGAAAAATCTGGCTTTTGTAATGGATAAATTGAACAGTGTGGGAGTTTCGGCTGATATCATAGGTCAAGTAACTGTCACTCCATCAATAGAAGTTAAGGTTGATGGGGTGACTTGTTTAAAAGAAAAAACTACTATCCTTAGGGACATGTGGGAAGAAACCAGTTTTCAGCTGGAAAAGTTCCAAAGATTGGCATCTTGCGTGGATATGGAGAGAGAAGGACTTAAACATCGATATGAGCCCTCATGGGAACTGTCCTTTACTCCTTCCTTCACTGATGAAAAGTATATGTCTGTTACTTTAAAACCTAAAGTAGCTGTGATTAGAGAAGAAGGAAGCAATGGCGACAGAGAAATGGCTGCAGCATTTCATGCTGCTGGTTTTGAACCATGGGATGTTACTATGTCAGACCTTCTTAAAGGAGTGATCTCTTTGCAAGAGTTCCGTGGAATCGTGTTTGTTGGAGGATTTAGCTATGCTGACGTGCTTGATTCTGCGAAAGGTTGGTCTGCTTGCATAAGATTCAATGAGCCCCTTCTAAAACAATTTCACGAGTTTTACAAGCGTCCAGACACTTTCAGTCTTGGTGTATGCAATGGTTGTCAGCTAATGGCTTTGTTGGGGTGGGTACCGGGTCCACAAGTTGGGGGTGTGCTTGGTGCTAGTGGTGATCTATCACAACCTAGGTTCATTCACAATGAATCAGGGCGGTTTGAATGCCGCTTTACAAGTGTGACAATAAAGGAGTCACCAGCTATAATGTTCAAAGGTATGGAGGGTAGTACATTGGGGGTATGGGCTGCTCATGGTGAGGGAAGAGCTTATTTCCCGGATGAAGGTGTGTTGGAAAGTATAGTTCATTCAGAGTTAGCTCCTGTAAGATATTGCGATGATGGTGGCAATCCAACAGAGACCTATCCTTTCAATTTGAATGGCTCTCCTTTAGGGGTAGCGGCTATTTGTTCTCCAGATGGGAGGCATCTTGCCATGATGCCTCATCCAGAGCGTTGCTTCTTAATGTGGCAGTTCCCATGGTATCCAAAGCAGTGGGATGTGGACAAGAAGGGGCCTAGTCCGTGGTTGCGCATGTTCCAGAATGCAAGAGAGTGGTGCTCTTAAGATGATCAGTCCCCTCCCTCTCTTTTTGACCTTTTTTTTTCCCCTTCAATAATTAATGGACAGGTTACTCAACAATGATAAAGCAAGAATAAGGTCACAAGTTTGATGGTCTTCTATTGCCTAAACTGGTTAAACTCTTGCATTTTGCTCTTTGTGGAACTCATCTGTAAGATTCGTTTTCGAGTGGAAAGTTTCAGAATTTTCAAATATCGTTCTATATTTTTGTCTCAACTCAGTCAGTTCCACTCTTCTTGATGTGATTTATGGTGTCAAGTATTGCTCAATTTTATCCTGAAAATGAACAAAATACTTATCTGATATAGCCTGGCCTAAACCATTTTACTCAAATTTTATGTTACTGTCCTTGAAAGTTAAGTTGCAACTTTGGAGTAGTTTTATAGATCAGTTCCTTTTGTTGAACAAAGTGATTGATAAGTATAAATTGTATTCTGAAGTTGATTACACTAGTGATTGACGTTTGTACAATATACGTTCGTCTGACAGTTGGATTATGAGAACTTTATACAGTATACAAAAAATTCACGCATTTAAGAGGGTTATTCACTTTTACACACAAAATATGCATGCATAATTCACCAAAAAAAAAAGAGCTTAAATACTGGGTAGCCACTGATGAGACACAATTTTCTTAACTGCATGAAAGATGAATATAGTCTTGTACTCTTGTGAAGGCTGAAATATCCAAGCATTCATTTCATGGCAAGAAATACTGCTGTTAAAGTGGGCCTAGTTTGATGAAGCTGTTTGAATTACTCGATAAAAAACATGGGTTGGCTAACATTTCACTAGATCGAAGCATATCTGCCCCGGCCTTTCAAATGGGCTGTTGCACGCCCAGTCTGTGGTTTTCTTGTTCAACTGCTTACTATGTAGAACGTTGACTCATGATACATGCAGTTAGATCGTTCTGCGGAGAAACTTCATCTAGGGGGCCAAAGCAGAACAAAAAAGAAGAAGGGGGCGTGGGGGTGGGGGGGACTAGTATATAAGCCTAGGTAAAACCTGAGAAACTGCTTGCTGTACTTTAGATTAATGATATTGGCACAACTTTTTTTTTTTTTTTCAGAATATCTCTTAACTCGATAAGTGAGAGATTAATTTCTTGAGATATAGTCAGACGTTTATATGGAGATCTTTTCTATAGTCATACATAAATCGTTCCAATATGTACTTAAGAGATCTTTTCTAATAATGTTATTTCACAACCATTTTACTTACAAAACGTAACAACTATGTTTACAGGCCGTTGATTGATTAACAGTAAACCATATCCAATGGCCTATAGACATAATTGTGAAATTTTCATAACCAAAATGGTCGTGGCAGTAGTATTGGTCTTACTTGTACAATTAAATTTGTAAAATAAATTTCAACACAAAAGTTGATTAATCCAATCATCTTGCACTAGTGAGGTAATCAAAATTCAAAAGTTTACAGCTTTGATATTCCTAGTTTTTTATGGCCGCATTATGCTTGAACCATGGATGATTCAGGAAGACCTCCTGGTCAATTCCAGACAGGAAACTCTCTAATGGATTGGGGTTAGGCTCGCCAAATATATGGTCTTCCAATCCATGTGTACTAGGAAGCTCTATATCCATCTGTCTGTCCAAGCTTTGGTAAACTGTGGCACTTCCTTCATGAGAGGGTAGATTAGCCAGTTGATTTTGATAATACTGTATCCTTGTGGCATTTTGCTGCAAAAGATATTCTATCCCATTGCTTGAGTTCGTCAGTGCTTGGACACTGCCACAATTGTCAACACCAACTGAGGAATTTGCCATCAGATTTCCTACAACATCTATCTCCTTTTGCAAGCTAGCAACCTGCCACAGCAAGGATGAAGTTATATATATGAAACACAACTTATCTAAATTATGGTCTGATATAGCAAGTTTCGGGGGTCACAGAACCTGTTGCTGCAATGCAAAGATATGAGCAACACAACCATATATAGGATCCTGCATACGAGCCAGCGCTTCGTAAGATATGGTGATGGCAGCATCACTTCTATTCTGCATTGGAAGGTGTAACAACAGCCTGGAGACGTTACTAGCACCAAAAACCTTATGCACTGCTGCAAAATTGGTTGCAGCCTGATCATAGGAGAAGTAAGGAGCAAATACACACTCCCTCTTGCATTTTCTCCTTAGGAACTTGCATGCTCCACATGAAGAACCAAACCCTGTCATTGACCTGAGTTTGTACTTGTCTATTTCAATGGTTTTTCAGTAGTACAAGACTTGGACTAGTTTTGTCCAAGGAGAACTTGTGATTCGAATTTCGAAGGCTTATATAAGCCATCCATCACTTGGGAGGTCAGTTCTTTTTGTTGTGTCCAAAGGACAGTTTCACTTCAGTTTAAAGTATGTTCTTTTGGGTCTCTTTTGTGGCCTACATTGTCATTGTCAAGCAGAACAATTTTTCCTCTTTTATTTCTTAAAAGGGCTTTGAGTCATGAAGTTTCTTCCCACGCGTGATTATCATTGATTACCCAATCATCATCATCATTTGTTGGGCTTACAGTGATCGAGTGTAAAGTCTGATTTGTTAGTGTGTACATCGTAGAAATTAAATAACGTGTCAAGTGTGCTTCATGAAAATAAACAAAAAAAAAAATTTAACACCTAAAATACAACACTCGAGTGAGACACCATGTCATATGTGACGATGACTTCCAGTTCTCGTATATTAATATGTTAAGTTAGATAAATGTAATGTATGTAAATATAAGTGTGGTGTTGTTTAGTGTAATATTATGAGTATTCAAATAAAAGAATTAGAAAGTAAATAAAATAAAATAGCCATTTTTTTACTAGAAAAAAAATTCATTATAATCGAAATCCAACAATATTTACAAATTAGAAAAGATACATCAGATCTAGAAAAAGAAAGAAACAAATACAATCTATTATGTAAATTAACTAACAATCTATAGATTTATTCCTTACATGAAGACAATCGATATCTAAGCATCTTTCGAAGGAGAAACTAACATAAAAAGTATTGCAAGTTGAATAGTATATTATATCTTTTCTCAAAATAGATCTAAAACTCTATCCTACTTGTAAAACCTTCAAGATATGACTAACTACAAGAGGATTAACAAAAGACATCTTAAAAATTGAAAACTAAAACACTCATGAAAAAGATAACAAAAACACTTGTAAAAGAGATAATAAAGTCATAAGATCTATTATTGAGACAAACAGATCTAGACAAACAAACTTAAGATCTAAGCAAATTATTAGAAAAAAAAAAAAAAGATGGTGGGACTATCATTACAGAAAGAGGATGGTAATCCCCATGTTCCAACACTCTCAAGGGATGAAGGCTCAGAACAAGATAGAGATACAAAGAAAGCGAGGTTAGGGTGCCAAATACTATTTTATAAATTAACCAAATTGATACACAAAGATTAATGAAATTCAACAAATTTGGAGAGGATATTATTATTGTGTGAGAGAAATTTTTAATAAGAAACAATGAGTTCAAATTTTAAAATAATCTTGAAATCCTTTAACATTCTTTTATAAAACCTGAACATATCAGCCCTTAAATTATTTTTTTTTATGATAAAATATTGAAGGCAAATATGGTTTAATGAATACCAACCCTTAGATCATCACTTCCTGCTCCTGCAGAGGATCCAGGCTTGCTTGAACCTCACTCTTAACTTGGCTATATACCTTCGATATGAATACCTTAAGTTAGA
Organism: Ormosia emarginata; assembly: GCA_029884605.1. Classification (NCBI taxonomy): domain Eukaryota; kingdom Viridiplantae; phylum Streptophyta; class Magnoliopsida; order Fabales; family Fabaceae; genus Ormosia; species Ormosia emarginata. Next base: position 15,248,081 of record JAQQTP010000059.1, on the reverse strand, counting down.
GTTTATTGGAATCTCTGAGCATTTGATCATGTTTTTTAAAAATATTCTCAATTAAAAAAATACTAAAAAAATCAATTAACTAAAGACTTGCAATTGGGTGCCGAGCATAAATTGGGTGCTCGCACCTTATAACAAACGGCTATGTTATTTACACAAAAGATACCTCATAGATTTTACACATATCATATCACAACCATTTACTTCTTTTTTTTTTTTTTCTCTCCTACTTCTTTTTATTTCACATCTAAGATTTCATATTTCATATATGAAATTTCTGTGTACAAATTTCCTGTGTAAGAAACGTTTTTGTATAGCAAATCATTTTAAGCATATAATTTAACATGTGTGACAAAAATCAATACAGCATTCATTCAAATCAATGTCTATAGAGCTCGAGCGTTTAAATGTTCATAATTTCCAATAAACAAAATTTTAATAATTATTTAAAAAGTTAAATATTTTTAATGATACAATAATATTATATTATAACATATAATATATACTCTTTTTGTTCATTTTTATTTGTCGGTTAAGATTATGACACAACAATTAAGAAAGTCATTAAAATTTTTAATTATAAATAAAATTAATTTTATTAACTAAATTACCATTTACTAAAATATTAAAAATATTATTATTACTAAAATTTAAAGTAAAATTTAAAAAAATAATTAATGATTTATTAATTTTTTAAATAGACAAATAAAATTAAATAAAATAATTTTGTAAAATGAAAGAAAAGAGTATATAATTATAAGATAAAAATGTGAATTGAAATTAAATCCTTAAAATTTAATGCCAGCGCGCTTCATTCCAAATTTTATACTACCATTTCATACGGAAATATATAAATAAAGCGCTTGGTCGGATTATGAGACTTTTGGCCTGGATATTTGGTAATGGTCCATTAATTCCCCTAATTTAATCTCTCATTTATTTTAATCCCACCATAATTCAGGTTTAGCTGTTGGCCACTTAACTGTGGTCGGTGGTGTGATAAACTAGCCTACTTTCTGTTATTCCCGAAGTGTTAATTTCTGACTCTTTCAGACTAAAGAGACTAATAATACAAAATTATATAGCAATCAGCAACAGTCGCAGGGTGTGAACTTGAACTTATTCTCTACTCTCCAATGCTGTGGAAGAAAAGAACGGTTGTGCTAACGAGGAAGAAAAGAAAGGTGAAAGGAGTTGGGAGACAATGCCATTCACATTTGCATAACTTTCTGGTTTCTGTCATTTCAAAGCTGTAAACCTTTTTTTTTTTTTGTCTTTGACCTATGGACATGCATGAGAAGGGATACTTACGAGATGGTGGATGAAGAGCTTTGGCTTTCGAGTTTAACGATGAAAGTGTCTTTCTCTATCATGTATGTATCAGTCATTATTGTTAATTATCTCTTGAACCAATCTATTTCAAATTCCATTCTGATATTCTGATTCTCACTTATTCAAAGTTTTGTTTCGGTAGAGGCGAGGATGGAGAAAATAACTGTTGTGGAGGCAAAAAGTAGTAGTAAATAAAAAAAAGAAACGATTAAGTTAGTTATATATACTTTTAATTCTACCTTTCTCAAATGAATGCGCATAGTTTTTAAGTCTATATTTTTCATTAAGTAATTTATCTTATTATTTCATTTATATAATTTAAAGATATATAAAAGTTGTAAAATTCTTATGGCAATTAACACTAAATTGATATAAGTTGAGATTTTTAGATTAAAATATTAAAAAGTTGAGTGAAACAATTTTTTTTATAGGTCACATACATTATTATCTACTTAGTCTTGCATACATTAAATATGTATGTAGTGGAATTTGAGTATTTTAAGCATGTAGTATTAAATTTGATCATATGATTTATGTGTATAAAAATAATATTATTAAAAGAGATTCGTTTAGACATTTGACCGTGTTATATAAAATTAATTTTTTATTTATCAAATAAAAATATATTTTAAAAAACAAAAAAAATTAAATATTCATGGAACTCAAATGTCTATATAACTTGAAGGGATTCAAATAAGTTCAAGACTTCTTTGTATTTTTTAAACTCTAAATTTATATATTCCAAATTTAAAGTTATGGCATTTTTTCAAATAGTGAATGATAAAATTTATTTTAAAATTTTGATTATATATGTTAAATAAGAGTGAATATAAAATAAGCCAAAAACAAAAGTATTTTATACTAGGATATAACAAGGTATTTAGTCAACATTATATAATTTTAAGTGACAAATTCGTATGCTGAAATTTTGCAAGAGTTGAGCCGTGGAGGGGGGGGGGGGGGGGGGCACTGGCCTGCCTTTGGATCCGTCAGTGGATAGATGTAATTCTATTGGATAAAGGTTATAATTAGAGGTAATATGTAATTAACTCAGAAGAGTCGAGCAAGGTTAATAAAAAGTCGTAGGTCCAAATCACCGAGACTTTTGACATTGATATTAGAATGAGACAATCTCTGTCCCCTTGAAACTTGCTCATAAAAAAAAGGTTTATAATAGAGGAAATAAAAAAGTGATATTGTTTTTGCACCAAGTACAAGAGATTGTGTTGCTCTAACTCAAGAAACTGTTTTGTTGGAAGGAATTTGCATTGCATTTTACCTATTATAATTTTAATTTCCAAAGTACTCTTAATTAATTGGTATATTTTTTAAAGCCGAATTTATTTTTATCAATTGAGGCAGTGCTATAATACTTAATTTCATTTTCTTATTCAAATAATTTTCTAATTAATCACCATTATAATTAGAATGATGCCCTCAATTAAACAATCCTTTTTAAGTCATTCTTTACTTTATTTTTTTTAATTATTTAAACTCTCAATCAATATAATATATTAATTCTATCATAACTTTCTTAACTGTTTATATCTTATTTATTTGAAGTTTATTTTTATAGAAATGCAAAATCTTTTTCCTCAAGGCCATGTGGCTCAAATATGTTAGCTAAATGGGGTAATACAGTTGTTACCAACCCATTTTTAATATTTTTAATAAATATAATTGTCTGTAATAATTTTGTCACTCAAGTAACATAAATGATAGATGATGGTCATATCATCATTATTAGTGACATATTATTATTTTTAATAATGTAAGTGACAGAATTGTAATAAAAAAATACATTAAGTGACGATTTTAAATTTTAAGAATTAAATTAACAAAAAAAAAGTTACAAGATCAAATTAAAAATAAATAAAAACAAGTTACCAAAATACGTTTTTTTACCCTTTTTTCATTCAATTAATTTTAATTTCTTCTCTCATAATTCTCTAATCAATTTTTCTCTTCTCTAGAGTATATGTTTCTCAAAATTGTTGCTTATCTAATGACCTCAATTTAAAATTCAGTAATATCAATATTTAAGGGAATTCGAGAACAATGAAAATAGAGAAAACATGGGTTATAGATATATTAAACTCTCAATCAATATAATATTAATTCTATCATAACTTTCTTAACTGATTATATCTTATTTATTTGAAGTTTCTTTTTATAGAAATGCAAAATCTTTTTCCTTTAAGGCCATGTGGCTCTAATATTTTAGCTAAATGGGGTAATAAAATTCTTAGCAACCCACTTTTTTCAATCCGAGGTTAAAACTGGAAGAGTGAGAACATTTTTAAAATAGGATACAGATTGCAAAAAGCTGCATAAGTGCATAACTATACGTATAGGCAATTTAACAACTGAAAAAAAAAAAAACTAAGAACACCCGTTAAAAATACCAATATTCTTTTCAAGATATATAACTAAATCCCTGTGTTCTGAATTATAAATATGCATGGCGAAATTTTATATACAATTTTGATAATCTTATATTAAATATATATATATATATATATATATATATATATATATATATATATATATATATATATATATATTTTTTTATTTTATTTTATTACATATTTTTTATTAAATTACATATTTTTTAAAAAATATGTATAATATATACACTCTTAAAAATAATATATGAGTATATTTTTCCTTTTACATATAAAGGAAACTTATCAGATATTAGGTCTCTTTCTTATAATTGTGTGTATCTTAAGGTATACACGTGTCAAGTTAATTATGCATAAGAATTTTTCTCTATTAGAAAAAAAAAAAAAAAAAACTAAAAAAGTCTGACCAACACACAAGAATTTTTCAAAAAAAAAAAAAACTAAAAAAGCCTGAACATCACACAGGCACACACACAAGAAAAGTAAGTCTTACATCCTTAAAAAAATATGTATTATTATTTATATTCTTTTAAAAAATATAATTAATAAAAAAAATAATAAAAAAATATGTATAATAAATAATATTAAATAAAATATAAAAATAAATATATATATTATTTAATGTAAGAACGTAAAAGTTACACTGACAAAAATCCTGAACCCCACACACACACACAAACGACTTTATTTGGTTTGAAACTTATTTTTCTCTATTAAAAAAAGAAAAAAACTAAAAAAACAAAGAAAAAAACTAAAAAAGCCTGAACAACACACACACAAATTTATTTGGTTTGGAACTTTGGATCCACACACACACATGAATTTATTTGGTTTGGAACTTATTTTTCTCTATTAGAAAAAAAAAACACACGTGCGAATTTATTTGGTTTGGAACTTTGGATCCACACACACGCATACACATACACACACGAATTTATTTGGTTTGGAACTTTGGATCCCCACACACACACATATACATGAATTTATTTGGTTTGGAACTTATTTTTCTCTATTAGAAAAAAAAAAGAAAAAAACTAAAAAGGCAAGAAACACACACACGAATTTATTTGGTTTGGAACTTTGGATCCAATTGTTTTAGATCAGAACCGTGAATGGTTCTGGTTGGTTTGGTAGAATGAAGGAAAGAGTGAAGAAGGAGGGAGAGAGACAGAGAGAGATGGTTTTGGTTAATTTGAAATATGAATAATTTTTTTGGATGCAAAAAGGAAAATAATTATCTTACACTCTTAAAAGGGATGTAGGTACTATTTATACTATTTTTAATGAATGTAATTGAGTAAAAAAAAGTGATAAAAAATATATATATAATAAATAATATTAGATGAGGTGTAAAAAGAGGTATATGTACTGTTTGATATAAGAATATAAGAGTTGATGCAAAAATATACATAATTTTAAACTTGCTTATGTAAATAATTAAATATCAATCTGTGCTGAACTCCTGGTTCTCCTATAAAAAAACGTGATGAACAGATGTAAAACACATTTTTTCATCTTGTTATTCTGAAGCATAAGACTGAAGAAACTCGAGAAGTTCTGAATTTTCTTCAATTTCAGTGTGAGGAAGGTTAGGAGTTCCTAGAGCCACATGCAACACGTAATAGAGACACGGAGAGAGACAGAGGGAGAAGAGTGAGTAGTAGCAGAACAAGGAGCTTGTTTGCATCGTTGGGTCCATGGAACCCACCTTCTGGAGACTGGACCAGGAGTGGTGGGGTTCATTCCCCTTTTGTGAAATTGTCTCACAGTCACCAAATTAATTTCTTGTTTCTTTTCAATCATAATGCATACCCAAATTTTCTCCACCTGAGAATATTCAACATAATGTCATGAAAACTGAAAATTGAATCTGTTGGCTTGTGTTAGTCACTTGCACCATCTATGGAAAATTAAACAGCACCTCAAATATTAGTGTAATTGACTGTTAGAAATAGTATATTAATATTATTATTATTATTATTGGTTATCAAGTATACTTCCTTTTATTCATATAAAACAACAGTAACCAATGCTTGAATTTGAATAAGATGAGATGAGATGAGTCCTCCTATGCTTGTGTGGTAATAAACTCTCCTTAATACTGGTGGAGCAGGAAAAAGCTTCAATGCCAACCTCAAGGTCTAGGACTAAGAGTGACTGAGAACTTGCATTCACTGTATGCTTGCCACATGGCAAACCGGGCAATCTTCATTGTGTGGATGTTAAGCATTCTACAATCACTCCTTTGGATATGAATTTGTGTGCACTCAACCGAGCAACTACTATAAGTCCTCCCCTCTGGTCATTTCTGCTCCCCTCAAAGGCTTGCACTGCATTTGCTTGAAGTACCACTCCTTATCTGCAACTCCAAGTCAGAACACAGCCATGGCTGCCTCCGTCTCCACTGTCGGAGCTGTCAACAGAACTCCAGTATGATGCTTTTCCCACTTTGTTACATACACTTGACACTTATTTAATTACTATTGTCCTTAAGGTCTTATTTGATGTGCATGTTTATATAACTCACATAGGTCACATATGTATCGTAGCCACAAAAATTATATTGTAGAATGAATAAATATAAATATAATTCAAAAAATACAATTTCAGAGGCTCTCAATCCGTGTTTAAATTATATATGTTTTTACTATAATAGAACTTTCTTTTCATTATACATACCGCACTAGTACCGTACAGGGTAAGATCAAATGGGTTAGTGCCATTTGGTTGGTATCAACTATCTAAGTGATTTGACATGCATGTTTATATTAGCTCACCTTTTTTTTGCCTGAGAAAGATATTAAGTTTATATAGGTCACCTTGGTATTCATTAATTTAGTAATCAATATACGGATACCAAATTATAAATGGTGCTTTCTCCAACTTGATGCATGATATAACATATTGGAAATTGGAAGCATGTGAAAACTAAGAACGATATAGAATAAGGGGGGGGGGGAAAAGAAGGGGGTGTGGTGGTTCTCACTATTTCACAAATTTTATTTCTACACTAAAGCCTTACACTTTTCTTTTTGGAAAAAGAAAAAGAAAGAGAATATATATGAGGATGTATGTTTTTATTTTATTTTCAAAGAAGAAGGTATAAGAGTTTGGCTTAGAAATTAAGTGTAAGAATAACAAAACTCTCACTATTTGGTTTTGTTTGAACACGAACTGAGTATTGAACTTTTAATATATTAGTATGAATAGTTTGAAAGAGTAGCTACTGTGATATTGCAGCTGAGCTTCAATGGCTCTGGAGCTGGAGCTTCAGTTCCCAGCTCAGGCTTCTTCGGCAGCAGCTTGAAGAAGGTTACCTCAAGACTCCCCAACACCAAGGTTTCCCCTGGAAGCTTCAAAATTGTTGCCGCAGAGATTGACGAGAGCAAGCAAACCGACAAAGACAGATGGAAGGGTCTGGCCTACGATGTTTCAGATGACCAGCAAGACATCACGAGGGGGAAGGGTATGGTTGATTCCCTTTTCCAAGCTCCAAGTGATGCCGGAACTCACTATGCAGTCATGAGCTCTTATGAGTACATTAGCACTGGACTTCGCACGTGAGTGAGACGGGAATTGGGAATGGATCGTCTTATGTGAGTTTTTCACATGACTTTGTCATGTTGAAAGAAAGATAGACACAAATACTTTAAACAAGGCCCACAAATGTTGATAGTATCTCTATTCACGTGACCCTCTTATATGAAAAACTCACATGTGAAGATCTATTAGTATTTGCTTATGATTTTATTATGATGAGTTGATAAATGAAGTCCCTTTTGATCTAAAGCTGGAGATGATGGTGTTTTAGGTACAATTTGGACAACAACGTGGACGGCTTTTACATTGCCCCCGCCTTTATGGACAAGCTTGTTGTTCACATCACGAAGAACTTCATGACCCTGCCCAACATCAAGGCATGTAATTAGATATATATAATTTCTGCATAAACTGCCCTTAGACTCTATTGTAATAGGGAGACACATTCAATACTTTCATTATTTTTACAGGTACCTCTCATTCTTGGTATCTGGGGAGGCAAAGGTCAAGGAAAATCTTTCCAATGTGAGCTTGTCTTTGCCAAGATGGGAATCAAGTGAGTTCTTGCCATACTAGCTGCAAAAGTACCCATCAAATATATATGTGTGTGTATGCATGTATGAATTCACATGCTTCTGCAAAGATTTGAATTATTGAACCTCATGACTTAAAAATCCAACACTCAACAACTGATCTGCTAGTCTTCGTTGAATATATGCTGTGCTACCTACCTTCTAATCCTTGTGTGATGTTGTAAATTACATTGCAGCCCCATCGTGATGAGTGCTGGAGAGCTGGAAAGTGGAAATGCAGGAGAGCCAGCAAAACTGATCAGGCAGAGATACCGTGAAGCTGCTGACATAATCAGGAAGGGAAAGATGTGCGCTCTCTTCATCAATGATCTTGATGCAGGAGCTGGTCGTCTTGGTGGAACCACCCAATACACTGTTAACAACCAGATGGTGAATGCCACACTCATGAACATTGCTGATAACCCCACAAATGTGCAGCTCCCTGGTATGTACAACAAGGAAGATAACCCCCGTGTGCCCATCATTGTCACCGGTAACGATTTCTCAACATTGTATGCTCCTCTCATCCGTGATGGGCGTATGGAGAAGTTCTACTGGGCTCCTACAAGGGAAGACCGCATTGGTGTCTGCATAGGAATTTTTCGCAGTGACAATGTTCCTGAGGCTGACATTGTCAAGATTGTCGACACCTTCCCTGGTCAATCCATCGGTAAGTACTAAGTGTCATCAACCAACTCTCTCAAAACTTTAACCTAAGGTACATAAATGACTTTATTATATTTCTAATACATTTCCTCATGCAAGAGCCAACTTTTTATTAGGCCTATTTTCTTGATGTTTTGAAATTCAACTTTTTATCGAGATTCTGATACAATATCAACAACTAACTCTTTTAAAAAATTAAATTGTTAGGTGAAGGATATGAATGGCTTTATTATATCACTAACACTAAGTACCCTGCTAGAAATTTAAAATCTCCACATGTACTAAAACAATAAGAACGACTAATGCTATCACATCCCATGTGCTACTGCAGATTTCTTTGGTGCACTCAGGGCCAGAGTATACGACGATGAAGTAAGGAAGTGGGTTTCTGGTGTTGGTGTTGAGGGCGTTGGGAAGAAGCTTGTGAACTCAAAGGAAGGACCTCCAACCTTTGAGCAGCCCAAGATGACTTTGGAGAAGCTCTTGGAGTATGGTAACATGCTTGTCCAAGAACAAGAGAATGTGAAGAGAGTCCAATTGGCAGACAAGTACTTGAAAGAGGCTGCTCTTGGTGATGCTAACGAAGATGCTATTAAGAGTGGAACTTTCTACCGTACTTAGACTCCTTATCCTAGAGGCCTTGATTGGAGGTTTGCATCTGACTTAATGTTTCTCCAACTTAAACAAGTATATTAGGCTAAAAAAAAATTGGTCTAAATCATAGGTTGTTTTCTGTGCAGGCAAAGCAGCCCAGCAAGTAAATATTCCTGTTCTTGTACTGATCCAAATGACTCAAACTTCGACCCAACTACTAGAAGTTATGATGGCACCTGCTTGTATACATTCTAAGCATTCTCAATGTATTAGGTGGAAGGAAAAGATGCTTAGTTTGAGATAATCGAATAAGTTTATTATCCTTTTCATTTTGGATTGCTGTCCTCTATAATTTTGAGCTATATTATGCACAATGTAAAATTGAATTTGGTGCCTTTCTCTTTCTGCCCAAGTTTTTGCTTCTCTAGATTTAATTTTGTTTGAGATGAAGATATTAATACCGTACTCCAAGTGCTAACGACCTGAACTTGGGGGAAAAGGCCAAGGTCAGAGCTCAAGGACGAATGACAAACGACCACCATATCGTAAACATTACAAACTACCACATTCATAGGAAGAGAAAGCTGTTCTACATATCACCTAAATATTCTGATGCTTCCCAATCCACCACAAAAAACTGTAGTTTCCCTTCAAATATGATACACTATGATCATGATTACCAAACGTCATTGCTAAAGTAAGAATATCACTACTGAAAAAAATCATTTGCAAAACACCTATGGTTGATATTCAAGTATATCATGAAAGCAATGGCAACGACAGAGTAAATTGTTTGCCTTAAATCTTGAAAGTTTAGAATTGGCAAACTTTGAAGAAGTGAAATGTGTCACTCAACATCAAAACTAGGACCATAGGGTATTGGGTTAAAACAAACAACGAATTAACTACGGATAAAAAGTGAGTCGGCAAAAGCAAAATAACTCTAATTTTTTAAAAATATTTTTTTACACTACTTCTTATACTAGTTAATGAAGTACAAATTTATAATTAATTATGTATATAAATTAGTTAATAAATATCTTATTAATCAACTAATACACATTATTTCCGTTAACTAATAAATATATATAATTAATTATAAATTTATACTTCATTAATTAGTGTCAAAAATAGTGTAAAAAAAAGTGGTGTAAAAAAATAGTAAAATAATTATTTTTTAAAGCAAAATACTCATCAGACCAATAGAATCTCAAGCGCATGCACAAAAATAATGCAAGAAAGTTAAACACTGAATACAAAAGAACATAAGCACAATATTTACGTATGGAGTAGAATCCTCTCAATTTTTTCCCTCTCAAGTGGTCAATTGTAGGAGAGAGAAAGATACAAAACAATAAAAGAAATTTCACAAGTTTTAATCGGGTTCCGCACTTAACTTTTTTTGTATCTTTCTCTTTTCTGCAATTGACCACTCAAATGAATAGTTGACCCAGCCCCTTGTTGTTTGAAGAAACCCTCCACTTCAATTGGTATTTTTTCACGAAAAGCAAACATGAGATAATAAATCCAGTCTTTCACTAAGATTTCGAATAGCTGTCCCGAATTCAAGTTGATTATGTTTCGCCTCTTCCTCGGAGAAAGACGATCAAACAATTCCCAATCATGGTCCTTGCGGATCGGATCATCCATATAATATACAAAAAGAAACTCCAGATATTTGATATCTTTCTCTTTGAATGAAATCTCAATTCCATCGACGGTTTCATTAGATATCTTACAACTAGAATCCCTCTTTTTTCCGATCCAGTTCCTCCACCACCGCGAACCCCAGTTAGATTCAGGCATGATACACTTTTTAGTTATTGGGAGAACCCGAGTACTCTCTCTCGGATCCAGGAAAGAGCTCTCAGAGATCTTTTTTCCTTTTGGAAGATACAGGAGCGGACCAATCAACCTATTGATATTGGAAGATTCAAAAGATTCTTCCAATGTATCATTTCTGGTCCAATGGAATTCATAAGTATAGGAAGAAGCCTGTCAAATAGACATTTTTTCTTTCAACCATATTTCGATTGTTAATACGATATATAAGGACCGCTACTACAAAGAATATTACATCCTTGATCATGAAATATCAATTGCTTGTTGAACCCTGTGAATTGCGTGAAAGTAGGATACTCCAAATTCGAGAGTCCAAGAGTTTTATAAAACTCTCTTGGTGGAAAAAAAATGTGAATGAAAGATCTCGCTGAATTGAATTAGGTCTATGAATCTAAGAAATAACAAGAATTCTCAATCTCTCTCAATATCTCTCTCAATTCGAAAATCCAAGATTTAAATTGATGTCATTTCATTGAATCCTCCTAAATTAAATTACATTGCTTTATCTGAAAAATTTCACTTCAATTGGAATTCGTTTATTCACTATGTATGAGGATCCTCACTAAGCATTTATTGTTGAATGGTTAAAGCACTCAACTCATAATTGACAGATACGTAAGTTCAATTCCTGAAGAAAAAATTAAAAGGATCTTGACCCATTTATGTATCGTGATTTTCTTCACGCCTATAACGCAAGACTTATGTCCGCGGATTTTTCACTAATTGGATATTGTAGCTCTTCCAAAACAAGCAAACATAGGCATTATCATTGACCCATCGTGCCTGATAACATGAGATTCAAATTAACCCCGTAGTTTAAATTTAATGGACCTGACCCAAATACTAAGAAAAACATACGGATGCAAATATCCTGCACCATTGTTGTAGGCCCAACATCAGGAAAAAGAAAAAACACAAACAAACAAACATTGACGTAGGTTCAATTCACCGAGTCCGTGTCTGGGTTGGTGTTACTGTTGCGGTATGCCGAAATCATGTTGAAGAGGCAAACGTATCCCAGTCACTGTACAATTGTACATGTTATATTTGAGTAGTAAACGTGGATGATGTCATATTGGAGCTAAATAAAAATTGCTTGGACAAGAAGTAATAAAAAGATGTTGACATACAAAAAAAAAAAAGGAAGAAGTAATGAAAAAATAGTTTTTCCCATGAAAGAAATTGTTTTATAATTTGAACCAAATAGATCCTTAGTAGTTAGTAGCCAAGTATGAATTTCAAACTCAAACACACACCCACACTGAGGTTTGAATTAGAGCAAATTCGTGCCCAAATTCTCATTGTTATTTAAATATAATAATCATAAAATAGTGATGGGATGTGTTAAGGTAAAGTATTATTTTTTAAACATACCAACATATGTCGTACACTTGTACACTTTTTTTTTTTTTGCTGACTGTATAAGATGAATTATTCAATGACCTTAGGCGTTGAGAGTGGAATAAAATAATAGAATTAGAGTTCAAGTCATATACTTACGACCTTGAACGAGTTCATGAAGAGTTTGGTCCCAGTCAATATGCATGCTTACCAACATTAGGTCCGTATTCTAGCAACGCCTAATACAAAGACTCGCCATAATTATAGCTTGAAATTTCAGAGAAAAGATTGCAGCTTAATTAAGGTCAAATTAATATCGCCTGCAAAATTCTAGTAATACAGTCTTGTCTTACGCTTTGGAATCATAATTATTTGATTCAGTCAGTCATTAAGCAGGCAAAGAATGTAATTAGGAGACATTTTCCATTACAACCATAAGATCAAACCTTCTTTTAACGTATGCAGAAAAGAAATAAGTAAGAATTTTTACTTGCTGGGGGTGTTATTGACTTGGTGTATTTAAATCAGATAACACTCCTAAAAGCATGGATGACCTTGTCAAGAGAATAATTATTATATGCTTAATATTGCGTATATTCACACTATTCACCAATTCTTCGGTTCACTTTTGTAGCAATTAGGAGGTTGACCATAGCACAGGTGGATGTAACTAATAGGAATTAAACACGAGTTTCAATGCATCTTATGGTGATACAACATATAGAGAGGGACAACTGACATAAGACATCTGCACCATCAGGCATCAGCTGGGCTAGAAATCCGTTTTGTTGTTCTTCTGGTTCTGGAACCGACCTTTTTGAAATCCAAATTAGAAGATACACTTGCATACACACGTTGCAAAAGTATATTAGACCGCCCCATACTCATTGCTACCAACATACACGTAATTGGAATTTGCCCAAATTAATGCCTCATTAGTTAGTTCCATATACATTTAGAACTTTCTGGCCTGTGAGCTTACTGTTTTTGCGTTGTCTTTTTTTTTTTGGTACATTGTTTTTGTGTTGTCTTTATTAATTAGTCCACTTGTACTAAGCTTTTAAAGTTGCATTTAAACTTGTCTTCTACTTTTTCAGATACATGTATTTAAAAAAAAAAAAAATAGAAGAAAGAGATATTGTCTCATTTAAAGGACAAGAAAGACTTTACCACAAGCATAAATAAGAACTTACAGTAATACTTAACTATGTGCAAAAATTTGAGAGAACATTTAAAAAATAAATTGTTATTTTCTCAAAAATAATATTTCTTAAACATGCTTTAAATCACTCTCAAATAAATTTAACACGACACAACAATGCGTTTGACTGTTCAAAAAAGACTTGTGTTACATATAGACGTCATAGCTATTAGCAACTTCCTTTCATATGAGTAGACCATAGAAAGGGATGTTTGTTTTGAGCAGTAACTTGAATTATTTTTAATTAATTTAGAAGTCACCAAACAGAGAATACTAGTAACTAACCGTGGTTGATTAAGTGTATTTATTTCTCTCGTGATTTTCAATCATGAATATTTGATTTAAATATACAAAGTTACTATTTACCTAAGAAAATTGTAACATAAGTATTTGGTTGTTTTAGCCTTTGACCAATCGTTAACGCAATTTTAAGATTAAAGGTGATCATTAAGTAAATTTTTTTTTAAATAATAATTTTAATTTTGATAAAAAAAATTATGAGTTACCATATAGTTATCATATTCGAGAAGTCTGATCTCTTAAATAGTTGTTAATTATAATCAAATACATTAAATAATATGTCAACATTTAATTGAATGATAAAGTAAATTGAAAAGAGAGTCAAAATTAAATTCATTTTAATATAACCTATTAAATATAATGAATTAGTTCAATAATTTTTTTAACTATACGTAGGGTATCTTTAGGCCAATTTTTATGTCAACCAAAACTAATAAATACTTGATTTTTTTTTTGGATAAAGAATAATTCCTTGATTTTAAAAATGTACATCTACGTTGCCCAGATGTATTCAGGACTATAAATTCTCCTAAATCTTAGTCAAGGTTCAAAAGGAGTACTTAAGGTAACATAATTGGTGCGTTGTCTTTTATAACCTATAAATACTAAATAGAACTATATCATTTTAATACAAATAATAAATTAATAATAATAATACAATTCATAAATGCAATCTTCGAATTTAATTTATATGTATTATTAACTAATTATGTATTGACATATTATTAAAAATATTTGATTTTTATAATAATTTTATAAAAAATTATATATATAATAATATATAATTAATTTATAGTATATTACAATAACAATATATCAAAATTAAACTCATATTTTATTTATCACATAATGCATTTCTATTCTAGTTAAAAGAGATGCAGTTTACGCATTTGAAAAAAGAAAAAGATGCAGTTTTTATAATTTGAATTTCAATGAGAGAATCATCATTTTTTCAAAAGAAAAAGTAACTTACCGGTTTAAATAATCAATACTAGTGTTGACTTGTTTCTACCCCAACTCCACTATATATATCACATAAAAGTCGGTTTTCAGTATCTGACAAGCCAATCAAAATCGCAATACCTGTACATTCCACAAGCCAAAGTGCCAAACTTATCCACATATTATTTTACGGAACGTTTTAAATGCTTCAAAACAAAATTTGAAGCATGTATGTTCCACATCTTTTGTATTGTTGATTTTGTATGAGAATTAATCATTAGCTTTTGTATTCGACTTAAACTTTTGTTAACAGGTAATCAATTATCAATTTTTTTTTCTTTCTCAAATCTTTTTTTTTTTCCTTCAGAACCACCTCTCATCCCAACAATTTTCATGACAGAAATCTTCATTGCAATTCAAAATTATCAAGTCATAAACAAACCCCAACCTTTATGACTAACCACAATTCCAATCCCTCAAACACTAACTGCAACGTCTCTTTTTTTAAGAAAAGAAAGAATGTCATATCATAATAAAGTAAAATAAAATATAAAAGTAAATAAATTATAAATTAAGATCAATTTATTTTTAATATATGAATAAATATCTTCAATCGTAATTGTATAGTAATCGAGTATTGAAATTACTATTATTTTTTTTTTGTAGTGAGAGAATAATAAAATATAATTACAGTAAAAATAAGCATGAAAAGAAATCACATATCCATATTATATATATATATATATATATATATATATATATATATATATAAAATTTTTCTCATCAAGCATGTTTAATTACATAATCAATGTAGAAATAATCTTACAAAAAGTAAAAACTAACGGTTGAAAATTTACTCACCACAAGATGTTTATAAATGTATATATATATAAAATTGCATCAAGCATGTTTAATTACATAATCAAGTATACAAAAAGTAAAAAGCTTTACTCACCACAAGATGTTTATAAATGTACAGTTCATCAAAATAGCAAAACATCTGACTTTCTAAAAAGATATACGGATAGCCATCAGTAGCCACCGACAGTACCAGTCCCCTAAGACTGTTGAGAAGGAACCGTAGCAGGATTCTCCTCTAGGTCTTCTTCGTCAGATGAGATCATCATCGGAGCGATTGAATTTCGAGCAGAGGCTCGAGCAGTGGAGAGAAATGAATCCTCCTGTGGGGTGTAATAGAGATCATCCCATAGATTGCGAATAGGTAGGTAAAACTCCAAATGAACAAAAGCAATGAAGTTAAAAACAGGCGAGTCATAGCGACCTCAAGCTAACGACACCGTCAAGTCCCCATGATAAATGCAACGGTCCGTGCGCAGGTTTATATGTCAACAGTCAGGACCTCCGTGGAAGGTCATCATCGCATATCCCAAAAATCTATGTGGACGAGACGACATCTTCAAGTAAGCTCTAAACATTGTCAGGCCAGAAACTAGGAAACTCGGGCGCTTCCCTTTCTTCACGAACGTCTTCTCAGAAGCATATAAATAAATAGAAATATGAAAGTACGGAAAAGATGTGAGACGCCCAGCATTCAATACCAATATGACAATAAGAAAATAAAACGGCGCTGGGCGCCCACATAACATCACAGTACATATATATATATATATATATATATATATATATATATATATATATATATATATATATATATATATATAAGATCAAATAGAAATAATAAAATAAGCAATAAAAGAAAAATAACAACAGTATCTCAGGCAGTAAACAATTTATCAATCAGATAATTATTTCAACAATTAAAATGAGACAATTTAATAGTTATGGACACTCATGCCAGAAGAAATATGAAACCGACAATGCATAATGCATGAGGTATAAAAAATCCTACTCCATGGAGTTAGACATAAATATTCCGAGAGAATGATCAGGGAGTCATGTCGATATCTCGTTAGCCTAAAAATAAAGTGTTTATCATAAAAATAATATTTTGCGCAACATGGCACTCTTAACAAGATCGCGATATAGGACAATGTCTCAGTCCGAATCGTCGGTGTGTTTGCATCAGTCTATCCCACGACCCCAGTGGAACTACCACTGTCTATTATGAGACACCCACTCTCCGACGCCCCCAAGGCTAACAATATGACCTACACTTAGTCTACTCGCACACACACTAAGGTGTAATTCAATCTTCTAAGCATGCACCGCCTTAACAACAGAGTCCAACAGACTTTCACAAATGCATGATGACTCAATGCATATTCATGTATATTCATCAACAATATACTTCTCATGAAACATACCACGAATTGATCATATTAAATATCAATAAGTCTTTGGTCTCACACATGGACTCACAATAGCATATAATCTATTCTCAATGTCAACATGCATATATAAGGTTCAACACAAACCAAAATTCCATTTTATGATTCCAACATTCCTAATTACCTAAGTCTTGATTAATTACATAAGTTTAGGTCAAATAGACCCTTGAGGCCGTGGCCTCTGAAAACAAAATTCAACTAATTTTCTTTCATCACATTATTAATTTCATAACTCTAAATTGCCTAAGTCCAAAGGTTGCACCAAAGCACCATTTGGATCCCAAAAACCCCCTAGAGGCCGTGAGCCTCCCAAGAGTATCAAATCCTAATTTTTTTCATTACATGCATCAACCCTTTAATACCTAATTACTTAAGTTTCAAATCATACAAAAATCAAACTCAAACCCCCAAAATTATAGTCCAAAACCGTGACCTCCCCAAAGGGTAGGAAACCCTATATTTTTCCATTCATCTAATCCAAGTAATCCAACATCATAAAGACATTCAAGACAACCAACATTTTAATATAAACCAAATATACGCAAAAGCATGAAAAACGAACATACAAAGAGAGCAATCCATTAAGGATTCCTCCATCAACAACCACTCAAAAGTTCTCTCACCACCAATAATGGTTGAAGTAAGTAAATCTTCATCTTACCTAAAGGAAGAACATGAAAATCCTCCCCTTGTTGGTCCTTATGATTTTCGTCCAAAGCTCCACCAAACCCTAAGAATCATAACTCAAAGAATCAACACCAATGACTTGAAAAAGAAAGGATCCATGGCCATGAAAATGACGATAGAAACGAAAAAAAAAAGAAGAAAAAGTAAGGAATCAAAGATTTACCTCAAAAACTTCAAGCTTTGTTCTTGAAAAAAAGTGAAGAAGATGATAGATTTAAAATAAAATCTCTAAAGAGAAAATGTTTAAAATGAGAAGAGAAGTGTAGAAATGGTGGTAGTGAAGCAAACAAATGAAGATAGTCACAAAGATGGGCTACTGCCGTGGAGAAGAGAAAAGGAAGAAGAAGAAGAAAAAAGAAAAATGTGAGAAGAGGAAATGAAGAGAAAAAGAGTGATAACTTTTGTGATTTAGGATTTTTGGAGTAAAATGATAAGGTGAAAAATTAAATTTTTGACTCCCCCCTAAAGCCCTAAGCTGCGGCACACAAGAGAGAAGGAGAGGGAGAGATTGACTTCTCTTACAAGTTTTAGGCATTTTAGTCATTTTTGGTCAAAACTTCCTTAAGAAGCTTTGATTAAAAATACATTATTTTTTAATTAAATGTGACTTGATTTGATATAAAGTAGATTTTCTTTGGATAAGATAAGATTTCTACTACAAGCTATTATCTAATGGACAATTGTTACAATTGACAGAAGTCAATATTAATTATTCAACAGATAATAAAATACACAGTGATTTTTATTTATCAGATAAAATTTTTAAAAAATGTGAAATCTCGTAAATCGTATTTAGCATCGGGTTTAGTAAGATTCTCCTGTCGATGTTTCCACAGATTAAGGTCTTTGGAAAAAATATTTTATTTCTCCGGCTCCGCTCAATGTGCACGTAAAATGAGGAATAATATTAAAATATTTCACATTCTCAGAAAAATTCACAAAAATCACAAATATTATAAAACGACTATTTATCATAAAATTATAAATTTTCAGGGTGTTACAATAGCTAGCAAACCAACTACCACTGACAGCCTATGAACCAAACCTCAATTGGAACCCCGTGCCATCATCACCAGTCAAGCATGAACTGTCGAGCTCCTCATGAACCAACACCTCTCCTTACCCCCCCCACTAACCACCTTGCCATCACCATTAAACCCAAGCCACACAGCCACTCTACCACTAATAGCCCAGAGCATACTCGCACCCCATAACCGAACCATCCATAATCGCTAGCCACGAACCCAAAACCACCATCATTCATTATGACCACTGCTCAGAACCCAAACACGTAGCCATGCCCATGTCGATTTCAACAATGTAGCTTTTGATCCATTTCCAAATTGGTCTAGCATGTGATTGAATTGGATTGATCTAAATCAAACAACACATTTTTTTGGTTTTCGATGTTAAAATTTTACTAATATTCCAAGTTGATTTAAATGAAATTGATTGAGATCCAGCTTATAGGAAAGTTATAGGTTCTTAATTTAATTATTTTAAGTGCATAACCATTTGTTGGGTGTTCATCTTATATCTATTTTTTATTCATTCACTCATTTTTTTCTCTGTTCTTGCCACTCTCACCTTTAGGGGTATCTAGTGGGTCGGGTCGACCCAACTCTACTAATAAAATACGAGTTGAGTTTGCGAGTTAGGTTAAAAAATGCTTCAACCCTCAGTGTGTAAGTTAGGTAGCAAGTTGGAGCACGTCCAATTCGTACAAACTAAACCCTTTCACGTTTTTTTTAATTATTAGAATATCAGTTAGATGATAAATAGTATATGAAAAAAATAGATAGTAAAGTCAATGATTATGTCAATACATATGACATACGTGATGACACTGACTTCGATTGGTTAGACTAATTTGCTGTTTGATTTATGACTAGCTTTGTTTAGTTTATTCCAGACTTGTTAGCTGTTAATTTGTTATATACTTATTGACTTTGTGAATACCCAATTTTGTCCGAGGAAAAAAAAATAAAAAATGAAAAAGAAAAAAAAAAGATGACCTAATTTTCTCTCAAGTTGTACATTGAGCCTAAACCAATTTGTGACCCATCAAATATGGGTCAACTCAAATCCATTCTGGCCCATGACCCATTAAACTTGAACCTAAATCCATATTCCCCAAAACCCTAATTTGTCATATAAATTCCTAAGCAGTAACAACCAAAAGGAGGGAAGCAGCCGAGCAGCCATAACTTTTTTTCCATTTTCTCTTCCCACGCATACACAGCAGCACCCAGCTCCAACCTTCACTACACTCACCAACCACCACCTTCACTATTCATCATCTTCCTAAACCACTCACCTCCTACAAAACTTCATCATCTTCATCCATTTCATCTCCATCCATCATTCTCACCATCACCTTCCATAAACCAATAACTTTCAACCATTATCAACCTTTCACCACCACCTCTTCCATCTTCAACACAACATCACCATCAACCATCAAAGCCTTACCCACTGCAGCCCCACACCAATGACACTGCCGAACAGCTCCCAGCGGTCCAGATCTATTCGTCTACCGCCGCACAGCCCCGTGGTTCGTCAACCCACACGCAGCACTGCCCCTGTTCATCCAACACAGTCGTCGAAGCTCCAACCCAACGCACCAGGACCAATGACTCGCCGCCCAACCGAGTCGCGTGTCGCGCGAGTCCACCCAGATCAGCGCGTCTCCGTCACCCGCGACCTCCCAGCTGGTTGCGCAACCTACACTCAGTCAGACTGCCCAAGCCTCGCACTGTCATCGCCGAATCGTTCCGACGCGCCTCCGACCAGCAAGCCGCACTAGACCGCGATGCCAGCCTTCACCCACCATCTTCGTTGCACCAGATCTGTGCGAGTCCAGCCGTGCACCGCCACTTGGATCCACTCGCCAGAACCCGCCAGGTCTGAGCTCGTCGGACCGCGCCTCCACCAGATCTGCGCCAGATCGGCACCAGCAACGAGACGTGCGCCGCACCAGTACCAGTCGGTTCTGCCTCGCCTCGCCGCGCCGCACCTCGCCTAGCACCACTGTCCGTGCCACCTCCATTTCACAGTTTCTCTTTTTTTTCCCATTTTGCTGCAATTGCTATGTTTGAGCTTCCAGAAAGCAATCTTTTTTTTTTTGCTTGTCTTTTTATATTTTTTTTTTTTGGCTTTTGTCAAGGCTGAAATACCATTAATGGGCAGCAGCCCATAGTCCCTTATGGCTTTAAAAAAAGAGGAAGAGAAAAATATACGAAAATAATAAATTAAAAAAACCAAAAATAGAATAAAACATTAAAAATTAAAAAAAATAAAAATAAAAATTTAATCAATGCAATTATCAATGATGGTGATTGAATAGCGAATGTTATCTTCAATGTCATTTGGATCATAAGGGTTTATTGAATAGCCTTGTACTGCCTTGAATTCTATGCAAGAATGTTTCTTTCCAAAAATCTTTTTCTTAATTAAAATCAACCAACTTACTCATTTTTTACAGAACTACGTGACTTTGAGTTTCTCATTTCACCCGGAGATACGTAGGAGCATAATTTTTATTCTGTCAAGCCAAAAATTAAATTTTTATAATTAGGTTTTCTTTTCATTCTTTTTTCCTAAAAAAATAAAAATAAAAATAGTTACAATGTTTTTAAAAGGAGTAAAATAAATAAATTTGAAATTATCAAGTTTTTGCACAACTGACTTAAGATACCATCTCAGGACGGGTGTGATAGGAGTGCAGTGGGATTAAGTTTCCACCATTCCCTATCCATAACCGACTCCTGAATCCGATCTGGTTTTCAAAGACTATTTTCTAATTTTTTTTTAATTTTTCTTAATTTTAATAAAATTGGTGGCGACTCCATTTTAATTTTTTAATTAAAAATCACGCGAACTGCTACTTCGCTACGATCCCGGTCGCGACAGACTTATAGTACTTAGTTTATTTGAAATTGAGACATATTATATTTGAGTAAGGTCAGTTGAAACTTATAGTGTTAATTTATTAGATTTTGATTTTTTTTAAAAAAATATATATCATACCCACGAATTCGACTAAACACAAACCACTCTTGAATAAGTTGAGTTGGGTTGGGTTGAACGAAAAAATTTCATCGACTCAACTAAACTCAACCCACTGCTCTTATGAATGGATGGACTAAAAAAATGTTACTTAATTCACTCAACCCACCTAGCAGACACTCCTACTCACCCTCTCCATCTCTAAATAAACACAATTATTTAAGAATATCTAATTAGAAGGAATAATTAGAAAATTTGTATTTTAAGCATTTTAACTTAAACAAGTAGGAGAAAGTTTCGTCAAATTTATGGGTGTCAAAACGGGTTAGTCTGGCCCATTCGGGCCAGCCCATTCAGGGTTGGGTCATTTTCGGGCCATATAAATTTTGGGTTGATATTTTATTAGTCCAGCCCAATTCATTTAGTCTTATGTAATGTTAAAATAGTGGGTTGACCCGATCTATTCGGGTCATGTATGTTTTGGGTCGACATTTTACTAACACAACTCATTCATTTTGTCAAGCTATTCAGACCAGCTTATCAGATTTGATTCATTTTGACACTCCTAATCAAATTTTATAAAGTAAGTATGATAAGAGAATGATTATATCTACATTTTTAAAAAATTTATATCTATATATAAGAAAAAACAGGAAGCAACCGGTTTTCCCTGGTATCTTAGATGGAGCATGGAGAATTGGAGCATGTTAAATGCCTCCGTTATTTTACCTGCATACTCGCACGTTGATTGTCTACCTAAAAACTTAAGACAAACACCGGAAAATGACAGCTTTCTTCGCTGTGTTGATTCTGACTCGCAATAACCAATATATCTGAAACATTGGAACAATTAATTGAAACATATAGAATCCAGAATGAAACTCATGGCGATCAATTAATATTATTAAATTACTCAATTTTCCATTATATGGCAGCATTACTTTAAGAAAAATGTTTAGTCCCTATAAATTGTAAAGAAAAAAACCACTTGACATCACATGAAAATTAAGGGTGCTCATGGTGGAGTTAGGTGAGTTTAATTTGACCCAATCTTGATCTTATATATGTTATTGAGTTGTGATTGGATTAATTTGATATTTAGATAAAATATTAAAATTTAAATATTATGTATAATTAAATTATAAAATTTTAAAAATATAAAATAAAAATTATATAACATATATTTTGAAATAAAGTATAATAATGTAAAAAAGTATTAATTTAAGTTAAAAATTTTATAATTTGTTATTAATTTTTATAAAATTATATATTTTAATGTATTATGTAACATCAAGTCAATTTGAACTAATTCGAAGTATAATCTAAACTCAATTTAAATATTACATCGGACCAAATTTTTAAAACACAGTCTAACTAAATTAACTTCGGACTGGACGAATCATTGGGCCGAGATGAGCCATTAGCATTCCTACATGCCATCCATTTAGAGTTTGTTTGGTAAATATTATTTTTTTGTCAAAAAAGTTTTTTCATGTGTTAAAAAGTTTTCTCATGAGTTAAAGTGATGTTTGAATAAAATTACTTAAAGTGATAAAAAAAACTTTTTTTTCTTCATAATCTCTAGTTTTGAACATTATTGAAAAAACTTTTCCTTCAAAAGTTTATTGTGTTATGTTTTACCAAAATAATCTTAAATAATAAAATATTATATAATATAATTACATCATTTAATATCTTTTTTAATAATTTATTATACAAAAATGATTTTTAAATTATTTTTCAAATAACATGTTTAAACATAAAATTAATTATATTATAATTAATTATTTTAATAATTAATTATATATATAATTAATTATTTTAATATTTTTTTTTACATTTAATCCAAACATATCCTTAGTCATACAATTCTCCACATAAATAAAGTTTATATGCAAACAAATAAATAGTGGACAATAAATTTTAATGGAAAAGGACAACTGGAGGAGAGAACAAAACTTGAAATAAATAACAAAAATCTTCAAAAAAATAATAATAATGTCTGTTGTCCAACCCCAAAATACCCATGTTTTGGTAAAATAATGATATTTTTATATTAAAATTTTTATATTATGTTTACATTTTTTACATAATATAATAAATAAAATACGCATTCTGACATATTTTTTACTTAAACAAGTATAGTAAAATATGAAAGTAATATAAAAATTTTAATGTGCAAATTGATGTAAAACTTTGGTTGTTGTGCAGAGTCATAAAATGCACTGCAGTGGCAAGTGAACTGGTGGTAAATAAAGTTGTCTTCAGATATTAAACAAAAATATTATTTCTATATATTTTTATATATTTTGACAAATTAACGAATTATAATATAGTAATTGATTATTATTTTGTTAATTAAAACATATATATTATTAATAAAAAATTATACTTCATTGATTAGTTTAAAATTAGTGTAGAAATTTTTGTGTATATATAAGAACTGATCTGTAAAGAGAAGATGAGAAATCAAACAACCAAACAACCACGTTTCATTCTTACAATCCACCAACTGGAAAGCACACGACACTGTTTCTATTCGCTTTTCTCTTGATGCAAACACAATAAGCATCTAATAACACGAGATGAGAGTTCTTCAAAAATTTTCAGACCATCCAGTACCCTGCTTTATCATATTTACCTGCACTCGGCTCATCCCCTGCATCAGGTTCAACTCTGTTATGGAAAAAATACTCGTGCTTCTCTGGTTTCTCATTATGGCCTCAAACCCTGCAAAATCCCAACAAGACGAGCTCTTCTTTGATGGGTTTGACGGTGCTGCCACCAACATAAGCTTAAACGGCGGTGCAGTGATTGAGCACAATGGCATACTTTGCCTAACAAACGACACTCTCAGAGTACTTGGTCATGCGTTTTATCCAAACCCAATCCAGTTCAAGAACTCCTCCATCTCCAACGACCCCAAAGTTTTCTCCTTTTCCACTGCTTTTGCCTTTGCAATCATCCCCCAGTACCCAAAACTAGGTGGCCATGGCTTGGCCTTCACAATTTCCCCCTCCAAAGTGCTTCCAGGTGCGTATCCTAGCCAGTACCTTGGCCTCCTCAACCCAAACGATGTAGGCAACTTCTCAAACCACTTGTTCGCAGTTGAATTTGACACTGTTCAAGACTTTGAATTTGGTGACATCAATGATAACCATGTGGGTGTCAACCTTAACAACATGGCATCCAACAAATCTGTTCAAGCTGCGTTTTTTACAAATGGGTCAACGAAACAAGACCTCAATTTGAAGAGTGGGAAGGTGATTCAAGCATGGGTTGACTACGATTCCTCTAGGAATCAATTGGAAGTTAGGCTTTCCCCAATTTCTACAAAACCCAGTTCCCCAATCTTGTCCTATCAAGTGGATCTCTCGCCAATTCTAAGAGATTCTATGTATGTGGGGTTCTCTTCTTCAACCGGGTTGCTAGCGAGTTGGCACTATATCTTGGGTTGGAGCTTCAAAATCAATGGGGAGGCCAAAACCCTGTCTTTAGAAAAATTGCCTTCACTCCCTTCACCTAACAAGACTCAAAAGGCCTTAATCGTGGGACTTTCTCTTTCTGCTATGATTCTCATATTAGTCTCAATTGGATTAGCATTTTACTTTATCAGAAAGATGAGGAATGCTGATGTGATTGAAGCATGGGAGCTTGACGTTGGTCCACACAGATTCCCATACCATGAACTGAAAAAAGCCACGAAGGGCTTCAAGGACAAACAACTACTCGGGTTTGGTGGCTTTGGTAGAGTGTACAAAGGTGTTCTCCCAAATTCCAACACCGAAATCGCCGTGAAGAGAATCTCCCACGAATCAAAACAAGGGTGGCAAGAATTTGTATCCGAGATTGCAACCATTGGTAGGCTTCGTCATCGGAACCTAGTCCAGTTACTAGGTTGGTGTCGAAAACGAAGTGACCTACTACTAGTCTACGATTTCATGCACAATGGAAGCTTAGACAAGTACCTATTCGATGAACCAAGAGCAATACTAAGCTGGGAACAAAGGTTCAAGATCATAACGGGTGTGGCTTCGGGGCTTCTATATCTTCACGAGGAGTGGGATCAAGCTGTGATCCACAGAGACATAAAAGCAGGTAACAAATATGATATTTGCATCTAAAACTAAAAGTTCTTACATCAATTTTACACTTTACTTAATTAAGAAAATAAAGATGGAAAAAGTGACTTAAGAATGGTTTTGTTTTTTGATTTGTCATTACTAAATCAGGTAACGTGCTGTTGGATTCAGAGATGAATGGGAGGGTCGGTGACTTCGGGTTAGCGAAGCTCTGCGAGCACGGTTCGAACCCGAGCACGACCAGGGTGGTGGGAACGTTAGGGTACCTTGCGCCAGAGTTAACACGCACGGGGAAACCTACGACGAGTTCGGATGTGTTTGCGTTTGGAGCGCTGTTGTTGGAGGTGGTGTGCGGGAGGAGGCCGGTGGAGGCTAAGGCGGTGCCGGAGGAGCTGTTGCTGCTGGAGTGGGTGTGGGAGCGGTGGCGCGTGGGGGCGGTGTTGGGGGTGGTGGACCCCAGGTTGGGTGGGGAGTTCAATGAGGTGCAGGCGGTGGTGGTGTTGAAGCTGGGGTTGATGTGTTCCAATGAGAAGCCGGAGGCAAGGCCAGGGATGAGGCAGGTGGTGAGGTACTTGGAGGGGGAGGTGCCGCTGCCGGACGCGTTTGGTGGCAAGAAGGGGGATGGCGGCGGTGGTGGTGGTGATGGGTTTGAGGATTTCGTGCATTCGTATCCGACGTCGGCGGTTTGTGAGAGGGTAAATACGTGGTCGTCGGCGGGGGATGATGTGGACGTGGATGTGGAGGCTGGGTCTCTATCGCTTTCCGGTGGACGGGACGGTAGGTAGGTGGCCAAAGCTTACAGTACATACCTATGGCTGTCCCTATCTATTTTTTCTCTCCCTCTTTTTTTTTTTAATTGTTTTTTATATGACTTTTTAAAATTATTTTGGGCAAATTACATTGAGGTTTCCTTAACTTTAGCCAAATTACATCTGTCACCCCCTTCTTTGTATAGGAATTAGGAATTGTGTGATATGTAATGTTAATGTACAAATGTTTGGATTAGATAGGATATGCATTAGTTTGCCTCTTGGTTGTGGAAAATTCTGTAATGCTCACTTTAACTTTGGGAGCGTCGATGCTCACTTTCTCCAAAACCATGGATTAAATGATTTATAAATTGAAAGGTCGGGATTTGTGACTGGTAATCGCTAAAGATAACAAATGATTTATGGGCCCTGAGTTGAAATCGATTGGGCACAACTGAAAGGTAAAAAAGGTGAAAAACAGAGATTCGACACACTAATACTATATTTACATAACAGGTAATAAATAAAAAAAAAAAAAAAAAAAAAAAAAATAAAAATAATTTTTATATTTAAAATTTTAAAATATAAAAATAAAAAAGAATATATTTTTTTTTTTTTTTAAATGTTTAATTTTTTATTTTTTTTAAATTAAAGTAGAATAAAAAAATATATATTCTATTCTGTTTTATTAATAAATTTTTAAATAAAATAAAAATAAAACAAAATAAATTATATTTTATTATTTTTTATATTTTTAATTTATTTTCATTTATTTTATTTCATTCTATTAATAAAAAATATTTAAATACATGATAAATTGTTAAGAATACCTTTTGACGCCATTAGTGAAGGCTAAAGCACCCCCACATACTATCCAGAACTTTACGCGTCAAGCTTTGGCACGTGCGCAAACTTGATGGAAACGTCAAGCCACCTCAACGGCTTATCCTTCCCAAGATTTTCTGATCGTTTCTCGGTGAGTTTGCTTCCAAACAAACTGAGTTCGTAGAGATTCAGCTTGTTTGTTGTGCTCGCCAACAACTCGCTCTCGAACCGATTCTCATAAAGGTGAGGTAAAGAAATGAGGTTTTTGGCTTCTTTTCGGAATAAAAAAGGACGATCGCCGGATTTATTTTTTATTTTTCAAGGAGTCTCGCTCTCGGTTTTTCGGTGCACATGCTTCTCCGATCTTGCTCCGGCGACCTCACCACCACACGTTCTTAGATCTGCTTAGATCACCGGCAACACCAAATCCTAAGCTCCTCCAAACATCGTCTTCTCGCTTCATTGCGACGGACAATCTTCAACTCCGAATCCGGCATTGTTTTCCTCCGATTCCTAGCTCTGAAGAACTCGTTCTGTGCTTCACGCCAAAAATTATATTGTTTTGAAGCACTTGTTTGATCTTGGAACTTCTCGATTATGAAACGATTGTGTTTAAACGCACTGCTGATTCTGCTCCTTTTTTTTCCTTCTTCTTCATTCTTGGAGTTTTGATTTCTTTTGCTGAGATTCATTGGCGGAGAACATTTTTCGGCAAAGGTGATAATGTCGGGGACGAGGCAGTCGACGTGGAAATCCTTTCAATTTTTCTTCCTTTTTTTTTTTTTTCCATCCTTTCCTGAAGGATTGAACTCAAATAACTAGCAATTAAGGGTTAAAAAAAAACTACCAATAAATAACCTGAAAAAATAGGTAATTTTTAGTGAACACGGATGCTCCCAAAGTTAAAGTGAGCATTATAGAAAGCTCCATTGGTTGTTGTCTGCACTTGGTATTGTAAAGGAAGAGGGAAATCAACGTTACAAACTTTTATTTATCCAAAATCATCTTCCTTTCACAATTCTGTAAAGTGTGGCAAGTTTCAATTAATTGTCTTTATTAAACTTAGATAGGTCATTGATTTGTTTTTGTACAAAGATTTATGTAGATAATATTATTTTTCTTTTTATAAGTAATGATATTTATATAAATCTTGCTTTTTTGGTTACATAACATGTTACTCATTTGAACTTGGTTAGAAAAGGCTCAAGATTATTCAAAATTTAGATGCAGCTATTTTGCCAATCAACCATTTCAGGAATTATGTGTAATTATTTTTTAGAATTATTGAATTGTGAATTTTTTTATTGTACACAAATGTAACACATTATTTTTGTACACACTTATATAAAAATAAGGTCCATTCACAACCCATTAAAAAAATAATAATAACAAAATTATTTTTATACATCAATTATGCAAATATATATAAAAATAATATGTTACATATGTGTGCAACCAAGAATTTTTTATATTGAATCTATTAACAACATTGGGTAGGAGAGAGGGTGGCGAAAGGGGCTACGAGAGAAAATTGTCTTCTGGACTCTGGTCGTGTTAAAATGTGAGTTGAGAGTAACATTGTCCTTGCTTTAATGAGGATTATGAATTATAAGTTTAGAGAGAGCTGTCATTGTCTTAGTTAATGACCAAACGCACTGCGTTTTTCTTTGTCAAATTGGCAATGCTAGCGAGAAGAATATACTGCCACTGGTGTCTGCAACTCTGCATTACCCTCGACAATATATCTCTGCACGCGCCCTAAAACTAGGTAATAGTTACTAATTTTTTACTTGATCCCCAGACAAGACGATAAGAGTATTTTCCATTTGTGGACTAAAATCATACATATCAGACATAAGAGTCAATTTTGAAATCATGAAATTTTTGACAATCATGAAATTTTTGACATCATAAAGGTGAATGACTCAGTGTGTATTTGTATTAAAGTTAATAAATTTAAATTTAATTAAAAATATATTTATAAATTTATATTTGATTAAAAATATATTTATAATAATATAATTTATATTTAAAAATTTTTATCTCAAAAATAAATTTAATAAAATAAATATTATTTAAATAATAAATTAAAATTATTTTAAAATAATAATTAAAACAAAAATATCATTCAATATATTTTTATTAAATAAAAAAATAATAAATTATTACTTTCACTTTAATATATGTTGTTTGAAAATATTTTCAATTAAATTTAATCAAAAAAAAAATACAAACAATAATTCACGATTTTCAAAGTCTTCCATCGTTAGTTTGTTGGTACAAATGGTTCCAAACATACACTCATTCATCTAATAACGCCGTTTGGATGGTTTTTAAAAATAAAAAAAAGTACCATTTCCTTACGAGAAAAAGGCACTCGAAAGATCGCTCTCTCTCTCACACACACACACAAAAAGCACTTCAAATAGCTTTAGGTGGTGTAGTACTCCAAAAGTACACAAGAATCGCTCCTAATACAAATGCTTCAACGAAACAACAAAGTAAGAAAAAAGTGATAGAAAACATAAATGCCATAACAAATTGCCAAACTAATTAAGTTTAATAAAGGGCCTCCGGCGTTGAAAAACCTGCAAGTGGCCATGAAGAAGCAAATCGATGCTAGGATATCAGCAATGCACAAGAGCTTGTACATCTGTAATTACAACTATATCAATTCATGAGATAAACAACCTTAGCAAAAAAAAGAAAAATTGAAAATTCCACTGGCCCCTTTTCATTCCATTTATTTTCAGTTTGCAAGAGCTGTACACTCTATTGGTGGAAGAAATACTGCAAAACTACCAAATACAGTAGAAGCAACTGTACAAGAACATTGCAAATCATGCCAGTACATTTACCTAACAACAGATAGGATGCCCTCACCTGGCCAGCAAGCCCCTCCCCACAGTTTCCCTCTATTTATTTTCAAGACTAATTTCTACTAACCAGTATTTGGGAAACATGTGGATATTATACTTTGTCTGCACTCGGCAATAATGTAAAAAGCTGCCATCATGGATTCCACATACAAAAGCATGATTCTTTTGATCATTCGCTAATGGTTTACCACCTTATCTCCAGTATTTTCATCCTCGCCATCTTTCACACAACTGAAAATCTCATGATCATCAAACCCTACAAACAGATGGAAACGTGTTAATTAATGGCATTTTCTACAGTGCAGTTTCCATATCCATTGAAATACATACAGTTACCTTCACCCAATTCTTCAGCTTCATCATTTAAAGGCCTTAAAAGCATTGAGTTAACAGAAGATGGATCCAGTCCCATACAATCCGAGTTCCCATTCTCTTCTAGGCATAAATCCTTTGCCTTGATCCAGTCTTCAACATTACTAATGTTGTCATATGATAAGGGATCACTAAAATCTTGTTCTTTACTCATAAACCTGAAAGAAAATCAAACAACACAATATAAATCCCCTTCAATTGCCAACTGCATTAACACAATCTATGAATATATATACAAGGGTTCAAGCTCACATTTGTCTTAATCGTAAGTTGTAATGAACAAAGACAAGATCAGTAAGTTGTTGGCGCTCTATTTGATTCCTTGTATTAATTATTTGTTCAAAAGGAATCTGGTTTCTCTTGCAAGCCATCACACTGCATGTCTGACTGAGAATACGAATTGCTAAACGTGACAAGTTAGGGCAGCCTCCTCCATATGTTGACCACCATTCAGCTATAAAAATAGCATATGTAAGTGAAAAAGGCAGTTTAACAACTGGTCATGAGAGAAAGGAAATACTCAAATAGGATGTCTTAAGTAATGCAAATTTAAATTCTCATGTATAAATGTCACATATAAAGAACCCAACTGTTGTTTGTGTAACTTCAAACAGATCATAATAAAAATTATGTCCACCTTTACGGGATTCGAAAAGAATTATGTTGACACTGATACTACAACCTAAACAAGCTTCCAACTACAATGTCAGTGTGGCAGTCCCTTGTGCAATACATTCAGACAAAGAAAATCTCAGCTTCAATTCATATGACATTGGTCATCATGTCAACACAAGCCTTTTATACAACGGCAATTTTTGTCCTTTTTCAGTTTATCAGTTTTTACATCTACACTCCATACTATAACTATTTAAAATAAATATTGAGCATAAATTCGATTTTATTTTTTCAATTAAGTTACTTAGAGTAAGCAAAGATAAATCACAACATGGTGACTGAATATACCAATCCTGTCTAAGAGAATGGGTTATCGGTCCTTACAAGGAAGCAGATTATCTCTAGCTCTGACTGCCATCTTTCTCCCAAAATCTCCTGCAGCTGTCTTGTATAGGTTTATCTCTTTGATAATTTTATCCTGGACTCTTGTATCAGGTACCAATCTCTCTATGCAATCGAACATCCCAGAGAGAATTTCATTGTGTATATCTCCTTGAATACTATAGAAAAACTTTGGATTAAGGTAGAAGCCTGCAGCATGAAGAGGATGATACCACAGCCTTTCCCACCTGTGATGTATAATATTCCAGTACACCATATAATCCTCCCTCTTAACAAGTGCTTTCTTAATTGCTTCTTTTGCCCGGTACATTCCAGCATAAATGTATCCCATTGCAGGTCTCATCTCACTAGCAGCTATTCTCAGAACTCGCAAGAGAGGAACTGTTAGACGAACGATCATTTCACACGAAGACCAAAATGTTTGATTACTTAAGCAATCTAACATTTCCAGACCTGCTGTTTTCTTTGAATATGGACAATCCATCCACTCCTGAGAAGTGACCATGGCCTGTAAATTGTGTTTAAGATCAACTATTCGTTTCAATGTGGTAAAGTTTGTCACAAAGCGTGAGATAGAGGGATCCACAATATCATTCCCTAAAGTATACCTTCTAACCATATACAAGACTGCACCATGATTGTAGACAAATCTTGTTATAGATCTAGCTTGTTCAATCACTGAACTAATCCACTCAAGATTTCCAAAATCTTCAAGTATCAAATTAATGCAATGAGCTGCAGAAGGACTCCAATAAAGGGTAGGAAAAGTATCAGTCAGCAGTCTCCCAGTAACAGCATATTGTTCTTCACCAGGTGTAATCACTTGCAGCACTTGCCCAACTCCAACTTCTTCTACTACTTGT
Source organism: Ormosia emarginata (assembly GCA_029884605.1). Classification (NCBI taxonomy): domain Eukaryota; kingdom Viridiplantae; phylum Streptophyta; class Magnoliopsida; order Fabales; family Fabaceae; genus Ormosia; species Ormosia emarginata. The sequence continues at coordinate 15,215,558 of JAQQTP010000059.1, read as the reverse complement.
TTTATCATCTCATATAAATATTCCGCAGAAGTCATAATCTCAGTTGCATCCAACGATTTCAAAAAGACAATTCCTTCAGGACAATATGCCAAAAAACTTAGCAGTATTCTACCTGAGTCTGTACTCCATTGGTCAACCAAAATAGAACAGTAAGTCCTCCCCCATGTCATCTTGCATCTATCTATATCATTCTTCACTTCTTGCACAGAGTTTCTCAGGACCCAGCCCCTAATTTCATGATGTGAGGGGCGTTCAAATCCCGAACCCCCCGAAGCAATTGCTTCAACCATTTCCTGAAAATAGATTGAGTTCACAGCATCAAAAGATGCACCAATATCATACAAAAACCGACCTATTGCCATATGAATGCGATTGTCCACCTTCTTGGGGAACAATGCATTTTTCTCCATAGCAACAACACCCTCAGAGTTTGTATAAATTGAAGTAGAATTCTTGCTGGCTCTTAACTTCTTCCTTCTTTCTAGACCTTTACTCATTCCTTCACCAGTATTCACTACCATATGTGAATTATGTTCCACTGAATTCTGTATTCCAATGGACTGGAATCCCTCGGTCACATCCACATGATTGGAAACAGTGTTGACAGCAGTAGCTAAAGGAGTAACATTCATAATCTCTTCCTCAATCTTTTGCTTCTTCCTCTTTTTCACCACAACCCCATCCAAGCTCTGCTGCATATGAAGCCTAACATCATGGGGTACCCGGCTGCAAGTGGATGCATTACCTTTCTGACAAGCAAGATGTTCCTTAATCCTGTGAATCCCACCACCCTTGAACATCTTGAGACAATATATGCATTTCAGCATCACCTTGTCCCCATTCTTAAACATCTGAACATGCTTCCATGCTGGGTCATGTTTTTGGGATGTAATTGGCACTGGTTCCAGATTTGAACCCATTTTCCAATAATCACATCAACCACTGTGGATTAATATAACAGCCCTGTAACTGTAACTACAACAAAAACAAGCACTTTCTCATACAACTGAAACTAAACAAAAAATTCTTATTCAATTTCTGCACAAGCATTTTCATTTTTCAGCTCCAAATTGCTAACAAAGTTTCAAACTTTGCAGCCAAATTGTCACAAAGTTTCAGACTTTGCAGCCTAAAACTTCAGTTTCTCGTGAAAAGATAAAAAATTGAAAACAAAAATACAGAAAGATGAGGAAAAGAAAAGTTCTTACCCGGTTTGTTGAATCGATTTTTGAAGGAGGAGAGGGGATTGTAGTAGCAGAACCGCCGAGTTTATAAGAAGAGAAAAGAGAACCGTGGAGACGTAACCGGACGGACCGGTTAGGGCAGAGAGAGGGATCCGGTTGAGTTGGCTATGAATGGATCCGGTTTCGGCGGTCAAAAGTCGTAGCCGGACCGGTTGGTTTGTTTCGCCACGGAATGGAAAAACCGGGATTCGTGCCGATCTTCCTCCGGAGCCGGACTCCGCTGCATGTAGTTTACTTACCCAACCTAAGCTTATTTATTGACTGCTCATTCCAAAGCCTTATCTAATTTCAATTTCAGTGCTTAATTAATTTCAACATCTCAATATGATGTGGGTGCTCCTGGATTATATTGGGTTTGGTTCCGATGGAAAAAGTCAATCAATTTAATATAATTGGTTTTTTTTTCTATTATTATCGGATTGATTTGGTTTGAAATGTAAACTTTATCTAATCCAATTCAATTGAATTTAATCTAATTTAAATTAGTTTGTATTAAATTGATTTTTTGGTTAAATTTTTTAATATACAAATTATTAAAATTTAAGTAAATACGAAAAATTATATTTATTAAAATACATCAAATATAACTCTAAATAAATTTATTAAAATACTATTATAAGTTTAAATCAATTCATCAAAATATATATAAAAATTAAATACAACTACATATATATTTCCGTATATATTTTTTTTATATAAAGTTCATATTAATTTTTAACCCTAGATACATGCCCAAATATAAAAGAGAGAATTAAGTTTAACTTATAGTACAATAAAAAAATTCTTAAATAAGTATGTATAATGAAAGAATTTCTTAGGTAATATATAAAGACGTATATATTTTTTTATATAAAGTTCATATTAATTTTTAATCCTAGATACATGCCCAAATATAAAAGAGAGAATTAAGTTTAACTTATAATACAATAAGAAAGTTCTTAAATAAGTATGTATAACGAAAGAATTTCTTAGGTAATATATATATATATACATACATGTAGTGTATTTGATGAGAAAAATATATATTATAGGAGGTGAGAATAATAAATTTTTATATGTAATTTTTTTAAGTAGTTATATGACATTTAAATAATTTTTAATTTTACTATCTATATATAATTGTATGAAATATATTACTACTCTCACAATAAAAATCATTCTTACTAGATATGTCTCATATATATATATATATATATATATATATATATATATATATATAGAGAGAGAGAGAGAGAGAGAGAGAGAACGTATCTGGTGATATTATAGTGTTTATTATAAAAGGTGAGATGAGTGAATCTTGACTACTGAATCTTATATGAATGGTCAAAATTAAAATATAAATGCATATGACTTTTTTAAGTAGTCATACGACTTTTAAGTAACTTTTAATCTTAATCATTTATATATAATTGTATGGTTAAAATTTACTTCTCTCTCTCCCACAATTTTTTTTTTCAAATTTGAAACTTAAAATTGATTTAATCCAATTAATTTTTTAGTTTTTTATTTTTTTTTATTTTCAATTTTTTGATTTACTTGACTTTTTGGCTTAATTTGTTCATTTTTTATTTGATTAGTTTGATTGTGAATATCAATCATATTAGATGCCACAAATTACAATGGGTTATATTATTTGCATTCAATATTTTCATGCATCACTTTTGCACTTTACTATTTAGGAAAATAAATATAAAGAAAATATGTATTTAAATGTGTATTTTTTTATTTTATTATCTAAAAAAAGTCGTGTAAAGACAATATAATTAAAATAGTGTGCAAATAAAATTATTAAATTACTACTATGTTACTAATTCATATGATTTTTGTCAATGTGTGCCTTTAGAGGAATAAGAGATAATATTTATTATTTTGAATTAAATTATCTTAATTATTTAAAGAAAATATAATAAATATTTTTATTGTTTCTCATGGTATCTCTCACCCGATAGGTGAGAGACTGATCTCCTAAGATATGATCAGAGACTTAAATAAAATTTCTTTCAATGGTATTATTTTCATACATATAAATCGTTGAATCAAACTCAAGAACACATTTATAAGAGATTCAAGCTTATTTCACCTGGACCAACACACATTTATTAATAAATTAATTATTTTAACTTTTTATTTTGTAGCTTTTGCTTTTTATTTCTTGATCTGTAACCTTTTATGTTAACAAAACCTTTATATATATATATATATATATATTATTTTCAACTGTTAGATTCACATTTAATTAATTTTTAACGAATAATCTCAATCATTAGATGAAAGAGATCTAACTGAAAAATGAGTGTAAAAAAAGACTTACACTACAGAACTGATCCTCCCTTTATATATATATTTTATATATGAGGGATAGATGAGTTATTTATATTATTTGTATTATTTAATTGAGATTTCTTTATTTTTACTAAAGATATTTATGTTATTTATATTAATTTAGATTTTTTTATTGTATTTTAAATACCAAATTAAATAATATTTTTACCCCATTTTATTTTTTATTGTACCAATTACAGAATTGGAATAGGATTTTAATTCTAATTTAGTGATTCTTATTTTTATTTTTTAAAAAAAATTATATTCTTTGTAGCAAATGATCTTTTAAAATTTTTATTCTAATTAAATGATATTTTTTTTCTATTCTAATTTAGTAATTCTAACTTTATAATAAAACAACTTCTCATCCTCCAAACTTTTTTTTTCAAAAATTTAAATAAATTATAAAATTATTAAATATAATTAGTCCCACTTAAATTGTTGTTTATTAATTTTAAATTCAATTTATACACATGATAATTTTTCTTGGTTCACGCTATGTAGATTAATCTATGTATAGAATCTCTCTTAGTCTTAGATAACAAAAAGGTAATTTCTCTATTACCACCAAAAAAACAAAAAACAAAATAGTTATTGTAGGAAAGGAGGAAGCATAAGAGGTGAAGGTAGGAGGAAACCGTTCAAACATCATAGTGCTGGAATCTCGGGTTTGGCAAACGGTTTTAAAACATAATTTGAAAATGGCTAAAAAGAAGGAAACTAATCAGAACCTCATTCCCCTTTTTTCCTTCTTCTCTGCAGCACCATGACATGGGGCAATCCCACAAATAGGGAAGGAAAGGAAGAACACAAACGCCAAACGGTTCCACATTCCAAAACCCAATGCCTACTTCCTTACATCACTTCATTTTCTTCTGCTTTCTCGTCTCCATCTTCCTAACAGTCACAGGTACTCTTCTTCACTTTCTTCAATAACACACTTGAATTAAACTGTCTAATTACATTACATTACATTAGCTTCCTGCACTTTATTTATTGATTTTCTACATATCTTACAGTGGTTGAGATTCTTGAGAACTTATGTTATTGTCTTCTGATGTTTTGTACGTTACAGATGGGACACAACTCATAATGGTAAACAACTGCAAAGAGAGTGTGTGGCCTGGAATTCTTGGCAGTGCAGGGCACCCTTCTCTTAAAGAAGGTGGCTTTCACCTTTCAAGTGGGGAAGAGGTAGTTCTCCAAGTCCCTGAGGGTTGGTCAGGAAGAATCTGGGGTAGACAAGGGTGTTGCTTCGATGAACAAACCGGCAGAGGCTCATGTCAAACAGGAGATTGTGCAGGCCTTTTGCAATGCAGTGGCATTGGTGGAGTCCCTCCTGCTACCCTTGTAGAAATGACCCTTGGAACCTCTCAATCAGCACTGCATTTCTATGATGTTAGTTTGGTTGATGGGTTTAACCTTCCAATGTCCATGAAGCCTGTGGGTGGTGGTGGTGGTGTAGGTTGTGGTGTTGCAGCCTGTGAGGCTAACTTGAATGTTTGTTGCCCATCTGCACTGGTTGTGCAGCGGCAAGGGAAGGTGGTGGGGTGCAAGAGTGCTTGTTTGGCAGCAAAATCGGATAGGTATTGCTGCACTGGGGAGTTTGCTGACCCTAAAAGATGCAAGCCAACTGTGTTTGCTCGCCTTTTCAAGACCATTTGCCCTCAGGCTTATAGCTATGCTTATGATGATTCAGCAGGGCTTAAGACTTGCAAGGCACCTCGGTATGTCATTACATTTTGCCCTCCACACTGATGTGTGTGGTATTGGAAGATCGTAGTCAGTGATGAAGAGATGTGTTTTCAGTGCTTTGTTGTTCTTCAGTCTGATTGTTGTGATTTTCCTTTGTTTTAGTTTTGGCAATTTGCAAGGTTAGTAATTTACAGTTCTCTGTCATCTGGAATTATGATTATGTATGATGTCCAATTATATCAATTATTAGATTGTTAATTGAGTCTCTTAGTTTTGCATTCAGTGTGTAGTCCATTGGAACGCTAATTAAACTTCATAGCATATGTTGTCTCCCATGTGCCAAAAATTGTCTATAACACGGCAACTTGTAAGTCAACTTTCCTTCAAAAATGAAAGAGGAGGAAAAAGAGAGGAAAAAGAAAGGAAAATACTACGTACACAACATTTTTGCACCTATTATTACACTTCTTTATGACTAACTTTAGAAATATACTAATAATTTAAGTTCTACAAAGTAATCAGAAATGTTATCAATTTAAAAAAAAAAAAAATATCAACATGAAAATGAATTTTAAAATAAATATGGTGTTAAAAAAAAAAAGCAAGCAATAGCACTCACAAATCAATAGTTCTTTATTTACCCGATTTCTGTGACAGCCATTTAATTTGCAGATGTGGGAGAAGCCTATTTAAGCAAAATTAGTTTTAGCCCATTTACCAAAAGAAAATTAGTTTTAGCCCATTTCAGTAGACGCAGGTTCCCTATAGTGTGTGGAAGGCCCATGAGTCCTGGTGAATAGTGAATTAGTGATGAAATCCAGGACCATATTTCAGGAACTGAGATTGTTAGATACTGGTGACAAAATCCAGGACCATATTTCATAATTCCTGGTGACGAAATACATGATGGAATTTATCAATTTGAACCTTTTTTTCTCTCTCTCTTTTTGTTCCAAATCCATCAATTTGCTTCTTATGTCAGTGGGAAAGAAAAAGAAAATGAAAGGACAAATATTATTTTTCAGCTTCCAATTCAGCACCCAACCCACTGTAGAATTCTATGTTAAAAGTTGAAAAACAGTCAGACATATCACTAGTTCAGCGAAATTTTTATTTCCTATATTACCTAATTAGCCTCTCTTAATTTGCCTGTCAATTTATCTTATCATTTTTATTTTACAAATAATAAAAAAAATTAAATTTTAAATATTTACATAATTACATAATTATCCATTATTAATATACTTCACACAGTCAATTTATTTTTTATTTAAATAACATAAAAACTTAATTTTAAATAACTGTAATCTGTATACTCTAATTTTTTTTAAATGATAATTATCTTATTAACTGTAAATTTTCTATATACATTGATACATAATAAAAAAGACAAACACTAAATTTTGACACTATGAAAAATAATATAGATAATAATGGGATAGTTTCTATTACTAAAATAAAAAGGAAATAGTGGCTAATGAATTTGTAACTTAATTGGCACCGCCTTAAGTCTTTAAGACTTCCTCTAGAGTGTGAGAATGTTTCTTCTCCTATCCAAGTGCTTGCACTTCTAATGTTAAAAGGAGGTAATTTTTTGACATGGCTGGCCTTGCATACAACCAGAAGGGTTTTGAAGTTTGAAAAATAACTTTATTGGTTTAGAACTATTAAGACTTTGTCAGTGAAGTACTTGACGCTTTAAATTGGTGTTGTACTCGACAAGGCTAAGTGAAAAATTAAAAAAGATCCACAAGACCAACCCAGCATTCTAAGGAAAAAGAGTAGTTTTGAACTCTTTGTTTTAATTCCTTTCGAATAAAACATAAAAACTTTCAAGAAAAAATGTCCCTGCAGTATCTTTGATTAAATTTCAGAGCATTATCCCATGTAATCATTTGAATGGTTAGTAGCCAAAGTGCCAGCATCTGATGAAATTAAAGTTGGATGATTGTATTATCATATCTCTGATCCCTCTTCTCTCTCAAATTATTTCAAGCCACATACAGATACATCATCAATCCCAAACACGACTTTTAGTGCTTTGTTTTAAGCTTACACATATTGACCCCTCTCTTTCGTTCTTTCTCTTTAAACGTTAAAGCATCCATATCCAACTTGCATATGGATGGACATGTATATCATGAAACAGGAGCTAATATTTCCATTGGTTGGTAGTACTTTGTGCTTGTTCCTTTATCTGCTTATCCACAATCTCATCATGTCCAAAATGAATTTGTTTCCACTTTGGAATCTCACCATTTAGATGAGAGATTTTTATTGAAGTCTTGTCATTGAAGCTTTTGCAAAAGATTGAAGGGCCATGGACCAGTTATATGTGTGGTCAACTTCTGGGGCTCTTGGAAAACCAGAGGCATCAAAGACCTGGGGCCCATCTTTGCAAAATTGAGCTTATATAGGAACTTGCATGACCACAATAGTTATAAAAAATCTCAACATTTATGATAACCCTCCAACATATTAGGAAGGACCACTGCCCAAAGGACAATGTTCTCTGAAAGGGGAAATGAACGACAAGTCCTTATATTGAACTTTTCCGAAGGGCTATCACATTTGCAACACCACTAACTTCCTTTTCTTATCAATAAGAATAATGGAATGGCTAGGTAACCATGTAGCTAACCATAGGTTGGTGCAATCTTACTTTGAACCATATGTACTTGGGAACCTCTGGATAATATTAAGCTACAACTTACAGTTAGTCCTGTTGCCTAATGTGTTTCACAATATAGGTTGAGACTGGAACCCAAGCCATAAAAGAGCTTAAAATTTAAAGAAATCAGAAATTATAATAACAAGTTTGATGTCACATTTTGACCAAAGACTTTAAGACAATATATAAATTTATAGGTCTTTTCACTTATATAGTCTTCACTTAACTAATTCTTTACTAACGTGAAACTTTACTACTCGCACTTGAATTTCTAAGAGACCTACTCTCATTGTGTTTAGTAATATAAATTACTTAGATCTCAGTTTCTGCTTGTGATGCAACCTTGCAATTGATTAGTATTTCAAACAACCACCATTGTTGGGCCAACGCCATATTAAGCATTCATTCTTCTCAGTTGCTCTTGTTGACCATTCTATCATCTATGGTTGTTTTTCACAGATAATCGCTGATGAGAAGAGCCAGAAAAATCATTTACTTTTTCAAAAATTATGTAGAAAGTGAATCTAGGTCAACCTATTTTATATATGCTTTAAAATTAGTATTATGTGATCAGAATCATGAAGTTCACAAAAGCAGTGGGAACTATTTTTTTTTAACCCAATATAGGGCTAACCCCATAGTCAATTGGAGGAATTACAATTTAGGATATCCTAGTGTTAGGGGTAAATCATGTTTCGACTAAGTAAGAATTTCGATCAAGTTGGAGTTTTCGATTGAATGGGTTAGAGCCTTTCGACCGGTAGAATCATCAAATGAACGAGAGTTGATTTTAGAAATGGTTCGAAGGAAAGGGGTGTTTTGGAGCAGTAAAGAGCTTTGTTCGATTCATGAACATGTTGAGATCATTGACTCGAAGATACATGCAGAAGATTCAAGGAAGGATAACTTAGAAGATTTGTCAAAGACATGAGTTTATATCAATTGGTTCAACTATAAAGGATTCAATTTGAGGAATAGCATTTGGGGTTGGTTATTTGTACTATCTGCATGTAAGATAAGTGCCAGAATTAGATATGATTAAATAAGGACAAGTATCCAAATCTTAGTAGCTTAGGTAGTTATGTTTTTGTCTATGAATACTACAAGGGGTGAAAGCATTAGGATTAATTAGAAATACATGCACAAAATCTCTCATATTATTCTATCAGTCATTCACATGCTTACGAACACAGTGAGATTTGCCGAGTACACCTTCCATCCTTTTAGTTTCATGTATTTTTGCATTCATTAAAGATCAAGTTGCATTAGTTGTCTTTGTCGTTTTACATTTATGCGTTGTTTTAAGTTCCTAGTCTAACAATCGAATTTCTTTTATTAATTTATGAATCGCACTCTTTACTTCTCTCTTTATATTTGATTTATGTACTATTCCAAGTTTTATCATTATGATTATTGAATGTTTGCATCTTTATTTGTTATTATCGAATTGTATTAGGACATTTTTTACTTAATTTACAAATCACTTAGTATTTGAGAATTCTTAAGAAAGAGATTTTCTTCTTAAATTGTTAATTGAAATCAACACTTTGTCAAATTCAAAAACAATTTTAGTAACGGAAATTTACTAAAAACACCTAACAACGATTTTTAAATTTGGTACAACAATTATCAGTAAAAGAAAGAATATTCACTAGGTATTTGTGGTTAGCCAAAATTATTATCAGGTGCGTTTTTTTTTTATATATATATAAGTGTACGCATTCTGCATAATGAAGATAAAACTCAAATGGCTGTGATTTGTGCTGTTCAAACTTGACACTCCTAGACCCACAATAAAAAAAAAAGGACTTGACATTCCTAGTCTCTAGGTACAGAACATGAGAATTTGGGGACGGCTGGGGCATTTTGCACGAGTCTTTAAAAGCTTTCATCCTTGTATGGGGCCACTGGGCCACTGCAACCAACAAAATATCACCGCCTTGTTTGCACGGTATCAGTATCAAACACAAAAACCATGACATAGATTTTTGAACAACAAACCAACAATGCTAACATTAATACATTAACTGAAATAATTATGAAAATGCATATTCCACCAAACAATTGAGTAAAAATGGTAGTTGCACATACCATGTGAAGTATATATGTACACAATAAAATAAGGCATGTCTGGTCTTGGTCATGAAATCACGTTGCCTGCCCTTGTCTGTATGGTATCCATTCTTTTTTGTTTGGTTGCTTTCTTATCCAATTGTGATATAATGAGATAACCACTTTTTATTTATTCCTAGAAAAAATAATAAGACCTTTTGATTATAAGCAGAGATGTTTTCTCCTCATTCAGGGGAAGAGAAAGAGGAAAGGAAGGAAAACGAACATAGGGATTTGGCTATCATAATTCCCTGCCTGAAAACTTGGGATATGTAACTAGAAAAGCTAACTTGTTTATGTATTTCTGTTTACCCTCATCAAACAAAGCAAAAAGAAAGACAAACAAAGGAACCAAAGTGAGTCAAGCTTAGTAAAGGGCATTTTTCTTTGGCAGGTGATAGAGATAGACTTCATTTTATATTCGTGTGCCACTGTTAGAATGAAGCTTAATCGATCCATCAATTAGCAACAGAGAGTGAATACTCGTCTATTATATCAAAACACATATAAAACTGGCTTCTTCAGTGGCTACAAAAGTATGCAGTGGCAGAGAAAGATACAAACCCACATATATCATGTTATAATATACAGGTAGCCAGCTAGAAGTATTTGGAATGTAGTTCAGATTTCAGAACGAAGATCCGAAAACCCAAATTTCAAAGATATGAAAATCTTCATAAAGTAACTAACTTGAAAGATCTAGTTGGCCAGTTCCCTTTCCCTCTCCTCTTGGCACCTTCTCATGCCAAAGAAAGTACGTCAATGATCACCACCACATTGTGTAGAAGACAACATGATGTATCAAACAGATAGACATGTACCAAAGATCCTTTGAGATTTTTTTGAGATTGAGGCTCAGCATTCGAGTGTGAACAAGAAAAATCAAGGGGACTGAAGAAAAGAGTATCATGAATTTGATTTTAGGATATGTATGCATCTCAATAAATAAAGTTAAGAATTCTGTCAGTGTGTTCTTAAAAGAGAGTGTGTCATGCCTTTTACTACTCTCAAGGTGCCCCGTAAAGAGTTTTGTGATTTAAGATTCTTCTTGCTCTTTTTTTGCATCCTTGTTAGAAATAGTATCCAAACTCGCTTCTCATAGAAGATTTATGGAAAATTCTTGACATGACCTAAAAAAATTCACTTTGAAATTTTAATTCACTTCAATTGATTGGAATGTTTTGTACTTCAATAGCATGAGTTTAGAGCTAGCTATTATTAATAAAAAAGGTGAAGATTTGCATGACAACCTACCAAGTGAATTGACCCAAAACAAGAATAAACTGTCTTTTCCCTTGTTTTCTTGTGTGATTGTCTTTCAGCCTTTCGGCGAACTTTTGTTAGATATGAATGACTTTCTTCTTCTTCTTTTTTTCATTTTCATTATGCCCTTTGCCTTCCCTCTTGTTTCATCTTCCTCTCCGCACTTCATTTTGGTCACTCTGCTTGGTTCTTTCCAGTTAAATTTATATTATCCCTAATACCAAAAAGTTTATATTATCCCCGTCAACATTCGCCTCAGTTTGGCCACACAAATGTTTTTAATAATGTACGTGGGAGAGATCTTGACAAGATTTTTAAAAACGTTAGTACATCAGTACCAACCAAAAGCTTACGATAATGTTTATTTCACATCACTTTAAAATGTATTTTCTCATATCATGTATAAAGTGATATAATCAAAATATAAATATATAAAAAATTAAATAAGATCAATTAAATAGTCATTTTATAAATAGATTCATTTTAAAAAAATTATAAATTCAAATGATAAAAAATATATAAATATAATATATATATATATATATATATATATATATATATATATATATATATATATATATATATATATATATATATATATATATATATATATATAACATTATTTAAAAGCCTATTCTTCATTTTATAAGCATCTACTTTTTTTAATACATCATTACCAACCCGTGGAACCTTGAAAATATATTTTCTGCTTTTAATAATATTTGAATTTCATTCATAGATATCAAAACAAGATGAGTCATTGTTGGGAAATGTCAGCATAATTTTTTTCTTTTGTGAACTTAAAAATAGATACTATACAGAAGTGTAAAATAAGTGTAATAACAATACCAAAAATTTTAGCGTGGAAAACATTTTCAATGCGAGTAATGAAAAAATCACGGGACTCGTAGATCACTTAAATCTCCACTATAACAATAATGGGAATACAAATTTCACTCTTACGTGGGTCTCTCAAGAAAATTCTGTGAGAGGCTTTATTTATTTTTCTCTCTCTCTATTCTCTCTCTCTCTCTAAGGAGGATGTGGATGTGCTTACTGCTTCACCTCTCTATTTATAGGAAGAAACGAGGCACAACACATTGTTGGAATTGAGTTGGCTGTCTATGTTATGCACATGGCATCCATGCTTTATGGGTTGGCATCCTATGTTGTATTATTACATGCACCACCGAAAGACCAAAGTGGGTGGTCTACCAATTTTATTTGAGAAACAGATTATCCTTGGCTGGACTTAGGGTCTACGTGACCCTACAATTCTCCTCATCCAGCCAAAAAGGAAATATCCTAGGATCAGTTCGGGGTTGATGCTAAGCCTGCAGCTTCTTGACAAAATTCTAACTTTTCTTTTGGTAGAGTTTTTGTCATTATATCTGTCTCATTGTCATTGGTGTAGATTTTCTCAACTTGCAGCAATTTACTTTCCAACACATCACGGATCCAGTGATACCTTACATCAATGTGTTTCGATCTTAAATGAAATGTCGAGTTCTTATTGAGATGAATTGCGCTCTGACTGTCGCAATATAGAACATAACTTTCTTGATTCTGACCTAACTCTTGCAGGAACTTCTTCATCTACAGGAACTCCTTACAACATTCAGTGATTGCGATGTATTCTGCTTCTGTAGGGCTCAAAGCAATGTACTTTTGTAGTCGTGAATGCCATGGGACAGCTCCTCCTGCAAAAGTAATCAAATATCTAGATGTAGATTTTCTTAAATTTACATCCCCTGTCATATCTGCATCTGTATACCTAATGAGCATGAGATTTCCATTGCCAAAACACAAGCACATTTTGACAGTTCCTTTCAAATACCTTATTATCCATTTCACAGCATTCCAATGCTCCTTTCCTGGATTCGATAGGAATCTGCTCACAACTCCTACAGTATAAGCAATATCAGGTCTTGTGCAAACCATTGTGTACATAAGGCTGCTAACAACAGAAGAATAGGGCACTTTGTTCATTTCTTTTTCTTCTTCTTCATTCCTTGGACATTGTGTCTTACTGAGTTTGAAATGACCAGGTAATGGAACATGTACATGTTTGGCATTGTGCATGTTGAACCTTTCAAGAACTTTCTTGATATAGTCTTCTTGTGACATCCACAGCATCCTTCTAGAACGATTTCTGATGATCTTCATTCCAAGCATCTTCTTTACTGCACCCAGATCTTTCATGGCAAATGATTTGCTTAATGTCTTCTTGAGAACAACTATCTTTGTCTTATCTTTCCCAACAATCAGCATATCATTGATATACAACAATAGTATGATGGATTCACCATTTTCATAGTTCTTCACAAACACACAATGGTCTGCGGAGCTCTCCTTTAAATTGTGTTGAGTCATGAAGAGATCAAACTTCTTATACCATTGTCTTAGAGCTTGCTTCAGATCATAGAGGCTTTTCTTCAGATGACACACTAGATGTTCTTTACCTGGTTCTTCGAAACTTCTGATTATTCCATATAAATTTCATCCTCTAGGTCTCCATGTAAGAATGTTGTTTTAACATCAAGCTATTCTATTTCCAAGTCTAGTTTTGTAGCTAGACCAAGGATCGCTCTAATGGATGTCATCTTCACCATTGGTGAGAAAATTTCTTCAAAATCTATGTCTTTCTTCTAGTTGCACCCCTTCACAACAATCCTTACTTTGTATCTGGGATTTGGGTTGTTCTCTTTAGTCTTGAGTTTGAATACCCATTTATTTTTCAATGCCTTTTGTCCATCTGGTAATCTCACTAGGTCATATGTCTGATTCTCTTTCAGGGACTGTATTTCTTCTTACATGACATGCATCCATTTCTCTTTATCATTCGTCTCAATGGCTTCTATGAAACTTTGAGGTTCCCCTTCATCAGTGAGAGTGACATAATCATCTAAGAAATACCTTCTTGATGGGTGTCTGACTCTCGTTGATCTTCTCACTTGAGGTTCTTGTTCTACCTGATCGGTCTCCATCTGTTCTCCCTGCATTGCTTGACTTTGTTCTATCTGGACAGGTTGTTCCGTCTGATCAGGTTGCTCCATCTGATGGGGTTGTATTGTTTGATCAGGTTGCTCATTCCTTTGAGGAATCTCTCCTCCTGAATTGTGTACCATAATGGTCTTTGGCTTCTTAGATTGCTAAATATCCTGGATTGTCTAATCTTCATAGAATATCACGTCTCTACTCCAAACAATCTTTTTGTTTACAGGATCCCATAATCTGAAGCCATGTTCGCCACTTGGTGAATCAAGGTATATGCATTTCTTCGTCTTTGCATCAAACTTTGCTCTTTCATCTTTAGGAATGTGGACAAATATCATACACCCAAAGTCTTTCAAATGACCATAAGAAGCTTTTTTTCCATACCATACTTCTTCTGGAATCTCTTCATTTAAAGGTCTTGAAGGAGATAAATTAATCAAATCAACTGCAGTTTTTACTGCTTCACCCCACAATGCCTTGAGGAGTTTTGCATGAGAAAGCATGCTCCTGACTTTCTCTGCAATCGTTCTGTTCATTCTCTTAGCTAATTCATTCATCTGAGGTGTCTTGGGGGTACTTTCTCATGTCTTATCCCATGAGTCTTGCAATAATCCTCAAATGGACCTCTATACTCTCTGCCATTGTCAGTTCTTAAGCATTTCAGCTTTCTTCCAGATGCTCATTCTACAGAAGCATGAAACTCCTTGAAAACTTGAAGAACTTGATTTTTCGTCTTCAATGAATATACCCACACTTTCTTGGAGTAATCATCAATGAAGGTAACAAAGTATTGGGCACCACCAAGGGACCTTTCAGATGTTGAGTAAACATCTGAGTGAACAAGATTCAAAATTAGCTTTCTTCTTCTTGCATTATCTGATCTTTTGAAAGATACTCTGTGTTGTTTACCTGCTAGGCAGTTTTCACAGGACTCAAGTGGCTGCCCTTTTATGTTTAGAAGATAGTGTTTTGCTAAGATTTTCAGATCCTTCTCGCTCATGTGGCTTAATCGTTTGTGCCACAATTCCTTGCTTGCGTCTTGAGCAATATTCATCTCCTTCTTGCATATCTTTCCATGTATAATGTACAGAGAGTATTCCTTTTTGCCGCTAGCAATAATCATGCTTCCTCGGCTGAGTTTCCATCTGTCGGCACTAAACTGGTTTATCATCCCAGCTTCGTCTAGTTTGTCTGCTAAGATAAGGTTAAGATGCATCTTAGGTACATGTCTTACCTCCTTCAGCACAAGCTTGGTTCCATTCTCACTTATCAAAGTTACTTCACCAATACCGACGATTTTACTTGTGATGTGGTTGCCCATCTTCACCGTACCAAAATCTCCTTTTTGGTATGATGAGAAAAAACTTTCATGAGGTGTGACGCGGAAGGATGCTCCAAAATCAATTATCCATATACAATCATCAGATGCAATGTTTAGATAATTTTCTTCTCCGACAAGAAATATATTCTCATCATTCGAGGCCACTACAGTAGTTGTTCCATCTTCCTTCTTCTTCTTCTTTGGGTTAATCTGGTCAGGGTGGACTGTTTCAACCTGTTAGTCTCTCTGCAAGAATTTGCACTCAGACTTTCTGTGGCCCAGTTTGCCACAGTAATAACAACTTAGTCTAGTGCGAGATTTGGATATACCTTGTGATTTTCCATGACTTCCTTTTTCACGATTCTTACTCCTCCCTCTATTTTCAACAACATTGGCTTCGAACTGGTTTTCAAGCCCCTTTCTCTCCGTCTTGACTCCTCATTCAGCAAACTGTCCGTAACAGAATCCATGCTAAGCTTTCCGTCTGGAGCAGAATTGTTGAGAGTGACAACTAAAGTGTCCCAACTCTCAAGCAGAGAACTGAGGAGTAGAAGAGTTTACAACTCATCATCTATCTTCATTTCTGTCTTCGTCAATTAATTCACAATACCTTTGGAGGTATTCAAATGTTCGATCATGTTCTGACCATCCGAGTACTCTAACTTCACCAGTCGTCTAATAAGATGAGTTTTATTCATGGGCATCTTCTTTTGAATCAAGGATTCAAGTTTCGTCCATGGTGTGGTGTGGATTGTGATTAAAATTTAGAATGAAAATCAGTTGTCAAGTTCCACCAAAAATAAAAACCTTGTAACTAGTTGTAGTTAGCAAGGGTCGATCCACAGAGAACTAATTCAATTAACACTATAATTTGAATCCTAATTTAAACACTCAAAAACAGTAAACAATAAAATGGGAGTTTTGTTTGTTGAAATTAAAAACGTAAATTGAATCCAAAACAAAAACAGTAAATATAATTTGAAAAATCAATTAAAAGACAATGGTTAAGAGATAGAATCCACCACTAGCTTTATATGATCATGCTAACCCACATATCCTTTATACCAACATGGTCAATTATGTTTTTATGTGATTGTGAGATTAATTCTCTGTTTTCCTTAAGTTTTGGTTAATTCAGCAACCGCTCAAATCAATCCCTAATCAATAATTATTTGTAAAGCAACCGCTCTTACACCTACTTATTGATTGCATTAAGATTTAGAAAACCAATCACACTAAGATCCAATCTCACACCGGATTAAATTACTTAGATCATATGCCTTACTAGTCCTACTACCGCAAATCCAAGATAGCAATCCTAGTTTTACCACTTTTGAAATTGGCAAAGAGTATAAAAACCTTTATACTAAATTAAGAACAGAAACATATGAATAGAAATACAATTGTATTGAGATAAGGAAATATGCAAGAATCACATAATCAAAACTAGGGTTTCATCTTCCCTTAACCATATAAGAAAACTAGCCACACATGGCAAATTCAAAACCAAAAGAATAGAAGAAGAAAAACATTGTCAAGAATAGAAGTGCATAAGAAAACTAAAGATCAAACTAGTTTCCAAAGGTTGGGGATGATTGATCTCCAATTGCTCGAACTCGAGACTCCAATCTTCGATCCAATCTCCTTTTCCCTTGTTTTTGGTCTTCTCCTTAGCCTCTTGGCAGTTTCCCAGTCCAGACCTCCTTTTTATGACCTTAGGCAACCCTATTTATATTTTTGGATACCTAACACATCATTAGAATTCGTATCTAATGTTCTGATGCGATGACACGGCCTAACCCGTGTCAGGTTCTGGTAACACAAATTCAAGTGTTTTACAAGTCAGAGAGAAACACGGCCTACCCCGTGTCATTTGACACGGGCCGTGTTGATTGTCGATGCTCAAAACTGGATCCTCTTGTGAAGACAGAGATGTACACGGCCTACCCCGTGTCATTTGACACGGCCGTGTTGTTGGTCGTCCATGTTTGAAAATCCAGAGAAGGACACGGCCCACCTCGTGTCATGTGACACGGGCTGTGTCACTTACTTTCTTTAAATTCCTCTCTCTTTCTTTGCTTCTAGGGGTGATATTGATCTCTTGAAAAACACAATGCAATTATGAGTGCTTATAAACACACTTAAGCATAGTTTCACAATAAAGATCCGATTAAACTTCATATCCAGAAACTTAGCTCAAAGTTAACAATTAAGCACATATGAAGTCCAATTAGATAAAAAATAAGACACTCAAGATATAGAGATAATCGACAGATCAAATACCCCCACACTTAGCCTTTTGCACTTCTGGGCAAAACATAAGACTGAACTAGGGAACATAGAAAAACAAAGCAAATTCAAAAGCTTAAAAAGACTCAATTTCCAATGATATTCAAGAAAGGCCAAAATTTGTAAGCAGAAAGAGCAAGAAAAGATTCAAGGGGTTAAAATATTCAAGAGATAACAAATCTTCACATCTCAAACTAACAAGCAAGGTATCTTCAATTTGAAAAGCATGAATCAAGAATAATAGATCCTCACAAGATACACTCTCAATCTCTCAAGTGTTTACAAGGTAAGTATCTCACTCAATTCGGCCATGAAAATGCACTACCATAACAAATTATCTTCTACTTCTCCACTACTCAAACACATGCACACAAAAATCAAGATGACTTTGTTCAAGGTTGTAATGAGGCCAAGGTAAGGGAAGAAAATAGTATGGATATGGCAAGATAAATACCAAAGAGAATAAAAGAATATTAGAGAGGAACTCAAATGACAAATAACAAGCATGAAAATTTTCTCCCAATTCTATATAATGCACATTCTTTTCACATATTCCTTTCCTTTTTCTTTCTTTCCTTTTACAACCTTTCTTGCGTTGATTCCTTTTCTTTGTATTTTTTTTTCAACCAACACATTGCATATTGTACATCAAGAACACAACCCCCACACTTGTACTACATATTGCCCGCAAGTAAAAGAGCTCCTCCAATAAAATTGAACCAATATTCTCCCATTCCCTAAGGTAAGGTAAAATCATGGTTTTTCACATAAGGCATATAATGAGCTAAGACAAAGAATAGGCAATAGGCTCAAGGGGTTAATCAAAGGAAAATGATGCAAGGTTAGCTATTTGGCCAAAGTAGTTACTCAAGAAAGAAGAAAGAAGGCCTCAATCATGTTTATGCATGCAAGTGAAAATATAGCCTCAAAGAGAATCAAAACAAGTTCTAGAGTGATCAAATGACATGAGTGAAAATCACACAAGAAAAAAGAGAATGACATAAATGTTAAATTCATCCATCAATAGGCTCAAAATCTCACAAGGTATGCATCTATCAATCTCAATCCACTAATCAAATATCCAAAATCATGCATGTCAAATTCAAGATGGAAGAAGAAATTTATAAAACACACCCTTGAACTTCAATTGCTTCAAACTCATAAGCTTCACAAATCTCAAAACATCATTGGAATTTAATCAAAAACACTTTTTTTTTCAAAAACAGAATTAAATAAAAATTAAAACAGAAAGTAGAATGTAAACTCATCCCCCACACTTAAATTCTACATTGTCCTCAATGTAAAGCTCAAAAGAAAATAATCATCAATTACTCCAGGACAAGTAAAACAAAAGAAAGAGAGAAGAAACATCCTTATCAAATGAGGGGGCTTCCACCAGGGTTCCATTGCTTGAACTGTAATGACCAACTTATGCTTGAAGTTGCATGAGAGCTTGCACTGGGGTCCCATTGATCCTCCTTAATTTCTTTGGAATTCACTAAAGCGCTATCACTTGGATCCCAAGCTTTCTGATGCCCCTTCGGAATTTGTAGCAAGCTCTCATCTTGTTCAGCAAGGAGGTTCTTGGTCACGAGCACATAAAGTTGTTTATCATCCACTGAGTATGCATACTTCCAATGTCCGGATAACGACTTCTGCTTCATCTTCCTTTGTGTCTTAGATTCTACAACTATGTCATGGTCATTATTGATAGATCTTTCAATATTATTAGTTGCTGCATGAACAGAATCATCAATTTTTAAGTATACAGAAATCTCAGCACAAATAGCACAAGTCATATCACCATCACAATTAGCACATGCATTGCTAAGGATAGAATCATTGAAACCAATAAGATCAGGAAATTCAGCACACAATTCAGCATAGGTTCCCTCAACTAATTCAGCAAGTAAATCAATATGAAAAACAGAATGCTCCTCCACGGGATGCTTCATAGTATCAAAAATATTAAACTAAACAATTGAGTCTCCAAACTCTATGGATAGAGTTCCTGCATGCACATCTATTTTGGTCCTTGCTGTTTTGAGGAATGGCCTCCCTAGAATGAGTGAAGCCTTGTTGGATGGAGACTCCCTTTCCATCTCCAGAACATAGAAATCTGCAGGAAAGATGAGCTCATCAACCTTCACTAACACATCTTCAATCAACCCAGCTGGACGCGCGGTGCTCCTATTAGCCAACTGAATCACTATACCTATAGAGTGCAAAGAGCCATTCCTAGAGAGTTAAAAATAGACATAGGCATTATATTAATAGAAGCACATAAATCTAGCATGACATGCTTAAATCTATAATTGCCTATAACACATGGAATGGTAAAAGTCCCTAGATCTTTGCATTTCTGAGGCATAGGTTGAAGGAGGGCTGAAACATTTTCGTTCATATTAATTCTCTCATCACCCTTCAGCCGCCTCCTCTAGGTGCATACTTCCTTAAGAAACTTGACATATTTTGGGATTTGCTTAATTGCATCTAGCAAAGGAATATTGACTTCCACTTTCCTAAAAGTCTCAAGAACATCTCTATCCTTTTCACCCTCATCTTTCTTGCTCTTCACTAGCAGACTAGGGACTGGAGCCTTAGTGATATGCCTAGGATGTAGTTCAGGGATACTTACCTTGGGGGCCTTGGAGTGTTGCCCCTCTTCATTTACCTCCTTAGGCTCTTGCTCTTTCTCTTTAGTAGCTTGTGGGAGAGATAGAAGTTCTTCTAACCTCTTTACACTTCGCAATGTGACAACACTCACATTTTCCCTCGGATTCACATCTGGTTGTGAGGGAAGTCTCCCAGAAAGTTTGGTCTGAACCTTGTTGATCTCTGTGGCCAATTGCCCCACTTGGTTCTGCAAGTTATGAATGGTGGTCTTTGTCTCTTGCTGAAACTGAATATTATTAGTGGCCATTTGCTTCACCAACTCCTCTAGTGAAGGCTCAGATTGCCTAGGAGCTTGAACTTGTTGATGCCTCAGAGGAAAATGTGCTTGCCTCTGCTGAAATCCTGGAGGTCCATAGGTTAGAGGTTGATTCTGAGGTTGTTTTCCATAGCTCAAGTTAGGATGATCCTTCCACCCCGGATTATACAAGTTCGAGTAGGGGTTATAGTTGTTAGAAGGTCCAGAATATCCCCCTACTATTTTTACCTCCTCATTTGTATCCTCTTGAAGAGTGGGACACATATCAGTGGGATGTCCTGAAGAGCAACAAATCCCACAAGCATTCACCGCTGCTTTTCCATTGTCCATTAACCGCTGAACCATGACAGTCAACTGGGTCATTTGTTGTTGCAGCATCGACCGTTTCTCGCCTTTTTTTACCGCTTGCACTCCAGGTGTCATTTCGAGTGAAAAATTGTTGAGTGTTCGCAGCCATTCTTGAGATCAAATTCCTGGCCTCTTGAGGAGTCTTATCAACCAATGCTCCTCCACTAGTAGCATCAATCATATTACGATCCATCACTAGAAGACCCTCATAGAAGTATTGAATCAAAAGTTGTTCACTAATTTGATGTTGAGGGCAACTAGCACATAGCCTCTTAAACCGCTCCCAGTAATCATGAAGTGATTCCCCATGCCTTTGCTGGATGCCGCAGATTTCTTTTCGGATGGTTGCGGCCTTTGAGGCAGGGAAATATCTGTCTAGGAAAGCTCGAGCCATATCCTGCCATGTTTGGATGGATCCGGGTGGCAAGTAGTATAGCCACTCCTTTGCAGAATCTTTCAAAGAGAATGGGAATGCCCTTAGCTTGACTTGATCCACTGGAATTCTTGCAGGCTTCATGCTAGAGCACACCACATGGATCTCCTTCAGGTGCTTGTTGGGGTCCTCTCCGGCTAATCCATTGAAAGATGGTAAAAGATGGATCAAGCCAGACTTCAACTTAAATGCCTCCTCATTTACTGGAATTTCTATGCATAGAGGCTGTTGATCTACATTTGGAGCACCCAACATCCTTAGAGTAGATTCTGCCATCACCACTTCTTCAGGTGTCTCCTCAGATATCTCAGAATTTGATAGATCTATGTGGCGGGCTGTTTCGATGTCAGCAGGTGTGAATTGAAGAGGAAACTGTGAGCTGACTTATTCAAAGTAATGCCTTAGGTTCCTCAATTGCTCGTTTACGTCACCACTAGACATGAACACCTGCAAAATAGTCGGAAAGGAGGAAGAAGAGAATTAAAAAAATGAAATAAAAACAGAGTAAAAAAATAGGAAACAAACTAATAAGCGCAATTGAACAATTAGTTTCAAGAATCCAGCAGGTGTGGTGTAGATTGTGATTAAAATTTAGAATGAAAATCAGCTTTTCCACTAAAAATAAAAACCTTGCAACCAGTTGTAGTTAGCAAGGGTCGATCCACAGAGAACTGATTCAATTAACATTATAATTTGAATCCTAATTTAAACACTAAAAAATAGTAAACAATATAATGAGGGTTTTGTTTGTTGAAATTAAAAACGTAAATTGAATCCAAAACAAAAACAGTAAATATAATTTAGAAAATCAATTAAAAGACAATGGTTAAGAGATGGAATCCACCACTAGCTTTATATGATCATGCTAACCCATATATCCTTTATACCAACATGGTCAATTGTGTTTTTATGTGATTGTAAGATTAATTCTCTGTTTTCCTTAAGTTTTGGTTAATTCAGCAACTGCTCAAATCAATCCCTAATCAATAATTATTTGTAAAGCAACCGCTCTTACACCTACTTATTGATTGTATTAAAATTTAGAAAACCAATCACACTAAGATCCAATCTCACACCGGGATTAAATTACTTAGATCATATGCCTTACTAGTCCTACCATGCAAGATCACAAGATAAGAATCCTAGTTTTACCACTTTTGAAATTGGCAAAGAGTATAAAAACCTTTATACTAAATTAAGAACAGAAACATATGAATAAAAACACAATTGTATTGATATAAGGAAATATGCAAGAATCACATAATCAAAACTAGGGTTTCATCTTCCCTTAATCATATAAGAAAACTAGCCACACATGGCAAATTCAAAACCAAAAGAATAGAAGAAGAAAAACATTGTCAAGAATAGAAGTGCATAAGAAAACTAAAGATCAAACTAGTTTCCAAAGGTTGGGGATGATTGATCTCCAATTGCTCGAACCCGAGACTCCAATCTTCGATCCAATCTCCTTCTCCCTTGTTTTTGGTCTTCTCCTTAGCCTCTTGGCAGTTTCTCAGTCCAGACCTCATTTTTATGACCTTAGGCAACCCTATTTATATTTTTGGATACCTAACACATCATTAGAATTCGTATCTAATGTTCTGATGCAATGACACGGGCCGTGTCATTTGACACGGCCTAACCCGTGTCAGGTTCTGGTAACACAAATTCAAGTATTTTGCAAGTCAGAGAGAAACATGGCCTACCCCGTGTCATTTGACAAGGGCCGTGTTAATTGTCGATGCTCAAAACTGGATCCTCTTGTGAAGACAGAGATGTACACGGCCTACCCCGTATCATTTGACACGGGCCGTGTTGTTGGTCAGGTCCATGTTGAAAATCCAAAGAAGGACACAGCTCACCCCGTGTCACTTACTTTCTTTAAATTCATCTCTCTTTCTTTGTTTCTAGGGGTGATATTGATCTCCTGAAAAACACAATGCAATTATGAGTGCTTATAAACACACTTAAGCATAGTTTCACAATAAAGATCCGATTAAACTTCATATCCAGAAACTTAATTAAAAGTTAACAATTAAACACACATGAAGTCCAATTGGATCGAAAATAAGACACTCAAGATATAGAGATAATCGACAGATCAGTCTACAAATCATTCGTGTTAGTATAAGTTAATACATGTTCGAACAAACTTCTGTCAATATATTTTCGGATCATAGCTACTGTTTTCCGATTCTGGAGCTCCCATTCTTTGTCGGTCTTCCCCTCCAGTTTATCTTTTTGGGTGATTGGCTGATGCAAATCTTTGTAGTATAAGTGGTCTTCCATCATCGGCTTCTAATAGGAGTAGTTATCTGCAGTTAACTTGAACATATCTCTATCATGAGTGACAGCTCCATCCATCTTGAGTTACACAGGCCAATACCGTATGTATGAATAGTATCGTACAGGTAAATTGTACTATATACTAAAACAACAATTGTAGTATGCAAACAATGCATCAGGAAAGTTCCCAAGAAAGAGAGGTGGGTCACTAATGGACACACTTAAATACAAAGTCTTTCATAGCTAGAACTTTCTTAGACAACACTTTCACACCACTACACATTATTCTTAGCAACGAGAATAATTCTTTTTTGATGTGGAAGATCAGACAATGCTGCAACCATAGAGCATATTAAGAATTTTCTTATGAATCCGGCACTTAGTATCCGAGAGCTCTGATACCACTGTTGGGAAATACTAGTATAATTTTTCTTTTCTGTGAGCTAAAAAATAGGCACTATGCAAAAGCGTAAAATAAGTGTAATAACAACACCAAAAATTTTAGCGTGGAAAACTTTCTCAATGTGAGTAAAGAAAAAATCACGGGACTCGTAGGCAACTTAATCTCTACTATAACAACAATGAGAATACAAACTTCATCCTTAAGTGGGTCTCTCAAGAAAACTCCATGAGAGGCTCTCTCTATTTTTCTCTCTCTATTTCTCTCACTCTCTATGAGGAGGATGTGGATGTGCTTGCTGCTTTACCTCTCTATTTATAGGAAGAAACGAGGCATAATGCATTGTTAGAATTGAGTTGGTCATCCATACTATGCACATGACATCCATGCTTTATGGGTTGACATCATATATATTATTACATGCACCATCAAAAGACTAAAGTAGATAATTTGTCAATTTTATTTAAGAAACAAATTGTCCTTAGGTGGACTTAGGGTCCACGTGACCCTACAGTCATGTATATAGTTTATGGTAATTAAAAATAAACTCCTATATCCCAAGATTGGATAGCTTACACGGTTGTAAATTGCGCTTGCGTTGCGATTATTATGATTGCAAGCAATGCGGTAGCACTTGTAAGTTGTAGCCGACGCGACTGTGAGATTTTTGTTAAGTTAGCATTGGGAAGAATTTTTTTATTTTTAAACAGAAGTCACAACGTTATAAGTTAAAATCAGTTATATAAATCTGTATAAAAATAAAGTTGTTTAAAATTAAATTTAGTTTGGTTTAAAACTATTTTTAATATAAAGAGTTTTTAAAATAAAGTTAAATTAATTTTAAAAACAATAATGCTGAGAAAGCCAATTCGTTAATGTTTTACGAATAGATTTGTTTGGTGCTTTCATTTTCATACCTTTCACTTACGCTTTTTCTGCACTTGATTTCTGATTTTTCTTTCTTTCTAATACTGTCATCTATATTTCGTAAGGCATTCGTACAAAAGAAGTTCATAGTAAGTAGTAATGTTGTTTAAACAAGTATATCTTTATAAATTTATGTTAATTTCTTATAAAGAAAATAAAAGTAAAAAAGAGAGAAAGAGTCAGGAAAAAGTTGAACTAGAAAAAAATAAACTTTAAAATGGTTTTTTTTTTAAAAAAAAATCAGATTTATCTCAATTTGTTTAAATAAGAACTAATTTTTAAAAATTTAAATAATTACTAAATACCTTATATTTAAAAATTAGCTTCACTATACTTAAATATCTAATTTTTGAAAATTGTTAAACGCCGCAAGGTAATTAACTATGTTGCAAACACTGCTACAACCGTAATGTGATAGCTGCATAAATATGCTGTCCACAATTAACAATTTAAAACGAGAACTCGAAGGAATCCAAAAGATCAAAAACACGAATATTATGATAGGAATATTATAGATCTCCAATGAATAAATAAAATAGGGAATTAGTTATTAACTAAAGCAAAGTTTTCAATCAATAAAAGATTTGACAACATATATTAGATATTGTACTTAGAAAAATAACAAGAAAGTTTGAAATACGAAAGTACCTTTTAGTATTGCAATTATATGATGCCTGGTGTGCTTTAATCAATTCTTTTTTGTTATTTTAACAAAGAGGAGATAATCAATTTATCTTTGAGATATGGTTGAATCATGTTATCCACGTTAAGAGTAGGATATCAAAAGAAGATATCTTGAAACATGGATGAATAAATAAAGTAGGGATTAGTTACTATCAAAACCTAAATTAACCAAATTGGAAAACACGATTTAGCCTTTTATCCTACACCACAAGTAACTGAACAAGCAGAAATAAATGGTATTTAGTGTGCCTTAATCAATTAATCTTTTAGATATGGTAGGAAATCATGTTATCCACGTTAGGAATAGGATATCAGAAGATAAAATCTTGTAATTTAAGCTCAAAAAATTAGAGATAGTATAATTCAAATTTATTATTTTGCACTTTAATTACGCAGTACATAGTTGTCTTTATGACTAAATTAACAGCTTGAATGCATTAAACCAATTCATATTTGTCAGAGTTGTAATTTATTTATCTTAGATTTTTGAAAGTTAGTCATGAATAACCAAAATTCAAGCCACAAACAACGTAAATTTTTACACATGCTGAATTATAAATTAAAATGTACAGCTAGTAATTATCCTAAACTATAACAGCTGATCAGATTCACTATATTTATCTAAAAAATATTTACAAATGATAAACAAATATTATCTCAAATGCTTCTCGAGAAGCAGATTTATGTCTTAAAAAACACAAAAAATTAAATAAATGCAATTGTATCAGACTTTGCCAGTATCTTGTCCCACTTTATCGTTCAAAAAGAGAGGTCGCATTTAGTCATGATCCAGTATCCTATCATATTCTTAGGAAAAAGGGAAAATAAAAAATAAAAAATCCTTTCACCCTTTATAAAGTGAGTACCATCAATCATTCAATTCTTCTCTTCTTGTTCTCTCCCAAATTGCATGAAAATAGAACCTTTCATCACCATTAGTTTAATAAGCAATCCTTAGTTAAGCACCTTCGTCTTAGCTCTCTAATGGCTTCAAACTCCCCCAACAACAGCAAAGAACATTCAAACTCCTTCAACAACAACAAAGAACATTCATCCTCTTGGACAACCAGACAGAACAAGCAATTTGAGAGGGCACTTGCCTTTTATGACAAAGACACCCCAGATCGGTGGCAAAATATAGCCAAAGCTGTTGGTGATAAATCAGCTGAGGAAGTGAAGAGACACTATGAAATCCTTTTAGAAGATCTTAGTCATATAGAGTCTGGGCATGTTCCGATTCCCAAGTATCAGTCCACAGCAAGCAGCAGTAATATTGAAGCAGAGAGGTATTGTTTTCAAGTTAATTATAACACAAATGGATTTCACTTCTGTGTACTTCTTCTCTTGCCATTTTATTTTCCCTACAAGCATGTTGCTTATGAATCCTTTCCTCCTTTTTGGTTCTTCCATTGATTAATTTACATATTAATTTGGATCAACAAGGCTGCTGCAAATATAGTTCAAAGAGGAGGAAAAATAAGAAACACTAATATTTGCATATGCCTTTGAAAAAAACTTAAGGAATCTTAAATGTAAATTTAGAATCCTCATATCTGATAAAACAAATATTACTCAACATGCACAAATTATTCAAGAACGTAAAGATTTTGAATTTCTATTACTGCCTACATAAAGTTAAATCCCTTTAAAAAAAGTTCAAGAACTTTTAATTTCAGTGACATCAAATGTATTTGAGAACTCACAAAAATATAATTTTTTTTTATAAATTGTTAAATAATGAATATAAAACACTGATTTCGCACATTATCCGAGATTCAATAACCGACTGAAAGAGAAGTGTTCTTCTGTAAAAATATAAATAAGTGAATATTATTATTTATATTTTTGGATTTTAATATAGGAAATGATTATTGACACTCTTTTTTATCTATTCACACTCCTTCTTTTTTAATTGCTTAAAACTTTAATTGCCTAAAATGGCCTTCATTAATTTATATTCAAAATTTTTATTGCTTATAGTTAACTATTTACACATTTAAATTTAAAATATTTATTTAATATGTTAATTAAAATTTTGTTAAACAAAAATGTTTTAATTCAAACTTCTTGTAATATATGTTTTGTTATATATTTACACTTTATAAGTTTAGTATATACTTATTTTTTTCTGTGTTATTATTAATTAGAATTTAGAATATAGTTACGTATAAAAGGTAACAAATTTCAAAAACAATTTTAAAAATAACTAAAATATGAAAAATTAAACAAAATTATAAAAATAATTATTAAGTATGTTAAGTAACACATCAAGGACATGATAAACTACTTAAATGTTTATATATGTACTTGAAAATAATTGATATTAGTTTACAAATATAAGAACATTAACAATAACAATTTGTTTTAAGGTGGCAAATTATATTAATAATTTTTTATAATTATTACTTAATTTCATGAAGATTTCTTTTTTATATTGATGCATATATTACAAAAAAATTATAAAAAAATTAATTTTGATATATAAAAACAAGGAAAGTAACTTTGGCAATAAAGTGAGAATGATTAAAAACATAAACGTATTAAAAGGTTTTTTCAGTTAAATATAATTTTATGAAAGTAATTCATCTACAATCTTTGAGTTGTGTATGAAAAATAAAAAATAAAACTTATTTTTTATTTAAATAAGTTAAAATAAAAAAATAATGGACAAAAAAATAAAGCAAGGAAGAATTGATAAGATAATTCATTTCCTCTCTATTTTTGGTTCACATAATGATAATATGATTAAGAATTTTATTTATATTAAAAAATATTTACAAAAATAAATAAATATTAGAAATTCAATTGGGTAATAAGTCAAGTATAAGTGATAAAAAAGAAGAAGATATACACATTTTTTATACTTAAAATTATAAACAATTAAGAAAGTATGTAAATAAGCGGTGCTAAAAGCCCCACCCTTTAGTTGAGTCTTTTCCACAACCCTATATAAGAGAAACTTTCAGATTGTGTGAGAGATTTTTTTTCATAAAAGAGAAGTGTGCGTTTTTTTGTTTCTACTTTTTCTTTGTTTGATAGGATATTTATTTAATGTCTACGGTTTTCACAATCCAACAACTTTTTTTGGTAACAAAAAATTAGGGGAGGAGATGTTATCTTATTTTAGTATTCAAGCATGTCATAAGCCTCCTCAAAACTTTATAGTAATACTTATAAATAAACTACTAATAAATAGTGGTATTTGTGGATTGGATTGGATTGATTTTAAAGAGAAAAGTCAACCTGCCAAATTTCATTAGTTTTGTTTAAAATGAAAATTCAATCAAATTCAATATAATTTAAATTGATTTAGATTATATCATTTTTTTATTTTTTTATTATAATTTTTTTAATATACAAATTCATCAAAATACATAATTTAAATTTATTAAAATACATCAAATACAAGTATAAACTAACTCATTAAATAATGACATATATTAGTTCAAACTAATTCATCAAAATACAAATCTAAATTCAAAATATAAGTATAAATTAATTGATAATCCTCTTATACATGTTCAAACTCAAGAGAATAATTAAGTTTAGGTTGAAGTATAATAGAAAACTTCTTAAATAAGTATATGTAACATAATAATTTTTAGATAAAATATTATTTTAAAATATACATATATAATTTTTATTTGGTTTGGATTGGATCGATTTTTAAATTTGAATTCAAATCTGATTTAATTCAATTAATTTTTTCAATTTTCAGTTTGTTTAGTTTTTGGTTATTCGGTTCGGTTTTTAAGTTTTGATTGAATTTATTTGATTTTAAAAATTCCTACTAATAAAATATACAACGTTTTGATTTGAGGAATAATCTTTTAGGATTTAGTTTGAGTTTAATTTATATGCAATGTTAGTGTAATTTTTTTTACACTAATAATTAATTATATATTGTTATATCATTAAAAATATTTGACTCTTACATTAATTATCTTAAAAATTATACATATAATAATATATAATTAGTTAATAGTGTAAAAAACATTACTTGATAGTATCAAAATTAAACTCAATGTTTTAAGAACATTTGGATAGACAATGAGCCAAATGTCTTAATGTACATGTCATGTGCCTCATGGCTCAATTGTTGTATATACTCTCTTTTTTTTTTTTTTCACTTTTGATATGATTGTTGTATATATTCTCTCTCTCTCTCTTTTTCTTTTGATCTGATTATTGTATATACTCTTATGATCATATTTTATCGATTTTTATTACTTACCCAATTATCTTAATAAGAATTATGTATAATTATTTAGAATATAATATTGCCTTTCATTTATGTTACATATTATTTATTTTTATTAAACTTAGACATATATAACTCTAATATTATGTTTTGTGTGAATAAATAAAATGTTATTTTGTATTTAATCTTGGAATTAGATATGTTTGTTAATGATAAAAAATATGAAATGACATTCTTATTTTAAATCGAACTATTGATTTTTCTACAATATGTTGGGTAATTTTAATCCTAATTTTTATTAATTTATTATCTTAAAATCAATATTGTACCAATATCATAAAGTATATGGCCATAATTAAATATTAATTATAAGGAAAAACCATTAAAAAGAAAAATATTATCAAGATTTATTTTATTAAGTGTTTAAAAATTAATCTAAAATATTGCTTTAAAAATAAATATTTTTATTATATGTAAATTATATTTAAAAAGTTAAACTTTTTATATTTTCATTAGGGATACTTTTGTCATTTACATCAATTTGGATTTCATTCTATATTGTATCTCATACACTAAATTGTAAAATTGTTTTCTATGCTATTTCATTTTTAATTGTACCAAATTATAAAATTTGAATAGGATTTTTATTCTAATTTAATGATTCATATTCTTATTCCATGAAATTATATTCTTTACACAAACATAATATGAGTGATTTGCAATTATTGGGAGGACCTTCTTGTCAGGAATCAGCTGATGCATAAAGAATTAATCTTACAATAATACTTATAGAGATACCTCAATAAAAGAAAATGAAAAAGAAAAAGAGAGATGTAATTATGAGTGAGGGTGAGTTCTCTTGATCAAATTTAAAGAAAACAAAATTAGAAAAATAATAATAATATCATTTATTGATTGTGTCATTTAAGAAAATAGAAACTAATAAGGATAGTTTGGATTTTTCTTTCAAACCATCTTCTGTATGTGGCTTTTTTATAATTTAAATATTATAACTATATGTTATATTTATGATTTTTTTAGTTGTTAGGAATACCAAATATTTTAAGTAAGTCTCGTCAAAAAATAAAAAAGATATATTTTAAGTAAGTAATATAATAAAATGCCAATAATACTATGGTTAAGCTTGATCGTATTTATAGTTACTAAGAATAGATTAGTGGTAAGGGATTTACCTAATTTGATTGTATCATCGTTGTCCTATGGAAAAGCTTAATTGTATAGTTTGTATTTCCTCTTGTAGGATGAAAGCAATATTAAAGGGTAGAAACTCTGATATCCGTTTGCCTTCTTTTATTGTTTTTTCCCTTATTTTTTCTTTCGATAAAAATTATATATTTTTCGTACATAAAGTTTTATACTTCTAATAGAAAAAAAAAATTGGTCTACATTTCTAATAGAAATTTGAGGTGAGAATAAAGCAATTGCTTGGGCCAACATCAACGGAATCAAAAGGAAAAAGGTGGGCACGGCCCAAAGACGTGGAATGAATAAAAGATGAGGGCCTGGTACAAAACCTTACACAGTGCAAAAAAAAAAAGGCTTTTAAAAGCATTATATTTATATGCACGATAACTAATAACTAATATACCAAAATACTGAAAATAGCTCATTTCTAAAAAGAAAAAAGCTAAGATAGCTTAAGAAGTAACAACACGATTTTTATAGATTGGAAAATCTATTAATTTCTCTTATTACCTTCCAATTTTTAATTATTAGAAAGAAAAAAAGCAGTACACAAGTGTATGCAAAAAATAATTAAGAAATATTTTTTATTTATTTTACTGGGAGAAATATATTTTTTTATTTTTAAAAAGGAAAATGATTTAAAGAAAAGAGTGGAGAATTCAGAGAATAATAAATATAAGAATGGTAATGAAATAGGAGAAAATAAGGGGGAAAATAAAAATAAAAAAGATAATGGATTTTACCATTTTTTAAGTTATTATTTATTTTTAAAAATTTATAAATGGTGAAATGATATATTTATATTTGATTTTAAATTAATTATAATTTAATAATATAAATGACTATATATTGAGATTTATAATCCAATTTTATCTATCTAAAGCTTTCTTTATTAACTAAAGATATTACTTAATTTGGCAGGATTCTCGAGTATCTAAAGTTGAATTGAATGGCCCAAAGCAAATCAAGTTCAAATATTTTTTACCACGATGCACATGAAGTCAAAGATATTGGATTTACGAAGTGGATAGATGACAGACTAAATACTTTTTTTTTTTACTACTCTAATCTTTCATTTTCTCTATTTTTATTTTTATTTTTTGCTGTTCTCAATGCTCATTTTTTTAGTGTAGGAAGCCAATTCCATTTCTCTTTTAGCCAATTCCATTTCTCTTTTATCTTCCATCTCTCTAAGCCTCATTGCAATAAAAAATAGTTTTTTTCTCCTTTATCTTTCATCTCTTTAACCCTCAGTTTGAGAATCTTGCTGAACTTGCAATTCAACTTGGCATGTTTTGTTTCCTTACAAACAAGTCGATAAAATGAGATTATCATCCTCTCCTTTTCAATGCAAAACTATTACTTCATAAAATAAATTTTGTTTCAATAAACATGTTTTATTGTAGGATAAAATTATTAGCATTCTTAATTATCTATTTATACTCTCTACTTATCATTCAAAATTTTAGTTTCTTTTAAAAAAATTATAAATGACTAATGAAAAGTATTGACAAACAATTATGAGTGTCAATAACAGCATCATTCATCGTATTCAATATATTTTTTATTAAATTGGAAACTATTACCTCTAGTAATTAATCATTGTTAATAATTGTTTTTTTTATGCTGGGAAGTAATTACAAATGTAACGATGACCATATTTTGAATTACTCATAGTACATAGAAATGTCAATCCAAAAACAACAAATCAGAATATGCAAATAAAAAGGGCAAGTAAATAAATGACGAACTAGAGAATTAACAACAAATCAGAATATGTAAAAAGGACCGAACTAGAGAATTCAGTGTACCTCACTAACGAAAGAAGTGCAAATCACAAACATAAGAAATTCAATATGCAATTTTATTTCTACTGTGTCTCTTTGTGTAAAACCATCTGTTTGCAAATTTTGATTATTTCACTGAACAAACCTTGGACACACCCCAACGCACTTGGTACTTTCTCAACCTCTTGAGCAAAGACCAAGTTAGCCTGACTCACACAACACAAAACTTGTATTGCACTTGAAAAACATAACTTGTATTGATTGAATATGTTTTTTGCACAAAGGATGTTTAGTACAAGAGAAGCTGACAAATCCACCATGCCTTGGCCATGAGTGGCCTTAGCTATTTATTAGGGTTCTAACTTTAATGGATGGTGAAGATTGTCCCAAATGTACAGTGGAGTTTAGATTCTAAAATCTTCTCACCTCCTTACTTTAAAATATCTTGGATATTTACACAGATATTTTCATGGAGTATTCTACATCATAAGATACATTTATAAGGGTCTAGAATGCTCTTAAACCCTTATGGTGCCTCAAATTCTCAAATATCTAAAACCTTTTAGAGTGTTCTAGAAAGTTCTCCAAAGTTTTAGAAACTTTCAATAAATTTTAGTATGTACTTCCAGATTCTAGAACATTGTAAACAGTCCTAGATTCTTGTTCAATGTTTTAGATTTTTTTAAGCAACAGGTCTTTGTACAAAAAATTAACCCCATGAGTGTCCAGAAAAGACGTAGCATGACATGTTGCTTCATATGTATGTTTTAAGGTTGTGCACTTTTTTTACCAAAAAAAAACTCTTTGCACTGGGTCATTGAAAATAGTGAGATTCGTGTTTCACCGTGGGTTACCTTAAAAGATTATATTATAATTGACCTTAACCTACTAAGTTTAGGCTCATTTTGTTTTTGAAAGTGTTCCTCTTGTAGTTGTATGTGAAATGAAACATATCCTAACTCCAATTTTCTTGTTTTTTAGATGCAAAATGATAGAGCTTGACTTCCATTGAGAGCAGTTGTAGGTAAACTCATCTTCGTTGGCTCCAACTAACCCATTGAAATATACGATCCTTCAAGTCAATTTGAGAAAACTTGTAAAGACTTTATATTTGAAAAATATATATGTTATCCCACCTTGAACTACAATTACCAGACCCACCTCATCTAGCATAGAGCGGGTTAAAAAAATCCACCATGCAATATGACGGAGTGGAATAGTTTTACGCTAAGGATGTTCACTGGGTCAAATTGACCCAATGAACTCAAAAATCTAAACTAAATCAACTAAATTGGATCTGGTAATTGGGTTACATCATATCAAACCTGATAAAAACCAATTTCTTGCAATGAATCTACATTGGTTCGATTTTCAGATTTGTAATTTTAAATCCAATGACCCAATGACTCTATGAAGTTTATTTTTCATTTTTTATAAATATCTATTACTTATACTGTGCGTTTTAGATAGGTCACAAATTAAATTTCTCATTTCATTCTTCATTTGAATGCCTTTAAAAGATAAGATGCATACAAATTCACCAATGCAACTAATGAATCATCATGTCCTAGCCTATGCCTTATAAGTCGTGATTCTAACTAGCCTTTTTTTTCTCTGTACATATGCAATTTATTGTTTTTTGTAACTTGTATTTTGATAAATATTATTTTGTTGTTATATTCATTTTATTTGTTCAATTAATAGTTTATTTAGACATTTCATTATGTTTAGTTTATCGTGTTCTTCATCTTTGTCTTGTTAACATTTTTTTTAAATGAACAATATGATGACTCGAATCAAACCAAACTATTTTAGATTGGGGAAGTTTGGTTTGGGTTGACCAAAAACAAAAATTTATAGAATCAAACCAAACTAATTAAATTTAATCGATTTAGATTTATTTTTCTACAAAATCCAAAACAAACTAACTCACGAACACTCCTATTTTATAGGGTAAGGCATATGTGAGTTGAAAGTTAATATGGTCATACTTCTCATCTAAATAATCTTCACACTTAGTTAAGTTACTAATAAAACAATGTTTATTCATATTAAGTATTTATTTTTTGTAAAATATAACTAGTTTTTATTAGTTTAACACTTATCTTGAATATGCATTTTAATTTACGTGAAATAATGGATTACATTTTAATATTATCATTGATCATTCCAGATAAAAAAAAAAAGGTTGTCATTGATTATTGTATAATTTTTTTAAAAATATTCATAAGTGGAGATCAAGGTAGGTATGGTGCAAGTTTTAATATGTTTTTTTTTAGGTAACTCAAAATACTAGGGAAATGTTCTTTCACGGACTTTTGTTTTTCTCTATGGAATAAGTGAAAAATCACAATAATGAGCTTGACACCGCATTTTGATCCAAAATCTTAAGGCATTAAGTTCATAAGTCATTTAACTTATATAGTCATCACTTATTCTATTTCTTTTTTATGTGAGATGTTTTTCACTCATATTTGATTTCCTAACATTTATCCTTAAAACTCATGAGGTGGGTATGACAAGTTAAGTGTTATTTTTTAAGGACGCGAGGCAGGGTCGGATTGAGTAGAAACTCACCAATTCCCACCCCATTACCAAACCTAGATATATGTCACTTGTTTAACTAGTAAAATCTTGAGTAAACAGTTATTTTAGTCTCCCAAAGTCAAAGATACATCTAACATTATTTTAGTACTTCAAATAAAGTTAACATTAATTTAATCTTTCATATAAAGTAACACTAAAATCTTTGTTTTTTTAATGAACAGTAAGAACACCACTAATAGGACTTCTAATTTAGGAATTAAATTAATATTTTTTTATAATTAAGAAACTAAATTAATGTCATTTTTAAAAAAAGTAAAATGAGTATTTATTATAAAACTTTTTGTAATAAGCGTAAGAACGTGATATCTTTTGTTCACAAATTGATTTCACTTCTGTTTACCTCTTCTCTTCTCTTGCCAATTTATTTTCCACTCAAACATACATTGCTTATGGTTCCTCCCTTTAGGTTTTTCCATTGATCAATTTATATATTAATTTAATCAACAAGGTTACTGCAAATATAGTTCAAGAGGTCGAAAAATATTAGTGAAAGAAACACTAATATTTGTATGCCTATGAAAAAAGCTTAAGGAATATTGAAAGTAAATTCAGAATTCTCTTATATGATATAACAACAAAATATTCCTCAACATGCACTAATTACTGAAGGATGTAAAGATTGTGAATTTCTAAGAACTAAGAAGACATAAATTATTGATGTACATACATAAAGTTAAATCCCTTGCAAAAAGCTCAAGAGCTTTTAACTTTAGTGACATCAAATGATTTTGAGAACTACTTAATCTTTAAGTTAAATCAACACTATCTTACATCTGTTTTATTTAAAAAATTAACAAAAATACATATTTCTTTTATAAACTGTTTGAAGTCAATATAAAACACTGATTTCATTCTTTTGTAAAAATATAAATAAATAAGTGAATTTTTTTATGTAAATGAATAAGTGAATATTATTTTTTTCTAGTTAAAAATAATTTTATGAAAGTAATTCATCTATAACCTTCAAATTGTTTATGAAAAATAAAAAATAATTTTTTTTCTTTAAATAAATTAACATGAAAAATAGCATGCAAAAAAATAAAACAAAGAAGTGATAAAACTAAGTTGAAAAACAAAACTTGTATTGATTGAATATGCTTCTAGTATAAAGGATGTTTAGTACAAGAAAAGCTCACAAATTCACCATGCCTTCACCATGAGTGACCTCAACTATTTATTGGGATTCCACCTCCTTAATAGACGGTATTGTGCCACATTGACAGTATGAATTAGGTTTTAGAATTTTCTCAGCTCCTTATACTAAAATATCTTGGATATTTTCATAGAATATTTTACATTATAAGATATGTACAAGAGTCTAAAATGTTCTTGAACTCTTATGTTATGGTTGTTTTAAGAGAAAATAGGTGGTGAGAGAAAATTGAATATTCTCTTTTCTCTCGTTTGATCAAATAGAGAAAATAAGAAAGAGAAAATCTTTGTGTCCCCTAAATTTTTTTTTTCTCTCCTTTGGTGGGAAGAAAATGAAAAAGAGAGAGATGTCAAAAGTAATTACCACCATACCCTTCATTTATTATATTACATAAAAAATACATTAGTCATTTTATATAATTTCATTTTCTTTTTTTTCACTTTTCTTCTCAACCAAACAATAAAAAAAAAAAGATTTTCATTTTCTTTCTTCTCACTTTTCTGTTCAACCAAACAATAGGAAAAAAAATATAATTTTTTTTTTTATTTTCTCTTCTCTTTATTTTTTCTCTTCCCATTTTCTCTTATCATCCAAACAAAGCATTATAGTGTCTGAGGTCTCAAGGTTTTAAAACCTTTTAGAGTGTTCTAAAAAGTACTCCAAGGTTCTAGGACTTTCTAGTGAGTTTTAGAATGTTCTTCTACGTTCTAAAACAAACAGTCTTAGATTCTTATTCACTATTCTAGATTTGTTTAGGCAACAGGTCCATGTACAAAAAATTAATGCAATGAGTGCTCAGAAAAGACGTAACATAACATGTTGCTTCATATACATATATATATGCTTTAAGGCTTTGCACTTTTGTCACACAAAAAAAAAAATTGTGCACGTGTCATTGAAAATAGTGAGATTCGTGCTTCACCGTGGGTTGCCTTGAAAAATTGTATTATACTTGACCTTAGCCTACAAAGTTTGGACCCATTTTGTTTTTGAAAGTGTTCCTCTTGTAGTTGTATGTGAAATGAAACAGATCCTAACTTTGCTTCTTTTCTTGTTTTTTAGATGCAAAATGATAAAGCTTGACTTCCTTTGAGAGCATCTATAGGTAAACTCATCTTTCTAGGTTCCAACTAGTCCATTGAAATATATGACCCTTCAACTTAATTTGAGAAATCTGGAAAAGACTTTGTATTTGAACAAAAATATATGTTGTCTTACCTTTAACTATAGCTATCAGACCCACCTCACCTAGCATGGGGCGGGTTAAAAGTCCACCCCACAACAGGATGAAGTACAATAGTTTTACAGGGTAAGACAGGTGCGAGTTCAAGGTTAATATGACTCGTACTTCTCATCTAAATAATCTTCACACTTAGTTAAATTACTAATAAAACAATGTTTATCCATATTAAGTATTTATATTTTGTAAAATATAACTAGTTTTTATTAGTTTAACACTTATCTTGAATATGCCTTTTAATTTATATGAAATAATAGATTAATTTTAATATTATTATTGATTATTCTAGATAAAAAAAAAAAGATTGTTGTTGATTATTGAATAAATTTTTTTAAAGTATTTATAAGTGGAGATCAAGGTAGGTAACATCCTAATACAAATATCTAGATACATCATTAATATACAAAGATATACAGTACTAAAAACGTCACTTCTACATAATACATAATAACATATATTCATAATCACAAACTGAGTAATTATAAAAAGTCTTGAGAGATTACGAAAAATCTAAACCTCATATATATATAACATCAGCCAAAAAGACATATTGTAATACATACCTCTTAAAACATACAAAGCAAATATAAACTTATACATAAGCTTTGTCTACTAAAGCATAAAAAAATTATACTAGTCTTCATGCTCTATCTTTTTTCCCTTAGTAGGGTTTGCACCTGGATTTACATGGAAGAACAATTGGGGTGAAAAATACAATTCTCAGTAAAAGCAATCTCAATACCAGCTAGTTATAACATTGTATAAACAAACTATAACATTTAACATAGGAGTTTCCTTCACTTTTGCTTTTAACTACACACTACCATGTAGTGTGGTCTAAACTGATAGCCTACAAGCTATCAGATCAAATAATTGTCTATACAATTGTAAGTACCAACAGCAACAGATGATGCACATATAACTACTTCTAAATGCAATGCAGATGATATGTAACATGATTATGCCTAAGAATGTCCTAAGAGTATGTGTGTGAAATGTTTATGCAGTGTTTTGTTTTGTAATACATGCAGAGTTTATTAGGATCTGGTTCAATATATTATCCAGTGATAAATAGAGAGAAAGTTCATCCTCACATTACACGTATCCTGGCGCTATCGAGAAGTTAGGACATGAATCGAGGCTCCGAGGAACCTTTATAGACTTCCCAATTATCTCCCTAGACCTTGACACTATCGAGATGTTAGGACTGAATCCTTGTTCAAATAACTTTCGGATTTCCATTTATCTCCTTTGGCCTACATGATGGTGCTTAACATCAAAAGATACTCACAAAGATCAATACTACTAGATCATTTCCATAGACATACATACTTATATCTAAACACCACCTCATCACTCATAACTCTTAAGTGATCTCAATGCAACACTATGTTGCTAAGGTATTATATACTCTCCTAAGGCAAATCGTTACTCTTGGTTGCACTGAGGTTGATGAATTGTCTTACAATTTTACCCTCATAAGAGGCTTCTCTCTGGCTCTCTTGTCTCACAATATCATCCTTAGCAAAAAGTCTCACTCGTTATTTTGCAAGGTCAAGAGATTTAACTTACCCTTAATTAATATAATTATGTTGTGGTTCAACTTTAACTGTTAGAGGAATTACTATTGACTAATACTCCATTACAACTCAAATCAATGAGAGAAAATAGCTTTAATCAAAGGACTTGCATGTATAACCCAATTCTTACTTTCGGAGGGTAAACAAAGCCTTTTTAACAAGTATTACTTACTCATCAAATCTGTGTCTGGCTTTCCTTACTGTCACACCACAAGTGATATTATATGCCACAATGTTGTATTTAAGGTCCCAAACATATTTTCTCAACAATTCATAACTTTTGAGAAGTTTAGAAAC
This sequence comes from Ormosia emarginata, assembly GCA_029884605.1. Taxonomy (NCBI): domain Eukaryota; kingdom Viridiplantae; phylum Streptophyta; class Magnoliopsida; order Fabales; family Fabaceae; genus Ormosia; species Ormosia emarginata. The sequence continues at coordinate 15,175,563 of JAQQTP010000059.1, read as the reverse complement.
TCAACTTATTCATACATCCTAGGTTAATGGACTAGTGTGTGAAAAATATAGTATTATGTTTACCTCATACATAAACACCACTATAACTTTCCTCTAGACTCAACTCATCATAGTGAACAAGTTCATCTTAGCTAATGTTTCATTCCAATATTGCTTAAGGAAGCATATGAGCATTCCTCTAAAACTTAGCATATCCAACTACTCTCATGGATATGATAAGATTGCTAGTCATACTTCTTCCTTTTTGTGTATTCGACAATGTACAAGGTCCCGCTTAACTAAAGACTTAGTACATAACGTTCCCTCTTCGAAACTAAATACACAATCTTATCTTCACTCAAGGGATTCTAACTCAAGAGTGGTTCTTACTTGTAATTCTTTGTTGCTTAAGGCTCTAGGTACCTTCCCAAGGTGCACTACTCTTGGATATACTAAGGTTCATGCCTTCATCATCCTTACTAGAGTGAATAATATCTATCCATCCTAGTATACTTGTATCCAATGCACCATCTAATCACATTTCGAGTGTTATCTAATGCAACACTAAATTACCTAAGGCGATAGATACCTACCTAGACAAACCTTTACTTTTAGGATGCACAAAGGCCTATACTTTCTCATACTTATTAGGTGATAGTTCTTCTATTGAAATATTCCCTATTTGTGTCTTAACACATTTTAAGAAACATATATAAATGATTCCAACTAGTCAAGAACTTGAAAATACCAAAAACATATTATGGGTCGTGTCTTGTTCTGTTGGCACAATTTCACAAAAATGAACAGGCAGAGAGAAATACGGTCCCCCCCTCCACGTGTTTTCGAACATGGCCCGTGTTTCTTGGACAGACACATTGCAAAAGATTATGCAAAATCGAAACATTGTTCCATTGGCCAAAATACATGATTTATTCTCTTCAAATTCGTTTCTTGATGATTTTAAGTCTCAAACAAGTTTATAAACATGAAGGAAATAGAAAATACCAATTGATTTTATAAAAAAAATGGATCAAAACACTAAATTACTTATCCAAACTCTAAAATCACAACTTAGAGCATTTTAGGTCCAAATAGAGAGTTTTCAATTTCTAATCTAAACTATTAACATGAACAAGTCATAAACCATATTTAAAACTTATCCAAGCAAGAAAAATCACTTCAAACATCATTAAACATCATTTTAACATCTTAAACCTCACATAGCTTAAACATGAAAATGAGGAAGAAATAATATTTTGAACTCAAGAACCCCTACCTCTTGTGCAAGAAAGATGAAGATCTTGAAGCATTGATATTGCTCTTAGATCCTCCTTCAAGCTTTGATCTTTAGTCCTCTAGATTATCCCCATTTTTCGCCTTCTCTCCTAAGGTTTCTTATTCTTTTTTTTCTCTTTGGTGTTTTGATTTCTTTTTTTTTCTTTTCTTTCTGCAGCATTTGCTGCCTTTAAACCGAGAGAGAGAGAAAATGAGAGTTTACCAAAATATCATTAGGATATTTTGCTAGAACTTCCTTATCTGCTAAGAACACATCGATTTTGCTAAATTGAGTTTCTTAGCTTCTAACAATTTTAGAATAAATAATAAGATTTATCTAAATTATTGTTTCACTATTTTCATGATTTTTTATATCTGTTGTTAGTCAATCTGGTATTAAATACACAACTAGTATGCCTAAAAATACTAAATTAACTCTAATTGTCTTGAAACTTTAACCACACCTTCTTTCACTTATTTGTGACTCAAAAACAAACTCTCTATATTTATTTCCCTCAACTTAGTAATTTATGTTATTATCTGAGTCATTTTAAGCTACTTTTCAACTTTTGTGTTGCAACTAAATGCCCAAACGATTTCATTTTGTCACAAAACTTCTAAGGCATGTTAAGCAAGTCATATGCTACTTTATGTATACATAAACAAGCCTAATATGTTACTAAGGGTATTACAGGTATGGTACCAATTTTGATATATATTTTTGGTAAGGCAGCTCAATATCTAGGAGATCTTCTTCCATATTTTTTTTCCTCTATGGGATAAGTGAAAAATCACAATAATAAACTTGACATCACATTTTAACTCAAAATTTTAATACATTAAGTTTATAAATCATTTTACTTATATGATCCTCACTTATTTCATTCTTTTTTTATGTGAGAATTTTTTTTGCTCATACTTAAATTCCTAACATTTATCCCTAAAATTCATGAGGTGGGTATGACAAGTTGAGTGTTACTTTCTAAGGGAGCATGATCAAATTAAGTAGAAATTTACCTTTACTCACCTCATTTTCAAACCTAGATATATGTCAGTTGTTTAACGTGTAAAATCTTGAGTGAATACTCATTTTTGGCTACCAAAGATACATGTGATATCATTTTGCTATTTCAAATAAAGTTAATATTAATTTAATCATTCAATCATGAAAAGTAACACTATAATCATTTTTTTTGTATATGAACAATAAGAACACCATTAATGAGACTTTTAATTTATAAATTAAATTAATATTACTTTTTTTAATGTTGAGAGATTAAATTAATATATTTTTTAAAAAAAAGTTAAATGGGTGTTTATTTTAAAAATAAGTGTAAGAACATGATATTATTATTTTTTTGGTCAAGCTGTACCTGGTCTTGGCCCTCTTCTTAATCGATTCAATGGGGCTGGCTTTTGTCAGAGTGTAGATGTTTTGTTTTCTTTAATTTTTAAAAAAAAATCAACTTTTTTTTTTTGGGGTTAACATCAACTCTTTTTTAACATATCAAATCTCACCCTTTCAATAAAAAAGAAAAATGTTTTGGGAAGGGGGAAACTTATTTTTCAGTATGTGAACCACATACCCATACAGAGTACAGACCCAAAAATTAATATAGAACCAACAAAAAAAAAACTTTGTTGAATTAATACTGTTGATGTATGTAAGTATCCAAATGGTGATTTTGAAACAAATTAGCAACAGTTTATATACTAAAAAATTTATTATTTCGAGGAAGCTGTTTTTAGTTTATTTTAATTTATTTAGAATGGATAAGTTATTTCTAGAAGTTATTATATATCAAAAGTCCTCCCCTCCCCCTGGCCCCCAATTATATAGACACGGATTATATATTTTTTTTTGTCAACTGACACGGATGATAATTAATACATGCGAAATAGTGGCACTTTGTTGTTAACTTGTTGCATTTTTATTGATTGGACCATGAAGACACGAGATGGCCTGATCTATCTAAAAAATTATTTTTTAAGAGCCAATAATAATGTCATCGTAAGCTTAAGGTTATATTTAAAAAAATTATAGAGAATGGAAAGAACTATTTATAATGAAAATATAATAGAACAAAAATGTAAGTAAAGGAATAAAAAAATATATCATTCTATTATTTGAATTTTTAATAAATTTAATGAGAAAAGAGAGTGAAATGTTTAAATTATTCTTTTTTTTACTCTTCAAATTAATGGACAAAAATTAGAGATTTTGAGTGGTAAGAGATAGACTCTTTAACCCTCCATTGTCATTATAGTCTATTTTTTAAAATAACTCTCAAATACATTTTCATTAAGTTTTTCCATTTCATTGCATTCAATTTTCTCTCTTATCATCCTCTCAAACATAGTCTTACATTAAGATATTTTATAGGGGTGGTAAAATGAAATAACCCTTTTGGACATTGTATGGGTTAGGTGAAAACAAGATAGAGTAAGTTGACCTATTTTTGTTTAGGTTATATTTAAAATGAATAAAAATAAAAAATAACTTGATTTGATTTAAAATTAAATTTTGTGTTTGAAGTTTAAAAAAAAATAAGATTTGAATTGATTTAAAAATTAAATTTTGTGTTTAGAATTCATTAAAATGAGAATTGATTTGATTTTTTTATTTTTTATTTTCAACTCTTATGAGAGGTAGTTAGAGATAGTTATTACTTATTAAGGGTAAAATAGTCTATTTATTTTAAATCAAATTAAATCATAACAAATCATATCAAATTTGATAAAATTTATAAAACAAAAGGAATAAAATCTATATGATTTTAAAAATTAAATTATTTTTTATTTTTTAATATTTTAAATACAAAATTTAATTAAATTTAATTTATAAATCAAAATATTTTTTTTTTACATTCTAAACACACTTTTAATAATTTTAACTCAATTCATTTTTCAGTGTATTGATGAGACAACTAGTCTATAATTTTAAAAAAAAAATAATGAAAGATTTACTGGTTACCCTAGTCGACCTATTAAAAAATATATATTATAAAAAGATAGATTAGGCATGTTGACCCGCTTAGTGAGAATCCTTATTTTGTCATTTTCTTTTTATACTAATCTTTCTCCTTTGGGTCGTAAATCCATTTACCCAAAAGGTTGTCATCAAATAAGATAACCCTTTTTACCATTTTATTTTTTATTCAAAATTTCTCCCTTTTCTTCCAAAAAATAAAAAATAAAAACTTAGTGATTTGGGATTTAAAGTTTTAACGCAAAGAAGCCCAACGACCCCGACCATTGAAGATAAATAAATTTAAAATATTCTCTGGGCCAATTAGAATTTGTTGTGGGCTTTTCTACATGGTTGTGTTGTATAGAAATGAACCACTTATCAGCCTGAGATAGTTAGAAGATCGTTCAGCAAAAATTAAGAAAAAATTAGGCGATTTAAGAAAAACAAAAAATAAAAACTAGGCTATTTCAACTAGTAATTTATTCATACATGTCAGCACAACACACCCACTCAAAAATACACATACACCAACACACGCTATACTTGGAAAAGTGGAGGGGTGAAAGCTAAATTTTATCCCAGATTATTACATTTACCCACAGATAACTTCACTTGTCAGCTTAAAAAAAATAGGCAATAAATTGAGCCCCAAAGAAATGTTGGATTTAACCTGAACTAGCTAGGCACTAGACAAGGTGGTGCACTGAGGAGAATAAATTTGCCTCACTATATTGGAAGGGAGTTTTTTTGCGGGCACAAATATTAGATGGTTCTGATCTGGATCCTAATATGTTAATACTAGTGGTTTTTAGCTGCTTGCCTTCCTCTCTCATCTCTATGGTATCTGGCTATTGTCTACCATGTATTCGTTTTTTTTTTTAAAAAAAAAAATCTGATGTATTTGTTTTCTTTTCTTACTTGAATAAATAAATTATCATTTTGAAAGCTACACATATTAGTAGGATTGAAAACGGGTCAAACTGAGCTAAACCAAGTTCAACTTAGCTCGACTCGATAAGAAATTATTCAACTTAAAACTCGACTCGTGTTTAATATGTACCATTTTTTGTAATTTAAACTCGATTCGAACTAAGTTTGCAAATTGTTCAATTTGATTTATGAGTTTAAATTATATAAATCAAATGTCAAAATAAGATAATATGAACTAAATAAATTAGACTAACTCGTGAACCTGATTCATTAGCTTTATTCATAACTTAATTAAACTTATCAATTTTTTCATGTTATTTTATCTTTAGATTATATACTATTGAATATATTTATATATAAAGTCAATTTATGAACTAAATGAGTCGAATATTATTTAGTTTAAATTCAGTTCATTTAATTTATGAACCAAGTTCAACAAACTAATTAATAAATCAAGTCTCAAACTAATTTTGAGTTAGTTCAATTTATTGTCAACTCTACAAATTAGTGAATGATCAAGTTCAATGTCGTCAAAACCAACTGTCATTTCTTAAAATCAATTAAGAATTAGCAGATATGATAAATTAGTACAAAGTGCATCCATCAACTAAAATTGTTCTTCTTTTTTTTATCTTCTGTTTATTGGTTACCGAAGTCCCCAAGTTATAACAATTAATTTGAAATTGTATCGTTGATGTGAAACTTTATACAAAGATTAATTGTCAATTAAACTGCATGTTTTCTATTACATTTTCTCCTCCAATTCCTAGCAGGCTAGCACATGTGATGGGTAGACAAGATCCACATACATGATTCAAGCACAGCAACGGATGGATATGTGTTAAGGGTGTTTCCGACTCAGCGTCGCCCATAGTCCACCCTAACCCGAAGTTAGTTGAATTAGATTTCGATTTTTAATTTTTGATTTAATGTATTTTTGGTTTAAATTCATCTCAGATTTTAAGATAGCCTAACTTACTTCCATACAATATAATATTTTAAAATTTATATATTTTTAAAAATTAGTGTTCAATTATTTGAATTTTAGATATAAATTAATATCTTTTACATATCATAATAATATTTTTTAAATTAATTTATTTTATAATATATATTATAAAATAATTTAACTTTAGTTTCATATTTTTAAAATTTTATAATTTAATTATATATAATATTTAATTTTATATATTTTATATAAATGTCAAATTAATTTAATATTAATTATATTATTAATCGGATCATGATTGAATTAAGTTCGAATTAAAAAAAAACCAATTAATATATTGGATTAGATTTATATCTCGGTAAATTAGTCAAAACCCGTTATCCGAACACCCTAGATATGTGTATGTAAATGAATATTTTATGTGGTTAATTCCTTCAGTTTGGTATAGGCAGATTAGAATTGAATAGGAACTTCGCAGATATTTGTGGTTTGCAAGCAAGCAAGCTATAGGTAAGGAAACTTTGCCATTTTTTGATATGATATCATTCCCCACTGATTCTAAGAAGGGAAGGGAGTTGAGTTTGCAAGCTACCACAGCTTAGCCTAGCCTAAGTCGTAGGCGAAAAGATATGAGTAGATCTTTCGAAACCATATTTATAAGCGAGTTTCAAGATTTTTTTTTGTTTTTGACGAGAATGAGCGAGTTTCTAGATTGATTTTGTATATATATACGCTTTATAGGGTTATAGTTCATGCAAGATTGAAGGGATGAAATTGATTATGTATCTAGGCATAGTGCAGGCGGGTGCAATTATGCACTTGTCAAGTTATATCATGCCTAAACTTTTATCCGTAATAATAAGTTTTTTTTTTTATTTTTACAAGTTTTTTTTTTTAGGTTATGTTTTTTTCAGGTTGTGTTTTTTTTTTTTTTTTTTTTTTTTTCATAAAAGTCACCAATTTCGCTAATTTAAAATTGTCGGCTAAATCCGAGAAGATATTGTCTCATTATAATCGGTTGGTTTATTCACTTTTAAAATTACATAATATAAATAATAATTCTTTAAAATTATATCGATTTTTTTTTTTCAAAATAATCGTATAATCAAAATATTTTAATCGATAATATTTATGGCGAATATTCACCACATTTCACCGCGTCTTTTTACCACATTTTTTTCAGTTGTTCTATAAGTGTAAATAATACAAATAAAAATTATACCAGTAATATTTATATTTTTTATAAATAATCATTAAAAAATTTTACTTGATTTTAATTGATAATATTTACATACAATAAAATTTATAAAATTTATAATATACACGCTTATTTATAAAAAATATAAGGATTAAGATAATTTTAATTAGTATATTTTAAAAATATTTATACACTTTCGTAATTTTAAAAAATAAATAACAAAACAAGAAATGAACAAAGTTAATTTTCCTATATAAACAAGTGATTACCTAAGATAAACAAATTTTTCCGATATGAACAAAATCTTTTCCTATAATAAGATAATTTTCTCATTGATAAACAATAATTTTTCCACATGAGCAGTGTTGATGAATATCTAATCATTGGTCATTGATCTTGTCGTTGATGTGCATTTTAACACGATCAATCTGGATAATTTAATGGGTGTATGATACATTTTTAAAGGTGTAACCATAAAATCACTGCATAGTGCATGCATCTTTTGTTATATACCTATTTTGGCACGTAAAATCTTATTTTTATTCGTATTAGATAAAATTTTAATTTTTATAATTTAAAATTAAGAAGATATTGTCTCATTATAATCGGTTTATATTTCTAATAATATATTTTCGTTTTTAAAAAATTTAAATTAAAAAGTAAATGTTAACATTTGTTTTTAGGATTTAATTGTGATGTGAGTGTAAATATTTTTTACATTATTAATTAATTATATATTATTATATTATTAAAAATATTTAATTCTCATAATAATTATTTTAAAAATTATATAAATAATAATATATGATTAGTTGATAGTGTAAAAAATACATTAATAATATATCAAAATTAAATTTTATTTTTATTATTAGTAGAAGACATAAACTAAATTTCTATATATATATATATATATATATATATATATATTATTCATTGAAGAAAACATGAGGGGTAATGCATATCTAATCAGGTCATAAAAGAGGATAGCATCTTTAACTGGAAAGGTCGAACATTTGAAAAAACAAAAAAAAATTAAGTATCATTGAGGAAAAGGCAACGCTAAAAGACAATGAATACACCAAGCAACACTCCATGCGTGACCACCGCTTGATTATTGATTACAAGTCAAGTTGTCTGTTCCTATGCACGCCCTTTACTTTGAGGATATAATTTACACATATCTATATTTATCTGTATTAATATACTGTTAGTATGAACGGAAAAAAGATTTGAGTCTTTTGAGTTTGATTTTATATTTTATGTATATGAAAAAATAATTGATAGGAGAGATTTTCATCTAAATTTTTATTATATTTTAAAAAACTAATTTCTCACTTATGAGAGAAAAAAAATACTCTATAAAATATCTGTCCATGTACTTTATAAATTATTCAAATTGTATTAATATATCTCGTATGACTGTATTGTTAGATATTGATTCTTTAAAATAAATTTTAGATGTATACACCCTAGAACAAAATATCATAAGACTTATGATCTACATCATGCCAGATTATCAAGGATCTATAGCTATTGATCACCAACTGTTGCAGAATCTTTCGCAATCAATCATGAACAAGGGAGTGGTTTGTGATCTTCCTCAACCAAATCGCCTTAACTCTTCTATGAGACCATCGTCTCTCTTCTAGATGGGGAGAAGGAAAATTATGTTATGATTTTGGTATATTAGGGATCATAACTGTTTCTGACGTATATTACTCTAATGAGCCAATATGGTATTTATTCATTAAGCCCACATCAAGTTGTGAAGTCTACGAGCTCACTAAATTAGATCACTTAATAACAAGTTCAATAAATTAAATAGTTAATATAATTGTCAATTAAATATGATGTCCAATATTAATTAGGAAACGTAAATTTCCTAACAATATCTTACTTGGGTTTCATATTATTCCTGAAATAATTATACTACAAATTCTTTAGGCGCGCATCTATATACTATTTATCTTTAGACTTCTCCTTAATACAATCTGGTCCATCTTATATATTAGCTATGGAACTACTGCAGTTTTTATCACAATCAAGCGTAACTAAACCATAATGATCACCATAGTAATATACTTAATGACACAGATCAAATATGGATGAGTAGCGTGAAAATTATATGCAATGTGATATCAAACATGCCTATTTCCAACTGGTCTTTCTTTAGTCCTTAGTGAGATCAATCCAAAGTCCTTAAATGCAACACTAACATTGCATATACAAAGAAATAGAATCATAAACTATCAACTTTATTATGCAGAAAATTTAATAACACAATGTCTAAAGTAAAACATAGAATATAAAAAAAATCCCACTAAACTAAGGTATTATAAGGAATAACACCCATATGAGCAATATGCTCATGAAAAACCTTAGGTGTCAAGTCCTTAGTTAATGGATCAACTAGCATAAAATCTGTCCCCGTATATTCTATAGAAATTTGTCTATCCTGAACTCTTTCTTTAACAACTAGAAACTTGATGTCGATAAACTTCAACTTCGTTGAACTCCTATTGTTGTTGGAGTAAAGAACTGCTGAGTTATTGTCATAATAAATCTTTAGTGGTCTGTCAATGCCATCAACCACACGCAAACTAGTGACAAAGTTTCGCAGCTATATCCCGTGGTTGGATGCCTCATAACAAGCTATGAACTCTGTTGCCATGGTCGAAGAAGCTATAAGAGTCTATTTAGCAAACTTCCATGAGATAACTCCTCCAACCAACACATAGATGTAGCCTGATGTAGAGAGCCTACTATCTTGACATCCCGCAAAATCGAAGTTAGAGTACCTAATGATCTCTAAAACGTCAGATCTCCGATAAGTGAGCATGTAATCTTTTGTTCTTTTCAAATAACGCATCACACGTTTGATCGCTTTCCAATGCTGCATACTAGGATTGCTCAAATATCTTCCCAAAACTCCCACTATAAATGCTATGTCAAGACGAAACATTAGACTCCCTACCGCTGATACATAGGGAATCTTCTGTATCTCTTTCATTTCAATATCATTCTTGGGACACTGTTTGATACTAAACTTGTCTCCTTTAGCAACGGGTGTATCTCCTGGTTTACTATCTTTCATGCCGAATCAATTTAAGACTTTATCAATATAGCTCTTTTGTGACAACCTAAGGATACATCGAGAGCGATCTCTTAGTATCTGAATACCCAATACAAAAGAGGCGTCGTCAAGATCTTTCATCTCGAAATTTTTCATTAGAAATTTATTGGTTTCATGCAATAAGCCTATATCGCTGCTAGCAAGTAGAATATCATCGACATATAATACCAAAAAGATGTATTTACTCCCACTGAACTTATGATATACACAGTCATCAATGACATTTGCCTCAAAACCACACGAGGTAATGACTTGATGGAACTTGTGATAACATTGACGGGAAGCCTATTTGAGACCATAGATGAATTTCTTTAGCTTGAATACCATAAACTTTGGGTCACCTGACACCAAGTTTTCTAGTTGTGCCATGTAAATCGTTTTGTCAATATTTCCATTTAAAAACGCAGTTTTGACATCCATCTGATGTAGCTCCAAATCAAAATGAGCTACTAGTGTCATTATTATCTTAAAGGAGTCTTTCAAGGATATCAGAGAGAAAGTCTCTTTGTAGTCAATGCCTTTCTTTTGAGTAAAGTCTTTAGCAACAAGACGAGCTTTATATCTCTCAACATTATCCTTTGAATCTCTCTTCATCTTAAATATCCATTTACAACAAATGGGCTTCACGCCTGCAGGTAATTCGACGAGATCCCAAACGTCATTGTCCTTCATAGACTTCATCTCATCCAACATGGCATCAATCCACTTTTAAGAGTTAGAACTTTGTATAGCTTGACAGAAGTTGATTGGATCATCCTCTGTTAAACCAATGTCATCCTCATGTTCTTGGAGAAAGACGATATAATCATTTGATATCGCGCTTCTCCTCTCTCTAATAGATGTCCTTAATGGCACTTCTTGAGGTTGTTGAGTTTGTTCTATAGGTGGTGCTTGAGGAAGAACCTCATCAATGTTGCCTTGTTCTGGAACAATGTTAGGAATAATAGCCTGAACATTATTGTCTAATATTGGAACTATTTCTTGAACAGTGATAGGTATAAGGACTTGATCGCTGTCAATAACAGGTTCTTCTTCGAAGACAACATTCCTTATATTTCATTCCCCCTAAAACTCAACTTCCTCAAGGAATCTAGCATTTCCTATTTCAAAAAAGGATCTTGATGTGGGATTGTAAAACTTATATCCTCGAGAGCGTTCAACATAACTAACGAAATATGAACTAACCGTTCTTGAGTCCAATTTTCTTTCATGCGGCCTATAAGGCCGTGCCTCAGCTGGACAACCCCAAATGTGCAAGTGCCTTATGTTAGGCCTTTTGTCAGTCCAAAGCTCATAAGGGGTTTTGGTTACTCTTTTGCTTGGTACCCTATTAAGGATATAAACTGTGGTCTTTAAGGCTTCTCCCCAAAGTGACTATGGCAAGGAAGAATGACTGATCATACTTCTTACCATATCCTTAAGAGTATGGTTTCATTGTTCTGTAACACCATTCATGCTGGGTTTGCCCGGCATAATGTATTGTGGGACAATTCCACACTCATTGAGGAAAAGTGCAAAGGGTCCTGGACGTTGCTCTCCTGATATGTCATATCTGCCATAATATTCACTACCACGATCAGATTTGACAGCCTTAATTTTCTTTCCAAGTTGAAGTTCAACTTCAGCCTTGAAAACATCTAGGATTGAGACTTCTCATGTATTAAATATAGGTAACTGTAACACCCTAATACCAGTAACTTAGTATATCAGAATATACCTGGATAAGCAGTATTAGTTATGCTACTTCTAACTTAACATAATACTAATCCATATCATTTAAACAAATAATAATGGAGAGCCTTGCGGAAAACTAAAAGTTATACATATAACATCGCTACTAAAGGCTCATTGTATACATAACTTCTTGTACAAACTAAAAGCACGTAGATAAATACAAGCTTTAAACTAGAAAGTATAAAAACTATCTTTGTCTTCATACTTCTTCTTCTTGCCTTTGGATGAACCTTCACCGGGATTTACATGGCAACAAACGGGGTGAGAAATCACATTTCTCAATATAAGTATACCAAAACTAGCAGTTTAAACATTCAAAATGAATAAACCCAACTGAACTAATACTTCCTGCATAAGAAATAATTACAACTCTCTCTTTATGTAACGTTCTTAAGCGAACTATAATTCTGTTCTGATAACCGAAACCACGATGATATCAAACAACCGCCCATACAATTATTTAAAATCATCGGCCAGACAACTGCCGATACAGCTGTCACCAATAACACAGAGTAACACAAATATATTCACAACCAACAAAATATTAAATAATGCAATGATAGAATGATGTATGTTTATGCACAAAGAAAAATATATGATAGTGTAGGTGCAATGTCATGAATACTCAGCTATTCCCCCTAGGTGCAGAGGAATTCTACCATCGTAATGTGTGACCCCTTATAACGTACTTTTAGGAACGAAGTCTGTCACCACAACACCTAACCTCCTACACCCTAGGTGTAAATGAATTCTGCCATGACAACATATGACCCCTTATAGCCTACTGTTTAGGAACGAAGTCTGTTATCACAACACATGACCTCCTACACCACTGAGTGGATGCCTCCACTACCTGTTCTCTAGGGATAGCAAGCATATGTGAAGTGTGATGTGGGTGTAAATGCGGAGTTATGTCCTAACTCTAACATAACCACCACATGATCTCATACTAAGTCCATCTTGCATTACTAACTCCACCTCTTCTCTGTGGGAGCATTTCATGCACTACGACATTGAACCAATGCCAACTAGACTTAGTACACTGCTATCCTTGCATTACTAACTCTCTTTCACTCTTTGAGAGCTCTTCATGCACTATGGCATTCACCCTTGCCAGCTAGGGTCTTTGGCACTTAACTTTTGCCAACTCGGTACCTTGGCCCTTAACTCTTGCCACTTAGGCACTATGTCACTTTACTATTGCCATCTTATTTCTTAAATCTCTTATCACCTCTCTTGTGATCTCTATGCAACCTTAAGTTGCTTAAGAAACTAAACTCTTGATCTATGACAATCCATGTCTAATGGATGCATAACTTTACTCTTATCTTTCCTTGTATGCCTCTAGGTTTTTCTATCTGAGAAATACCCTCTCTAGTGTCTCAACACATTCTACTAGGCATAACCAAAGGATTCCATCCATAGGGATCTCAAAACATCCAAAAACAACATTTTGGAGTTTCAGGGTCTCACACCGCAGCACAAAACTTCGCACGCCGCGGCACCCAACTCTCGGGTGTAACTTCTGGGCAGAAAACTACCCCACGCCATGACATGCAACTCTTCACGCCTCGGCATGCTCACGTCTCGGGCCACGCCTCGGTTATGCCACGGCGTGACATGCAGAACTCAAATTCTGCAGAATTTTGCAGAAACCGTGCACTCTTCTATTCAACTTTTCTTAAGTTCCAATTATCAAAAATTGGTTCGTAGGTGATTTCTAGCTTCACCAACATCCTCTAAACGTGTTGTAACACCATTACAACCTACTAATTCTCTTAATTTAGATCAAACACCAAAAATCACTCTCTTGGTTGTTCATGACCTAGGTTCAAACTCAAGAACCAACTAGCTCCAATCTATGGATAAATCCATCTATCTTATTCTCATTAAACTAAAAACATACTAACTTAGTCCTTAAAATCAAGAACCAAGCCCAAAACATAGATTTGACTACTCAAAACCCTATTTCCATTCATAAAACCTATGTCCATTCAAGATGAATCAAATGAATAGATGAATAGAAATCCCCTACCTCTTGAAGACTCTTGATCTTGAAGCTTGATCCTTGATTTTCTTCCTCTCCTTCTTCCCTTCTTCCCTTTTCTCCTTTCTCCCCCTTCATTTCTCCTCCCTTTCTTTCTTTCTCTATTTTTCTTCATTCTGCCGAGAGAGAAGATAGAAATAGGGGGTGGGACATGAAGGAAATTAAGAGAAAAGATTAACTTAAGTTTCTATGCTGAAACTTATATCTGCTAAGGACACTTGAATTATGCTAATTCAAGTTTTTCAGCTTCTAACAACTTTAGAATAAATCATACGATTCATCTAAATTGTTATTTCACAATTCTCATCATTTTTTATATCTGCTGCTAGTCATTCGGTATTAAAATGCACAACTAGTATGCCTAAAAATACTAAACTGACTCTGATTCTCTTGAAACTTTTACCACATCTTACTTGGCTTATTTGTGACCTAGAAACAAATTATCTAAACTTGTTTCCCTTTAAATAGCAATTTATGCTATTTTTTGAGTCATTTTAGATCACTTTCCACACTCTCTGTTGCAGCAAAATGCCTAAACTAACTCTGTTTGTCACAAATCTTCACTGACATGCTAAACAAGTAAAATATTACCTTTGTAACTAATTACAAGCCTAACATGATTTTCTAGAATGTTACAGTAACCACACCTAGAGTAATCGTCTATGAACATAATAAAGTATTGTTGTTCATTCTAAGAAGGCATAGGGAAATGACTACAAATATTCATATGTGTTAGCTCTAAGACATCCTTAGCTCTTTCGACACCTAATTTTCTTATGTTTGTTTGTTTTTTTTTCTAATACACTCAATATAGACTTGAAAGTTTGACAGATCTAAGGGTTTAAGAATTTCATCTGATACAAGCCTCTGAATTGTTTGTTTAGAGATATAGCCTAAATGCTTGTGCCATAAGGCGACTGAATTCTCATTTAATTTTCGTTTTGTACCTTTTGAACTTGTTTGCAATATTTCATTATAGGAACCAACAATGTCAAACATATATAGATTATCAATCAAAGAACCAGAACCAACAACACATGAATTTGGACCAAAGACTAACTTTATTATTTCCAAATGAACAAGAAAACCCTGATTTGTCTAAACTAGAAATAGAAATTAAATTCTGTTTAAATGACAGTACAACAAATGTCGCAAATAAATCCAAATGAAATCCAATTTTCAATTCTAATATAAAAATTCCTATAACTTCTACTACAACTTTATTACCATCACCCACAAAGATGAATCTTTCGTCATCACTTGGCGGTTAGCTCCACAGGCAACCCTACATTGACAAACTTATGTGAATAGTAGCACCATAATCTACCCACCAAATATCCTTAGATACAGAATCTAAATTAACTTCAGAATAAACTAAAGTGACAAGCTTACCCTTCATTACACCTTAGACGGCGTACTTAGGATACTCTTTCTTTATGTGTCCAGACTTCTTGCAGAAGTAGCAAGTAAATTTCTCATTCTGCTTCTTCTGTTTCTTCTGATGAGAAGAACCTTCCTGCAGTATCCTTAGCTCTTTTTTTTTCTTGTTCTGAGAGGTCGAAGTCAAGTGAGTACTTTTTGTCTTATTTCTCTGCAGTCTTTCTTCCTTTTTCACACAGTGAGATATAAGCTCATTGAGGGACCATTTGTCCTTCTAAGTGTTATAACTCACCTTGAATTGCCCAAAGTGTGCAAGAAGAGAGATCAAAACCAAGTGCACGAGCAAGTCCTCAGACAACTCTAACTTGAGTGACTTGAGCTTTGATGCAAGATAAGACATTTCTATAATATACTCCTTTATGTTCCCTTTGCCCTTATATTTCATTGAGACTAGTTTGGCCAAAAGATTACTCACCTCCGACTTTTCATTTTTGGTAAAATATTGCTCAATTTCCTCAAGAAACTTCTTAGCATTCTTGCTCTTAATAATAGAGCCCCGAAATGCTTCTGGAATGAAGCGCTTCATGATCATCAAGCACATTTGGTTAGAGCAACCCCACTTCTCAATTTTAACCTCATTAGGGATTTTCGGAGTAGGAGTGGGTCGTTCTTTCTTAAGTGTCAGATCTAAATCTATACAGTCGAGAATTATCTCCACAACTT
This sequence comes from Ormosia emarginata, assembly GCA_029884605.1. Taxonomy (NCBI): domain Eukaryota; kingdom Viridiplantae; phylum Streptophyta; class Magnoliopsida; order Fabales; family Fabaceae; genus Ormosia; species Ormosia emarginata. The sequence continues at coordinate 15,159,244 of JAQQTP010000059.1, read as the reverse complement.
CTTTCTAGGCTTTGAAATTTGTCCCATGCAGCATTGTGATGATATTGACTTAAGCAGAAATATTTACAACATTAGTAACATAAACTGGATAGAGAACAAAATAAACAAACATATTCACATATATAAGCATGTTAATAGAAATAAGACATGAACAATTATCCAGAATTGAGAATCCATCACAAGATACCTAGCACAACATTAATTCCTAGTCTTTGGACAAAGAAATTAACTGTAAGTGGTGCTCTCAATGCAATGATCAAATATTGACGATAAGTTCTATCAAACAACAACCTTTCTTTGGACCAACTATTGTTCATATGAAAAATAAAAACTTTATTATAGTCATCACTGCAGGCATATCATTATTTGGCCAAACTATGTCTTCTTTTGGGCCGAGCATAGTTCGCATAAATAACTTCACGCAAATATCCATGTAATTTTAATCAAATTGATTTACACAATAAGGGTTACTTTGGCAACATGTTGTTTCAATTAACTTAATTAAAAATACTACACCAACCAAGAAAAAAAAATTATTAGTACAGGTCACGACTGTATTACTCAACACGGCCTGGCCGTGTTCCATTCTATTAAGATTACCAGATTCAATCTTGACGTATTATGACCGTGGACTCCAACACGGGTAACCGTGTAGCTTATTGAATTTTTTTTTACTTTTCACAAAAGAAAAGACATGTTTCATGCAAATCATTCAAAACAATTTACTTTAAACATCAAATCCTTACTTTTGAAAGAATTTTATAAAAGCTATTTAGAAAAAAGAAACCATTGCACAGTGGCCTTGTTTTTACGTACAGGAGGGCATTCTTGTTAAATAAAATATATAATTAAACCAAAATATTATTGGCTACAGGGAAACCACTAAAACCAATTTGAAATTCATGCCAACACACATTCTTAGCCAATACATTCTTGTGCCCCTAAATTTCATAATTAGGGTTCATAAAAATTAGGAGAAACAATTATTATAGGAAGATTAAAAAATACCTTAACTATGCTTTGAAAAATAAACAAATCCTAATAATCTAACAATGATGACCGCTCAGATACCACTTGTTAGATATTGATTTTTTAATTCTTTAAAACAAATTTTAGATGCATACATCTTAGAACAAAACACCATAAGGCCTAGAATCTACATCATGCCAGATTATTGTTTGTCCCTTTATTAGGCCGCAAGTGCACAAGTCCTTCAAGTAATACAATGAAGAGTAAAGTTCGTTCCCTTGAGGATGATTGACTTACAATACTAAGTACCAATCAATAACTTATCTAAATTCCATTCAAGAATATATAAAATAGGATAAAGTACAGTAAAACTAATCTAAAGACAGAAATGTAATAAATGAAAGTAAAGATAATAGTTTAAAGATTTAGAGAATCCTTCTTCACTTTATACTTCAACTAATGCTATGCAACCCTTCAAGCAACATAGATGAATAATTAAGTTAGCTTAAGAATCTGTTTTAGTTAAAAGCCTATGTCTAGGTCAGTTAACCCTGACTTCTTTCACCTAGCTTACTATGCTTCCATGAGAACCAAAGTGAAATCTACTAATGAACGATCTATTCTCAAACACACGCTATGCATGGCTAAGAGGTATATGTCTATCCCATTAGCGAATCAACTTATCTAAGTTAATTGAACTCATCGAACATGCATCAACCATACATATGATCTCAAATCCAAATTCTTATGTCTAGGTTCATCAGATTTTATCAATCATTTAAAAGCTGATCAAACTATTAAAAGCATTAAGATCTATATGATTAAATATAACCAAACATCAATATATACTCAAAGTAATACATAAACATCAATATCCATACAAAGATTCAAAGTTATCCCTAAATACATCTCGACTAATCATTGAACATGAAAATACACACAAAATCAGTGCTCAAAAGATAAGGAAAGAGAAGAAAATTAAGGGAGAAGGAAGGAAGCTCATAGATGTGATCTTTTATGCTTGAATCATCCTCCAAGAGGAAGATGACCTCCAACTTTGGCTTCCTAGGCCTCCAATCTACCCAGAAATGAAGTTCCAGCCGCAGTTTTTCAAAAACTAAAAAACTCTCTTTATAAAATCTGTTAAAAACGTATTTATAAGCCCAGAAAATAGAGTCACGTCGCGGCATTAACATGCCTATGTCGCGGCACGTATACACTTAGGTCACCACGCCGCGACATTAACATACCTACGCCGCGGCGTACAAATTTCGTAACTCTCTGTCTGGATGCAAGGGATTCATCACGCCGCGGCATTGATATGCATGCGCCGCGTGTAACACCCCACTGGGATGTCACATTTCACAATAATAATAAAACATTTACCCAAGTTATAAATTATTACGTATTATATATTAATATAAGTTGTAAAAATATATATATATTTTTAACATTATATTATAAAATAAAATAAACAGAACATAAAATAAAATAAACTATTACATACACACCATAATTTTACATATGATTTTGTTTTTAATAGGTACAAATAATTTACATATTACAAACTATTTAATTAAAATAGTAAACCGTCTCATGCGGTTTAAAGTAAACCATAAACTAAATTTTAAGCATAACACTAAAAGTTCTGATCCTCCGAAGAATCCTCCTAGGGAAGATCATAGGAAGACAGAAATACTCTGATAACACTATACCACGCTGAAATCAATCCATATGATATGGATGATCTCGAGGTTCGCCTTCCTCGAACCCAGTCACTCGGTTCTTTTTCATTAGCTCCTCGTTATATTGACAATCCAAATGACCTGCTCTCTTCTACTTCCTCAACGACTTTATGGAACATAAATAATAATACGAAAAAATATATATATAAAGAGGAGTGAGACAATCTACATCATTACCAAAGATAAGCGGTAGAAGAAAACGACAATACAAACAAATATAACAGCTTAATATAACAATTCATATTATCACACATGCAAAATATCATAAATCAAATTATAACTATTCACACAAATGCATGCATTAAATATGCCATGTACTCGGACTTGTTCTATTCCATGGAGCTAAACACAAACATCGAGAGAGAATGATCCGGTAGAGACATGTCCGCACATCGTCAAAGCCTCGAACCAATTTGTTACATTACGCAGTCAAATACGTCGTGTAAAGACCTACAAAGACATAGTCAAATACGTCGTGTGAATGGCACACGACAAACACGTCGTGTACGTTCGAGTATAGTACCAGACAGGGTCCCCATAGATCCCGATTAAGAATAGTATTTGTCGAGATCGCTAGTGTGTGTTTTCGATTCTACCACGGCCCAGGAGCTACCAACTATCCACATGTGGAATCTACTGCACACTAACGCCTCCAAGTTCTCCACATGAACACACTATGCCTATCACACCCGCAACACGATGTAATTCATCTCGTCAGTCAATTGTCAATTTCAACCAAATTGACATACCACTCTATGTATGTAATGATCCATAATTACAAAAATACCCTTAGTATCACCATGAATAATAATTACATAAATATCCTCATTGTCACCATAATTACAAAAATACCCTTAGTATTAATAATTTCAAAAACAATATGTCTCCATTTGGCAGTACTATTTCTTAACATGTCCGGGTCCACCACTTTGGCCCGACAGTAAAAACTTACTGTTTCCATAAGTTGCGTAAATATTTTATCGCATTTTCACAATTACGTCACATTTTACAAACGTTTTTCAATCGCGTAAATATTTTTCAACGTTTTCTCAATCGTGTAACATTTTTAAATCATTTTCTCAATCGCGTAGTTTAAAAAAATAATTATTTTAAATACGCGTAAACTATTTCTACTATTTTTCACAGCAACTTAATGTAAAAAATATTTCTTGATGTTTCAAATTAAATTTTTAAACTTTCCAAAACTAAAAATATTATTTAGACATTATTTTCCATTTATCTTACAAAAATTACCCTAAGTAATGATTTAACGTTTTTCTCAAAAATTCAAATTTAATAATTTATTCTACTATTATTTTTATTCTTCAACTACGTAAAATATTTCTTTGCTTTTTAAATGCCATTTTGAAACATTCTTCAATATTTGCTCATTTTTAATCAATTTTGACAAAGACTTAATTTAGAAAATCCACTAAATGATATTTTCTACGTTTTCCTTTAATACTTCCTTTATTTAATTATAACCATAAAATACACTTTGAAAATTACTAACATACTTTAAAAATTCAAAGATAAGTATTTTTCAAGTGTTAAAATTTATTTCTTTACCATACTAGATTTCTAGTAAAAATTCATTTACTTATTTGACTCTTGAAAATCCATCGTAATTGAATTCGTTTTAGGTTAATAATCTAGTTTACACTTAGAAAATAAATTTTGGATCAATTAAACATTTAAAATATATTTTGGCCGAAAATCAGCATTTTTATACAAACCATGTTTAAAATTATTTTTCATCCATTAAATCATTGAAAAATCCTTTAATTTAAGTAGATCAATTAGGTTATCCTTTTAGAAAATGATTGAGAACATATTGGTTCTCTTTTCATAGTAAAAATCATAAGCTCTTCATCTTGTGTTCTTTGGAACACTTTTGCAAGTCTCAACATATTTGCACATCTAACAATAATTATTATAGATCCATGAACATATACATATATTTATGAACACATACCATATATTAAAACAATAATAAAACACATACCAAATATCAAAGCTATAAACATGCTTGCATGCAAAATAAATCACAAATAGAAAAATAAACAACATGCACACATAAACAATCACAAATAGAGAAGACAATAAACAATCAAGTGAATGAATCCTTATGGATTCTTCACCACAAATACATCCATTATCTTTTTCTTTCTAATGTAGTAAATGGCGGATTCTCACCACCACACATGGTTGATGAGATTAAATCTCCTCTTACCTATAAAGAAGACAAGATCTCCTTGGACTCCTCCTTAGAAATTTTGTGTAGCTTTAACAAAAATCCTAACAAGCTTAAACAAATTATAAAGTCATAAACTATGGATGAAAAAGATAAACCATGGATCAATCATGGCTTAGAACATCAAAAATCAAATTAGAAACAAGAAACAAGAATTTTCACCTTATAGGAAAGAAACTTCAAAGTGATTTTCCAAGCTCCAAATGGATGATTTAGCAAAAACTCACAACTAGAGATGCTCTTAGAATATGGTTTAGGTTTAGGAAATTGGGTTGGATGAAATTTTTGATGGATGGAAGTGTATTGAAGAGGCTTGACCGAATGGTGTGGGAAATGAAGACTTAGAAGTTTTCTTTGGTTTCTTTGGGTAGGAGAGAAAAGAGAGAATGAATTAGAATAATTGAATGAATGATTTTGAAGTGAATAATAGCCCCCCCATCATGCATGGCCGTAGGACACTCATTATGGAGCTTGTCTCCTTTGTTGACAAACTAGACTTACTAATGGCCATTGATTATTTGAATGGTGGATGGTGAAGCATCTAAAATCCATGATTGCATTTGATTAAATAATTGAATGCATAATTATAGCATATGGCCGAAACTTCATAGGGATTTCAATCAAAATTTGATTGATTTTAATAGCTTATTTATGTTGAAGTCCTCCTAGTTAGGTTTAATTAAAAGTTAGTTAGATTCCTTTGTATTTTAGTTAATCATTAGTTTACTTATAGTCCTTAATCTTCTACTTAATTATACTAATACATTGTCTAACTAAAATTTGATAAAAACTAATTAGGTTTTACTCCATTTAATTACCACTTAAACCTTTTAAATTAACTTAATTAGATTTTAAATTAACTAATCTATTAAATTAAGTTTTAAATTAACTAATCTACTAAATCTAACCATTTTTATGGATTTTTAACTTTTTGGTTTAGAATTTTATAAGCCATTTACGTTAGTAAATTTTTCCTAAAAGTGGGTCTCACAAACCCAAACGCGGGTTCCACAAAGCAAATGTGGGTCCCACAAGCCAAACGTGGATCCCACAGATTTTTCTGCATGATAAATATTTTTATTATACAGAAAAATCCTAAAAATTAAAAGATTAATATATATATTATTCAGATTGGGTTTAGTAAGATCGCCTAGCTCCAAATAATCAAACAAGATTTTTTCCGACCCGAAAATTATTATTTTCTTGACTCAGAGCAAATAACAAGAAACAATCAAATATAGTTACGAAACACTTAAATTAATTTTATAACACACAGAAATTAGAAAACAGTACAATAAGGGCAAAAACATAATTAACCAAAAATTGAGGTGTTACACCGCGACGTCAGCTGCCAAAATAGTTCTTTGACTTTCTCTTCTAATTTAAGCTCAAATGCCCCATATATCCGCTTGTTTGGAGCCTTTCCTGCAATAGAGAAATCACCAACTCATTAACAATTGCAAATTCACTTAATCAATAACATAATAAGTATAGTTTGCTTAATATCATATTGAAAATGCATCAAAATAGAATATAACAAATATAAGCATAAAACCTTTTAAATATGCATAATAACCAGAACTTAAGCAATTAGTAAAGTATAGATATGGGGCACAAATAACTACACATTGTGGAATTATCACACCCCCAAACTTAGACTTTTGCTTATCATCAAGCAAAATAAAATATGACTAAGTAAACATACTTTAACAATTTATATTTCACATGCATTCAATAACTTTCAATTTCAATTTTCTCTCTAATATATAACCAGTGTAGAATGATCGCATCGGTCCTCAATAAATGCAAAAATCTCACAATCAGCTACACATATACATAACCCTAAACATATTAATAACCTAGTTTCCTTTCATGAAGATCACACTTTCCACAAACATGTAAGATAAACTTCTCCTATTCAAATCACAGAAATCTGGATAAGTTTATAAGCATACATGCATATGAATCACAAAATCCACAAAATTGATCATAAACTCTTTCTCCACTAATGTAAACCACATATAACTGAGGATCAAAAGGGTCTTTAAAAGCTTGTAATGTTAGGCCATGGTAACGGGCGTATGAAAAGAAGAAAAATGATATACAACAAACATTGAGAAACATAAACATGTTATTTCAAGACTTGAGTCATCTAATGATACTATCAGGGTATTCAATAGTGAAAGAAGAAAACTCGCCAAAACCATTCAATGCTTTTCATTTTTAACTTTTCTTTTTTCTTTGTTTGCTTTGTTTTTCTCTCTTCTCGTATTCTCTTTTCTTTTCTTTTCTTTTTCTATCACAAAGCAATTTCTTTTTATTGCATTTAGTTCCTTCAGGCTCATTTTGTGTTGGATATGAATTCATACCCTTAATCTTTGGATTCACTTCAAGAAATAACACATCATGTACTCAACAAACATTGATGGTAGGAAGAAAATGCAACGTTTTCACATGCATTAGAATGGTTAACAGGCTAACGAACGCAAGGGGTGAATGAAAAACATATAAGGCCAAACAATTATAAGGCTTCAAAATATCATCATATCAGGGTAAGCTTGAAAAGACTTAATCGGTCCAAACAATGTCCTAATCATTCTTCAGTCATGCACAATCTAAGATTTCGCCTCAAGAGAGTTTAAAAACAACTTCTAGGATAATCGAAACTCTACATGTACATCCATAAACTTTCTCTAGACATGCACTCTTATCATTTTCAAAGTTACACCTGTATCTAAGTGGAATGTAAATCATACATAAAAAGCAACTAAATTGTTTCACATACTTCTGATCACATATGGTTTCGCTAAAAGTAATCAAATTATAACTATTTATGTCATTGGACAACCAATTCCACACTAGCATCAATCTAATCATGCATTAAAAAATTAAAATGTTTTCTCAGAAACCCATCAGTAATAATCAACCTCAACATATGACCATGTTAACATGGTGACTGTCATCACTGTATACTGTAAATATCAATACATGTTACACAAATTCAACATTATAGTAACAAAACATTTAATGAGACTTCTCCCAAACCAAAGTGAAACAATGTCAATGGTTTCTAGGGTACCTGAGCCTGAATAAATACTAAAATGTGAGAGCTGAGTATACTACAACATTTAAAAACACTTAAAATAAACTAACTATGTAAAATATATACATTACAGAATGACATGTCACGGCACACAACATCCATGCCGCGATATTTAGTCAGAATGGGTGCTTTCAGTAGCACCCAAATCAAGTCTCTCTTTTTTCTCTCCCTCTTTCTCTCTAACAAGTTTAAAAGGCTCGCCGCGACATTGAACTTTCCACGCCGCGACGCTGAGATATCTGGATTTTGGCTTAATGCGCACAAAATAACTATCACGCCGCGACGTACAACAGACTTACGCCGCGACGTAAGAGATCGAATTCTACAGCAAACTAAGTTTTGCTGCATAATTTGGTTGATAGAGGTCCTCAACACCTCTAAAACTTGTTCAAATAGCTAAAACATAAAATGTACAACTAAAAACTATCAAAACTACAAAATCAACATATTAACCTATATATGGCTTAAAACTAAACATAAACATAAAAACTAACTAAACTTACAACAATCAAACATACTAACTACAAAATTACAAAAATCAAATATACTAACTAATATAAGACTCAAAATAAGATAAAAGCATAAAAACTAACAAAACTACAAAATTAAACATACTAACATATATAAGACTTAATACTAAAAAAAACATATAAACTAACAAACTCATAAAAACTTAGGTTCCCTCCCAAGAAGGGCTTGAGTTATAGTCCCGATAGGACTTTCACAAGGCAAACCGTCAAATTGCACCTCAGTATACATCTCCTTGGAGTATGATTGGTTTGATCCCAAAATGGATAGATCAGATGGTAAGCCTTCTTTTGCCTAAGTGAGATTCACCAATGGGGGTTCTCAAGCTCCCTCAAAGGCCTCAATTGATTAAGCTCATCCTCCATTTATTGTACCTAAAATTATGAAGAATGAAGACTTAAGTTAAACTGTACATAAGAAAACTTGAACTATACAACTTGAATTAGAACTAAATAAGCTCGTTATTGATATTAGCAATATAGAAATAAATTGTCATCCCAGGCAAATGCCAAGGAAGAAGTTTAAACTATACGGAAATAAACCAACATCCCCGGCAATGGCGTCAAAAACTTGTTTGTTCCTTTATTAGGCCGCAAGTACACGGGTCATTCAAGTAATACAATGAAGAGTAAAGTTTGTTCCTTCGAGAATGATTAACTTTCAATACTAAGTACCAATCAATAGCTTATCTAAATTCTATTTAAGAACATATAAAATAGGAGAAAGTGCAGTAAAACTAATCTAAAGACAGAAAAGCAATAAATGAAAGTAAAGATAATGGTTTAGAGATTTAGGGAGTTTTTCTTCACCTTATACTTCAACTAATGTTATGCAACCTTTCAAGCAATATAGATGAATAGTTAAGTTAGCTTGAGAATCTGTTTTAGTTAAAAGTCTATGTCTAAGTCAGTTAACCTTGACTTCCTTCACCTAGCTCACTATGCTTCCATGAGAATCAGAGTAATCCACTAATGAACCAGCAGCAAACACCAACGGAAACGAAAACTAGTCACACTCACCACCGTAGGCTTACCTTCACCAATCACCCTCACCACCGCTGCTCACCCTCACCACCGTAGGCTCATCGCAACTCACCGTCACTGCAGATCTGCTCCATCAATGCAGATCTCGTTCTGTCATGGGAAACGAAAACTAGTCACCCTCACCATCATAGCCCGTAGGCTCCTCACCGTCACATCTGCTCACCCTCACCACTGTAGGCTCACCGCAGTTCACCGTCACCTCAGATCTGCTCCATCACCACCGCATATCCCATTTCGTTACCGCAGATCGTGGTTCCCCTATTCCTCTCGGAGCCCAGGTATTGCAAAGTAATTATATCTGCTCCCGCAGATCCTCACCCTCACTTTTTTTTTGCTTTGCTCTCTACTCCACATAAATTTTTTGATATTGCTAAGTAATTATATCTAGGGGAATACGGTTAAGCATTGAATTTATATATATTGATCAATTTATGTTATATTTCTGAATAAATATGAACCAGTAGGGCACTTGGGGGTGGAGATTGAAAGTGATGAGAACTCTGGCTAGAGTGGAAGATGGAAATCGATGGAAGCAAGTGAGTGGATTTGAAAAATGAGAGATTGGAGTGAGTGAGGAGAGGAAACTATTGCATTTTCCTAGGAACCATTTTTCCTAGAAAATCTTGAACTTCACAGCAACTCATGACCATTAGTTTCTTTCTGTTTGGGTGATGGTTTAAAAATTTTGATGAATTGCTAATGCATGAATAGCTGTAGGTTCTTGAGCATGGTTACTGTTGGACCATGTGGGAAGTAAGGTGGAGAGAGGGCATTATTAGAGTAAATTCTGTGATACTGAATCATGTGGAAAGCAAAGTGGAGAGAGGGAATTAGAGAGTATTCTGTTAAGAGAATATAAATAGAATAAGTAGGGCAGAGAAGGGTAAGAAAGAATTGAGTAGAAAGGATTTGGAGGGAGAGACCAAGGCTTCCCGAATGCCTTGGACTATCTCGTATTTCTTTTCCTAGTTTCTTTACGATCAAATTCAACACGGGTATCTTACCGATACTAGTAGTTTGAGTAATAATATTCAGCCTAAATACTATTTTTCTTCCCTTAATCTGAACCAGTTTCTATCATAGGCTCTTTTACTTTTTCTGCTAAATCCTTTCCTGACTCCCGAGTCACTAAAAAGAATTTTCATTCAACAAAACCTGATTTCTTTTGTCTCAAGTGTTTTACAACTTTTGTACTACTGTGATACAGGGAAAACCCTTTCCAACAGTGGGTGCCATTTAAGAAATAATAGAGTACTTTACTTTAATTGCTTTCTAAAAGTTGTATAATACCATTTAGGCCAAAACTAAAGTTCTCGTTCTTTGGATTCTAATGGTGTAAAGTTATTCACTGAGTAAAGTCTTGTTTTCTATCATTCAAGTTCCTAGACCCATCAAAATTAAAGTCCTTCTCTTTGGCTTATAATGCTGTAAAAGTGGCTTAATGAGTAAAGTGTTGTTCTATCTTTCAAGTTCCAAGAGAAATTGAAGTTTCAAGAAATATTGGAACCCTATTGTGTGGTAGAAAAGGCAGATATGGTAATGGTGTAGAGAAGGCAATAGTGGTTAAGATAAGCCTCTGGAAAAGGAATATTCCCCACCCAAAGGTCTTTCCAGAAAAAAGATTAGGTGATTAGGTACCAAACATCTTTAATTTTTAATGAGTAAGAAATTTTAATCCATTAATATTTATTCCATGAAAAGTTTTCCTCTTAAATTTTTATTTTATACCAAACACAACCATATTGGTAGAATATTTGATTTATTGTTTACAATATGAATTATTGCTTAAATTATAATGTCATGAAGTAGTTGTGAATTGTGAAAAGATAAATTATTTTGGGTAGCTTATATTTTTGTCATGGCTTCTATTAATAAGTGCTTATTAAGGAATATATTTAACTAATAGTTATATTTTTGTCTTTTTTGTAGGTTACTTGACAACAACAAATGGCAAGTGATCCATTTGAAACTAGTGAGACTCCAAGCACTAGTGGTAGTGGAACTCAAGTTGGGAGTGCTACCACTCCAACACCAACTAGTGACATGCAACTAGGAGAAGTTCAAACACAAGCTCCAACTCCAACACAAGGACAAGAAACATCATCACATAGACAAGATGCCCCTCCATCACAACAAGAGGTATTGAAAAGGAAACCTAGTAGCCTCCCTTCTAATGCTTGGTCTTATTTCAAGAAACTAAATGATAAGGCTACTTGTAACTATTGTAATAAACAATATGCATGCAATAGTGCTTGTCATGGGACCTCAAACATGCTAAAGCATTTGAAGGTTTGTGTGAAAAACCCACATAGGGTATTTGATAAAAGGCAAAAAACAATTGCTATTGGAAAGCAATGTGATAATGATCCCGATAGTGTTAGCATGAAACTTGTTGAATTTAATCAAGAGTTAACTCGATATGCACTTGCTAGGATGATAATTGTTGATGAGCTTCCTTTTAAATTTTGTTGAAAACCAAGGATTTAGAGATTTAATGAGCGAGGCTCAACCGAGATTTAAAATTCCTTCTCGTGTCACTCTTGCTAAAGATTGCATGCAATTGTTTCAAATGGAAAAAGAGAGGTTAAAGTGCATATTTTTTGGAAATCACCAAATGGCTTCACTTACCACTAATACTTGGACTTCAATCCAAAACTTGAATTATATGTGTGTAACTGTTCACTATATTGATGATGGGTGGGAATTGAACAAGAAAATATTAAGTTTTGGTTTGATAGCTGACCACAAAGATGAAACCATAGGAAATACCTTAGAGAAATGCATGAAAGAATGAGGGATTTCAAAGATTTGTTGTGTAACTGTTGACAATGCATGTGCTAACAATACTGCTATTGCATATTTGCTTAGAAGAATAAGTGATTGGAATGGTACTTCTTTATTAAATGGAGAGTTCATGCAAATGAGAAGTTGTGCTCACATCTTGAACTTAATTGTTAGTGATGACTTGAAGGAAATTGATGTTTCAATTGAAAGGATAAGGGTTGCATGCAAGTTTGTTAGGTCATCTCCGGCTAGATTGTCTACTTTTAAGACGTGTGTCCAAGAGGCTAGTATAACTAGTAAGGCAATGTTAACCCTTGATGTGCCAACTAGGTGGAATTCCACTTATTTCATGTTAGATGTTGCTGAAAAATATGAAAAGGCATTTTATCGCCTTGAAGATGCGGATAATGCATTTTTTTTAGCCATTGACAATGTAGGAGGACCTCCTAGTATGGATGATTGGAGTCGTGCACGTGTTTTTGTCAAGCTTTTGAAAATATTCTATGATGCAACTCTTTCTTTTTCGGGATCATTGCATGTTACATCTAATATTTTTTTTTCACAAGTTATGTGATATTCAAAAGACCCTAGGTAAGTGGAGGAAAAACAATGATGTAGGGTTACAAAGAAAGGCAATAAACATGAAAATCACGTTTGATAAATATTGGGAAAGTAGTGGGAGTATAAACTTTCTTTTGTTTGTGGCCTTGTTTCTTGATCCACGTTATAAGCTTGAATATGTTGAGTTTAGTTTTGATAAGATGTATGGTGATGGTTCGGATAAGTGCAAGGAAATGGTGGAAAGATTAAAAGGTCTGATTGATAAGTTGTTTGAGCATTATTAGTCAATACATCCCATTCCCCTTGATATTAGTGATTCTAGTAGGTTGGCCTCAAATGTTGCCTCACAATCTCATACTAGTAATGATGGTTTAGGTGATGCTGATGATGAGGGTTAGGAAGATAAGTTTAGATCGAAAGTGAGGAGAAAGCAATGTGAGGTGAAAAGGAATGAGTTAGAAAGATATAAAGATGATGATGTTGAGGACAACACTCCTGTATTTGACATTTTGAAATAGTGGAAAGGACAATCAATGAAATATTATGTTTTTTCTCGTATGGCTAGGGATATTTTGGCTATTCCAGTGTCTACTGTATCATCTGAGTCTGCATTTAGCACTGGAGGTCAAGTTCTTGACCCATTTTGCAGTTCCTTGCATCCTACCACTGTTGAGGCATTGATTTGTACTCAGAACTAGATCAAGACTCCTAAAAAGAATCTTGAACTATGTGATGAAATGGAAGAAGTGGAGAAAGTTAAATCAGGTATGGAAACTTAGTTTTAATTCTCAAGTTTTTTATTTGTTGTTATACTTATTATTGTTACTAATTAATCTTGTTTACCTTTTATGTTTATGTTTGAATTTTTAGAGTTGTCAGGATTATCTTCAAATCTTGAAGTTGAGCTTCAATAAGTCTTTGATCTTTATAAAGGTCAGCGCTTTCTCAAGTATAGCTATTTTGTTATGAACGGCTTATGTTTTCTTGCATTATGGAATCACATTTCCTGTGAAACTGATTGTGGATGAGTAAATTTTGGGTATCTAAAACTTATTACTTTATTCGAATAGATGCTCATATACAATTTAATATTTAGATCTATTCTCCATGATTTAAATAGCTGCTGAATTTAGATCTATGTTCTAATATTATTTGAAATTTTGGATACATTATATGCACTTTTTTATATTGCATGTAAAATTGTATAGCTAATTTTTGTGTTAAAAAAATAATGGTCAACCCGATCACCTGAACCAAACCAATCCGTAGATGTTTGGTTCATATTTGGCTATCAAAAAACAAGAAAACCGAACCAAACTAAATCAATTGATTTTGATTGGTTCGGATTTATTTTTTCCTAAAACTCGAACCAAACTACCCACTTACATCTCTAGTAAAATCTGTTAAAAATGTATTTATAGGCTCAGAAAACAGAGCCACGCCGCGACTAGGGGTGTTCATATCCAAACCAATCCAAAAAAAAATCGAAAATCGATCCAAAAAAATCGAAAACCGATAAAAACTGAATTAGATTGGATTGATTTGGATGAAAATTTTGAAGAACCGATCGGTTCGGTTCAATTTTCGATTCCATTTTATAGAACCGATCCAAACCGAACCGAACCGATTATTACACTAAATATACACTTAAAATTACTTAAATACCCATATATCACTTAAAATTACAACATCATCCCTTTAGCAACAACATCATCCCTCTCCCCTCCCCACTGTTCTCAAATTCGTTGTTCCACCCTCCATTTCCCTTCCCCCACTTGTTCATCCCCCTTCCCCCTCCGACCCTCCCCCACTTCGGCCTCCACCAACCACTTTGCGAGCCGATCCCCACTTCAGCCTCCATCGCGAGCCGCCCTCCACTTTGGCCTCCATTGCGAGCCCCCCCACTTCGGCCTCCACCACAAGTCTCCACCACGAGCCACCAGCAGATCCGGCTCCACCGCACACCTCCACCGTGAGCCACCAACAGATCCGGCCACCAGAACTCAAATCTTCATCTTATTGTATTTTCATTGTGTTGGTTAAAAATCGAATCATCCAATCCAATCCAAACCGATTAAAATCGATTTGGATTGGATCGGTTTGGTTATTAGAATTTATCCAATCCAAACTGAACCGATGATACTTATCTTATTTGGATCGGATGATTTTTTGTCTCAAAACCGATCCAAACCGATCCAAGAACACCCCTAATCGCGACATTAATATGTCTACGACACGTGTTACATCCCGAAAATTTATAATTTTAGGATAAATGGTCATTTTACAATATTTAGGAATTTTTCTGGATTTTTCTGGGAACGCGAAATATTTTAATATTATTCCTCATTCTGCACGCACATTGGACAGAATTGGCAGAACGACTGTAATGCTCCCAAAGTTGGAAAATTTTATCACGAATAGTCATTTTCTAATATTCATGATTTATGTGAATTCTTTCAGAATTTTTCAGAAACGATGAATATTTTAATATATTTCTCATTTTGCGTGCACACTAAGTCGAACCGGGAAAACAAAATATTTTTTTCGAGAACCTTGAACTATGGAAACGTCGACGGGGGATCTTACTAAACCCGAGCCCGGACACAGTTTACAAGATTTTACGTCTTTCGAGAAATCTTAACAGATAAAATAAATCAATACAAATAAATAAAATTCATCATCGTCAAATTAATTAAATACTCGACTTCATAAGGACAAGTAAACATTATCCATTGGATAATAAAGTGTGTAAAAAAATCCTATCACATTATCCAAATGAAATCCACTTTATGTCTAATCAATCTACTTTAATTCAAATTTAATGATAAATTAATCAAAGCTTCTTTGAGAAAGCTTTGACCAAACATTTACTCATATACCCTTGGCTTCTTTTGAAGCCAATTCTCACCCTCCTCTTCTCTCTCTTCACGGCTGGAGTGCATCAATGCTAGGAAATATTAGCATTTCCTTTAGTTAATTTCACTCCATCTTATTCATTATTTATCAAAGCACCTCCTCTTTCTTTCTTTCTTCTTCTTCCGTCTTTAATGAAGAGGTAACCTCGCTTTCTTTCTTCTCTTCTACGTTTCTTTCTTCTTCTTCTTCTCTTCTTATTCTTTTTTTCTCCACCGTCCACCCTCACCATTCACCATCCTCATTCTTTGCTTCACCACTTCCATATCTAGCTTCTTCCATCATTCCAAGACCATTTTTCTGGTGGCCATTCTTGGTTCTTCTTCTTCTTCTTCTTCTTCTTCTTCTTCTTCCATTTTTCATCATTGAAGCTAAAGCTTGGAGCTTTTGAGGTAAAGTCTTCAACTTTCTTCTATCTCCTTCTCATTTTCATTTTATTGGTCACTTATGTGGCCAAGGAGTCATTTTTCTATGATTGGAGTGAACACATTGGGGATTTCTCACCCTAGGGTTTTTCTTGAAGGGGAAAACGAAAATCAAGAGCAAAAAGGGGAAAGTATTCTTGTGATTGCCTTCATTTAGGTAATAGGGAGATGACCCTTTTTCAACCAATCTTGGTAGTAAGGGAATGTCTTGCGTGTTGTTGTTGATGAGAGAATCCATGTTGGATTTCCCTCTTTGTTATGTTGGGTTATTTCTATGATGTTGTTGTTTGATTTGTATGGATGTGCTTTGTGTGACTTGATGATCATGAACTCATATGTTGCTATTTTGTAATTATATGTCATGTATCTCATTTTAAAATGGTTGAAAATTGATGAGGGATTTTGGATAATGAATGGGCCAAGGCTTTGCGGAAAGAATTTAGGTGTTCACTAGATTGCACTAGCGCCCGCAGTGGCACGTGCATAGCGCCAGGCGCTCTGTGCCCAGGAAGTTTTCCCTGTGACGCGGCCCGGTGAGCGCTCAGGTGCTTCGTGGTCAACGTCTAGGCGCTACAGATATGGCGCCTAGGCGCCCATAGCAGAATCACCCAGATGATGGTGAAATGATGCTAAGACTTCCATGTGAAGGTATTATAACATAAAATGAAGTAAGGAACTGAATTTGTTAAGGAAATTCCTCTAGAAAGAGAGAGACTCTATGAGAGTAGATTATGTTAAGATACCTATGTCATAAAATGGATAACTCATGAATCGGAAGAATTTAATATAATCAAGATTTCATAAATCTTAAAGGACTAAGAACGAGATTATCATAAAACCTAGGGTAATTCCAAGTGAGTGAAGAACAAGAGAGTGCAAGGCCTAAGAGTTTGAACGATTTACAAAGGTGGAAGAAATTTAATTGCCTTGGAAGATTTTGCAAGTTGTAAGAATAGGATTGGACGTGAACTTTGACAAGGATGACAAATCTTAATTAAGAATGCATAATGGACCATGAAAATGTGTTACCTCGATTTATTTCAATAATATGATATTGTGAGTACATGCGAATTACCATTTGTATATTGATGCTTATATTAGCCTAATGTGGCATATTATAGAATTGTATGAGATTGTGAATCATACATGTTCATGCATAGTATCTTATACATTGTGATTGTCCTTGGTTTGCTTGTAAGGCCAAGTTGCTCAGAGATTAAACACACCTTAGTGCGGGTGCGAATAGACAAGTGTAGGTCATGTGATGACCTTGGGGCGTCGAGGTACGGGTTCCTCACAATGGGAGGTTGGTAGCTCTCCTCGCTGAGGTAGACCGATACAAATGACCGACGATCCGGACCGAGACACTCCTATATCGTGATCTAGTGTAGAATGTCTGTACAATGCCATGATTGTCCACGAGAAAACTTATTGATAGCACTGGCCTCGGTAGCCAAGTTACAGACATGTCTCCTGATCTTTCTCTCCGACTGTTTGAGTCTAGCTCCATGGAGTAGGAATTGGGAAAGCATGCATTGTGCATCGTTCATTACTGGTCTTATAAACTGTAGAGCATGAACACCTGTGAATGTGAAGATAAATGTTGTACTCCCGTAAATGATTATCTGATTGTTGTGCTAATTTTGGAAATACTATTGTGATCAAGTTTTGCTTATTGTCATTTTACCCTTACTATAAATATCACCGTCATTATTGACTCTAATTATTGCTTAGAATTGAACCTGTTTTTATTATAAATTCCGCCTTGATATTGATGATTATATGAACTATTTTGTTATGGTTATCTTCAAATTTGCTATTGTGCTATTTTCTTCTTGATCAATAGTGGTAATGAATGACGGGAGTCTCACCTCTTTCCTATATTTCTGCGTTCTCTATTTTATATTCATATTTGATAAAAGATCGTGAAGAAGATGATGAGGAATCACACCTTACCGACGGGGTTGGGAACCTGGACAATATTTCTTCGATTTTCCTAGGAGTGCATCAGCATGGAGGCATTGATGCCTGTTGTGTCATCTGGGATGCTGTGTCATGTGCATATGGGGTTGCGGACTTGTCTGCTGGTAGTACCCATCCCTGGGTTACTACTCCTTCCCTTGGATGTTTTTATTTCCGATGTATTTTATTTGACTCTGTAACTATTATATTCTATGTCATCAGTGATTCGTGGAAGTTGGTTATGAAATATATATATAAGGAACGTGACGTCATTTCATTGGTTGTATTAAGGGTTGAATACATCTATAATTCATTCATGGCTCGTATTTTTTACTTGTGCGTAAATGTGAAGAAATAAACTCGTTAATTTTTAAAAGTTCTTTATTTTTATCATGACCCGACCACGCCTGGATTTACCCAACACTCCTAGTAAAATTTGTTAAAAATGTATTTATAAGCTCAGAAAACAGAGTCACGCCGCGATATTAACATGTCTACGATGCGGCGCGCATACAATTAGGTCACCACGTCGCGGCATTAACATGCCTACTCCGTGACATGCAAATTTCGTAGCTCTCTATCTAGATGCAGGGGATTCACCACGTCGCGACATTGATATGCTTGCGCTATGGCGTCAGCTGCTAGAATGATCCTTTGGCTTTCTCTTCCAATTTTAGCTCAAATGCTCCATATATCCGCTTGTTTAGAGCCCTTCCTGTAATAAAGAAATCACTAACTCATTAACAATTGCAAATCCACTTAATCAATAACATAATACGCACAGTTTGCTTAATATCATATTGGAAAGACATCAAAATAGAATATCACAAATATAAGCATAAAACCTTCCAAATATGCATAATAACCAGGACTTAAGTAATCAGTAAAGTACAGATATGGGACACAAATAACTACAAATTGTGGAGTTATCAATTATCAAGGATTCTTGGACTTTCATAAATACCTGGATCTATAGCTATTGATCACCAATTGTTGCGGAATCTTTCCGGCAATTAATTAATAACAAGGGGGTGGTTTGTGATCTTCCTTAACCAAATTGTCTTAGCTCCTCTATGGGACTATTGTCTCTCTTTCAGATAGGGAGAAGAAAAATTGTGTTATGATTTTGGTATATTTGGGATCATAACTGTTTCTGATGTATATTAACCAGTTAGGGTTCCCATAATCTTCTAATGGGCTAATATGATATCTACTCATTAAGCCCACATCAAGTTATGAAGTCTACGGGCTCACTAAATTAGATCACTTAATAACAAGCCCAATAAATTAAATAGCTAATATAATTGTCAATTAAATATGATGTCCATCATTAATTAGGAAACGTAAATTTCCTAACATGTATACGTAAGATTTGCCAATGAATATTAATAGATATTAAGACCTTTAAGTATGCTCTAACTTTTTTGAAAAGTGAGAACCAGAAAGTTTATCATTAATTTCATATAATTTTTGCATACTTTGGTCCTCGTGGCCGCTTGAGGGATCTATCATGCGCCTTAAGGTATTTTTAGATAGTGGAATTTTAGAGGGAAAGTAAATTAAGGGTTTGTTTTCATTTTAAGTAAATATTCTTTTTATTTTAAAATTGTTTAAAATAAAAGAAATAAAATGAAATATTATCATGTCTCTTATTTATTTTTCTAAATATTTTATAACTCACTAAATTTATAAATGAAAAGTTAGCATTCTATTTTATTTTCTTTCAAAGTTCAACTCCTTCATCCAAGCATAGGCTTGACAATCTCATCCCGACTCATTGATACCTACCGCCCCACTCTGCAATGAGGCAAGTTGAGTTAAGTTTGAGGTCAATTCGCTTTGATGCACTTTACATCTCACATCCACATTTACATAAATATTATGCTTAGTTTAGTTATTAATAAAGTTTAATTATATTAATTTTATCGTAAAAAAAATTATATTGATTTTTTTACTAGTTTAATGCTTATCAAGAATATATTTTTTAATTAATATAAGATAATGAATTAATCTTTAGATAATGATTGATTATTGTATAAATTCAATTTAAAATGCACAAGTATAGGGTAGCATGAGGCAAGTGTAGATTAGGGGGTGTTCATTGGTTTGGACTAATTCGGCGAACTTGAAAAATTAAACCGAACTAATTAAATTGATTTGGATTAATTCGAGTATTCAGATAAAATTTGATCAAAACCAAATATCAATGGTTCGATTCTCGGGTTCCTTAATTTTGGAACCCGAACACTCAATCCGATGACCCAATCTCTCTCATTTTTTTTAAAAAAATTCCTACATGTTTTGTGTTTTTTTACACAAAGTTGTCATTTGAGATACCACTCATTTGAAGACCTCACACCCTTATTTGTGCCTTAGCCTCCACCTTCTAGCAGTTTCGCTCCTCTCCTCCCAACACCGACTAACGATAGCAACCATAAGCAATGGTGAACGATGAGAGCCACCAGTGGTCAATGAGCTCTGATCTGTGGGAGGAGTTCCAATTTGAGACTAGAAGCTTCGATTTGCAACAACTCTCCTAACACTGACCAGCGACGGCGATGACAACCACTGATGAACGATGAGAGCCTCTAGTGGTTGACGAGCTCCGATCTATGACGAGGAGCTTCAATTTGGGACCTGAGTTGCCTTGAACGCCTGCCGTCAACCAGGGCCTCCAGCAATGAACTTCAATGCTCCTTGACCCTTGTTATCTTATGGGCTCTAGCTTCTTAAGTTCCTGTTGTGCAATACTGCAATCTATTTTTTATTTTTTTTTTGAGATTGCATTATTCTTCTTGAGTTCTTGTGTAGTATGTTTATTATGCATTTTATGCTTTGCAATACTGATTTTTGTTAGTAGGATTTGTGTTTGTGATTTGGCTTTGGAATGGTGACTCTAGGTATTACTGGGTAATTTTTTTTAAAAAGAAAAACTTACGCAACCCAATTACCAAACCAACTCAATATTATTCAGTTTGGTTTGGTTTAATTTGAGCTTGACCAAGAAAAAATGTAAAACCTGCACCAAATCAAATTAATTAATTTTGATCGGTTTATTCCTCTTGAAATCAAACCAAACCGACCCATTACACAATTATTGCAGATTTTGATATTGTTCTTGAGGGACATGTGCTGGTTCTAATCCTCAAAGATGTAGGGCGAGGATGGATTAAGCAAAAACTTGCTCCCACTTGCCTCCATTGCCAAGCCTATCCAAGCATATACTCAATGACACTTGATCTCTAAACCAACAGGGGAAAATCATGAACATGGTCCTTAAAGTCATGGAACTAGCTCAAACCGACCTCACGGTCAGTCTAGGGACATTGTAGAACCCTAAAAATTGGGTCTTTTTATCAAAGAAAAAAGATTATAGAAGTTTGAATTTTTAGTTTTTGAAGATATTTACAAAAACATTTCATAAAAAGTCACATAAAAACAAGAAGAAACACAAAATAATCTAAACGAACCTCACAATGGTTCATTTTGACAAAAAAAAAATATGATTTTATATTGGATATATATATTTGTTTTTTTTTGGCATGTTGCATATATATGTATATGTATCATAACTTAATTGTATATTGTAAAAACTGACAACTTTATTATGTTTCGTACATAATTTTTTTTTTTATAATTTTTAAGATGGGAAAGTTATATTGGAATAAAAATATAAAAATGTTTAGCTTAATATTTTGTGAGTTTAATTTTTTTATACTGTTGATATAGATTTTTTTATATTATCATATAATCTTGTGTTGATACTTCATTAATGAGTTTGACTATGTTAATATATGAGATGTCACATGCCAAAAGAAAATTTATAAGATTTCAAACTCATAAAATGATGTGATGACACATTATTTAATATAAGTATAATTTTTTTTATAACGATAATATATCAAAATTAAATTCATATTGTATTGTAATTTAAATTTAATTCATTATTAACATGTGGTTTTTGATTAGGGGTGTCAAAACATTATTATTTGGGCTAATTTTCGGCTACAATAAATTACAATTTTTTATAACGATATTTATATTATCAAAATTAAATTCATTGATTCGTTATTCTAGCTCAATCCATTCGTATATTGCAAGGTTAATTTAAATTTAATTCATTATTAACATCGGATCAACCCATCGGTTTTTTGACAATATTAATGTATATAATAAATGTCATTGATAATATATTAGTATTATATTAAAAGATAAAGAAATTCTTGATCTACCAACAAAAAAAAAATGTATAAACTTAATACATAAATTAATTGCACTAAGTTAATAATCTTTCGTTGAGCTTGGAAGTATGCTCTAACCCTATGATAGGATAGTCACTCTAAATCTTTATTTATAAAAAAATAAAAACACATTATTCACCATTTATCACGTTATGCATCTTTCCTGCCTTCTGATTTTGCTTTTCATTGATCACAATTCACAAACAAAAAGAGATGAACAGATCTAATAAATTATAAAACATTTGTTAAAATGTATTTTAAAGACATTTATTAAAGATTTAAAATTAAAATTTTTAATAAAAAATAAAATATTTAATTTTTAAAAAAATTTAAAAAATATTTTTTATACACAATTTTTTATTTGAAATTACTTAACAATATCATAAAGACACTCGGTAGAAAAACTGTCTTACGATTTAAAATAACTCTGACTACGTACAATGAATATTCCAAAAAAATGCGAAATTTTCCCCTTCAAACAAACTTACATAGCCTGGAACAAAGTAATTTATATATTTTAATCTGTACGCACAAATATTGTGACAATTTTTTTTTTCAAAAAAACCTTAGCAACTCATCAATGTAATAAAAAAATTTATCTTTTATTTAATTTTTTATTAATTTTTTTACAAAATATTAAATATTTTTTATATTTTCGAAATATTAAATACATTTATTTTTAAAAAATATTTTATCTTCTTACTTAATTTTTTTATTAATTATTTTAATTATTAAATAAAAAATATTAAATATTTTTATGTTATCAAAATAAAAAATAAATTTAATATTTTCGTCATTTAATATTAAAAAAATTATAAAATTTTTTAATATAATATAATATTATTTTTATTTAATATTTTTTATTTAATATTAAAAAATTATTTTAAAAAATATGTAAGAAAATAAAACATCACCCGTTTAAAAAAGATTCTCTGAATTCAGGGCAGTGTGTGTGGCACCAAAACCCATAATTTGTTAATGCAGAATCAGATGGTCGGTCCGTTTAAGACAAACAGTTCAAATTCAATTATTATAGTGGTACTGGTTAATGAAAAGAAATTAGAATAAGAAAAATATTTAAGATTTATTTTTGTAAGTAATTTAAAATATTTAATACTTTTTAATATAATTTAAAAAAATAAATATTCAAACAAAAAGGATAAAATTTGAAAAACATTTATTATTACTTTTTAAATAATTAAAAATATTTAATAAAATATATTAACCATTTCCTAATAATATCATTAAGAAAAAAAATCTTTAAAATATTCATTAGCAAAATCTTATTATAATTACTAGTGGTTTAGGGTTTAGTCATGTTAATGCCTGCCAATCAGTATTTTTAATTTCTCCTTAATGTAGCAATTTTTTAGTGGGTTGGTAAGAGTGATTGAAACTATGAATGTGATGTCCTTTATCATGCCTACCATATTAAGATGACAAATGGATATACTACAAAAAGTACTATTTATAATTCCAATCAATGAAACTATGAAGGTGATGGTTTTGAAATAGTGAGAAGTGGGTGATTAGTTAGTATTTTTTTATCATTTTGTCCATATATTTGTTTTCATTATAAAAACATGTAAAGGTGAAATATAATATCAAAATAGGAAATAAAAGTTTGAGATCAAAATAATCAATCTCTTTTATTAAATAGTTGTTTATCAAAATATTTCAAATATTATTAATTTGACTAGTAAATTCTTTGTTTATAGATAAAGTTTAATTCTCGATTTCAATTTAAGGAAGAGAATCACTTTCTCTTAGAATTTTCGTCTAAGTTAGTATCTTAAAAGAATGATATTAATGATTTCAAATTCAAGACAGTTATGCAAATCTAAAATCAAAAGTTTTATGCATATGATTAACTTAAAAAATAAGTTTGAAAATCAAAAAAGTTTTGTTTTTGATAAATAAAAAGAAAATCAGTGCAAATGAAAATAAGTTAAATATAAATAATTAAAATAAAAGTACATTTAAAATAAAGATAACAAGTAATGTAAAAGACTTAAAATAAAGAACATAAAGTAAAGCAATTTAAAGCAAATATAATAAAAAGTAAACATGCAAATATATAAATTGCAAGAAAGTCAAATTTGCAAAAAAGTAATGAAAGCAAATAAATGAAAGCAATAAACAGAATTCAAATGATCCTTGAAAGAATCACTTGATCAAGAGTAGAAGAGATTTTGCAAAGAAAATAAAGACTGGAAATATAAAATGAACTTGTATTTAAAGTTGCATTGAATCTAAAAATGGTACAGGAATGAAAGTAGATGGAAACATACTGGTCTAGACTTATGTGTTGTTTGCTCGAGATGTCAATAGACGTGAAAGCGTAAGTTTACAAGTGTTTGTGAATATAGAATTTATAACCCTTAAATGTTTCAATTTTTTTGATATTTATAGACTTTCTAAGTAATTATACTTTTTACAAGATATTGACAAGTGTCTAAACAAAGATAACTGTTTAAATGATTAGTAATCTTTGTCTAGTAATCACCAAATCATTGTCAACAATTCTTGTGCCACAAATAACTGATCGATCTTGGTCAACAATCCTTGTGTTGTCTTGATCTCACATCCTCAACTGCTATCAATTTCCATTTCAAATTCAAAATTATTTATTTTGAATTCAAACTTAATATTCGAACATTTGCTTATTTTTACTCAAGGTCTCATCCCCCCAGAAATTTTGTTAAGTATAGCTACCCTTCAAACCTATTGTTTCGATAGTCCTTCGAAACTACTACTCCTAATATGAGATCGAAATGACCTCAAATTGATATTTGAATCGAAATCAATATTATCGCTCTGATTCTTATTTAAAAACAAGTCCATAACGAATCATGTTCATGTCAAATCTTTCATTGAATCATCGAAATGACAATAGATCTAAAAGTGTTTATTTTATACCAATAGTAATATATATTAATGTTTGAATTTTGCTAAAAAGTGCCTTTAGGACACTTGTTAAGCAAGTTAAATTAGTACTCATTTATTTTCTTTTTATCTATTTTTTAAAGTTTTTACATAAGAATTAATGACACCATTAAATAATTTTAAAAATTAAGTGAAATATAAATTCACATGACTAAATTATCCTTTTTTACTCATTAAATATTTTCTCTCTCCCAAACTCACAACTTTTATTACTCCATTAATATTATGTGAAATTAATTAATATGTGTAATTATTAAGTTTAGTGGAGATAATAAAAATTGGGATAAAATTGAAAAAATAAATTAATATATTCTTAAATTTTTTAAATGACAGATAAATTAATATAAAATAATTTTTTAAAATAAATAAAAAAGAAATGGAAGAAATAAGTTTTGAATAAAAACAAAGTATTCAATTGTTAAAAATTTAATAGATTGAAAATTTAAAATGTTTACTTTTTTTTAAACAAGTATCCTAAAGAAATTTAATAATTTTTTTAAAATAATAATAAGTAATTAAATTGAGGGTGATACTATTAATATTTCTAAATGTCTACAGTTTTTATTAATCAATTAAAATTTTTATTTTTTATAAAACTATAAATAATTATTGAAGAGTGTAATTAAATAATTAAAAACTGAATCGAAGACGCTTACAAAAGCGCCAAGAAAAGAGGAAAGGACACTAAAACGCACGCCAAAAGCTCCTTCAGCAAATGATGACGTGTCCGACAACAACGTGGCCCTGGCCCACCTCGTTCAAAATGATTCATGAGCCCCACCGCGTCGGTTCGTAACGCGTGGTTCTCATTTGGCGCGTGTCCCTCTTTTAGGCGATTCTTTTATAACCTTTTTCCTATTTTTAGAGAAAAATAATAATTTTTACCTGAGAATTTTTATGATATATTCTAATTGATTTGATATACAAGAGAATTATCACGTATTAATTAAATGTTTAATTTATACTAAATATTTAAAAATAATTAATAATTAATAAAATATTTAACAATTTTTTAAAAAGTATTTGACAGTTATCAAATCTTAAAAAATAGAGATGAATATTATAAAAATCTCTATTTTAACTAATCATCATTATTAAAATTATTATTAAAAGTAAAAAAAGAGCACAACGATCGATTAGAATCTCGCCACGTCACCGGGAACAACGTAATACTAAAACTCCGTAACAAAGCCCCTCCAAGTGGTTAAAGCCTTACGTTGCTCCGGCTTTACTAACTTCCCAAACGGCTCTTTCGGCTCCGAAACAACGACGTTACCGACCGTTTTATCTTTAGCAAGGCGTCGTTTTGGTTTCGTCCAATGAAATCAAGCCACGTGGCGCTCAATTAAAAAGCGTTCGCGACACGCTAACAAAAGACTACGCGGTTTCGCTGTTGTCTTTGTTCTCTCGTTTTCCTTGTTCCCCCCTTTACCCCTTTCCTTTCACACCCTTCTCTGTTTTCTCTTTCTTTCTCCCATGGAAACCCTCACGTAGAGAGATTCAACTGGGTACGTTTCTGAATTCCCAAGCCAAGATTTGATTTTTAAGTTTAACCTATTTCATATACACTACCCCTCTTTCCTTATCTCCATTTCCTGTCTCCAAGGGAAAAAAAAAAGAAAAAAGAATATCCCATCACATCTCTCTCTGAATTTTTGGGGATTTTTTTTTTCTCTCGAAATCGAGTTTTCTGGGTTTGTAGGAGAATCTGGTTGGAAATTGAATTCTGGGTGTGGATCAAGTTCTTTTTTTTTTGTGGTTTCGCTAAAGGGTAGTGAGATCTCGATGTCTTCGGGGACATCATCGTATTGGTGCTACAGGTGCAGTCGTTTTGTGAGGGTATGGAGGCAGGACACGGTGGTTTGTCCCGATTGCGACGGCGGATTCGTCGAGGAGATCGAGCACCCCGCACGTGCTATCCACGTGGACGGCCGGAGGCTACGCTTTCCGGCGGCCGCGATGTACATGATCGGCCAACGCCCAAGTTCCGATCAGAATTCTCGCCCTACTCTCCGGCGAACACGCCGGATCGGCGGTGACCGGTCACCCTTCAATCCGGTCATCGTTCTCCGTGGCGGTGGATCGTCGGAGGGTGCAGGGAACGATGGCGTTGGAGAGGGTCGTGGGTTTGAGCTTTTCTATGATGACGGTGCAGGTTCTGGTCTTAGGCCTTTGCCGCCGAGCATGTCAGAGTTTCTTCTGGGATCTGGATTTGATAGGCTTTTGGAACAGCTTTCTCAAATCGAAATCAACGGTATTGGAAGGTACGAGCATCCTCCAGCATCAAAAGCTGCCATTGATTCATTGCCTACAATTGAGATTGATCAGGGTCATTTGGAATTGGAATCACACTGTGCCGTTTGCAAGGAGCCTTTTGATTTGGGCACTGCTGTTAGGGAAATGCCTTGTAAGCACATATACCATCAAGAATGCATTCTTCCATGGCTCGCACTTCACAATTCTTGCCCCGTTTGTCGCCACGAGTTGCCTGCTGATGCTCCCAATCCACCTTCAACAGGGAATTCCCTTGCCTTGAATGAGGATGAGAATGTGGGGTTGACCATTTGGAGGTTACCTGGTGGAGGGTTTGCTGTAGGGAGATTTTCTGGTGGAAGAAGAGGTGCTGAGAGGGAGCTTCCTGTTGTTTATACAGAAATGGATGGTGGTTTTAACAATGGTGGTGAGCCTAGGAGGATTTCTTGGTCTTCTAGAGGGAATAGAGGAGGGAGGGAGAGTGGTGGGTTTCACAGGTTGTTCCGGAACTTGTTTGGTTGCTTCAGAGGTGGTGGAGTTGCACCTCAGCGCTCCACTTCTAGTAGACAATCTCGATCCATCATAAGGGCAAGTTCATCTCGTTCGAATATGAATATGGATACGTCTCCACGTTCCCGCAGAACTTGGTCTATGGATGTGAACAGTGGAATGAGATCATGGTAATGGTAACTGAAGCGGGGGAGGCTGAAAATCTCAACTTTGTTTTGTTTCTGTGTTCCCCATCTGAGACGAGGGAACAGTTCTGTTTATGGTCATATATGTTGGTTGGTCAATGTACATAATGGGACTGAGTCAAGGATGCAATGCAATCAAGGGGTCTTGCAATTCTCACATTTTCAGCTGCAGAGATGATGTCTGGTGAATTGTGTGAGAGCAAGATGTTGTCATGTTGGATGGGGAATTGTTACTGTAAAACTCATCATCTATATTAGCAATAGCCAATAGGGTCAAAGATGCAGCAATGGCAGAAACGAATGGAGAGGCGCAAAATAGAGGGAGAATCTGTGCGGTATTTGTGTATCTTTTGGGGTGAGGTTGGGAACATGACGATCAGTACCTTCATTGTAGTTTGATAATATGAACTGAAGCAACCACCTTCATATTATTATTTTTTTTAATTTTAGTTTATGTTTCTTGTTTCTCGTCATTGGTAAAATTTAGTTAGCTTCAGTTTATGATGATCTTTCAAATTCATGACATTACGTGTCATTGTTTTTCTCAAGGAAACCCATAAGTTTAAATGCATGTTAAGCATATTGCCTTGAATTGATTGTTGATGATGACTTATTTGATGCTGAGCTACGTTGCTTTTATCACACCACATTTTGTATAATTTTCCTACTCGCAGCAAAGCAATCGATTTTAGACATATTATCCTTGTGATTTTAATTGCGTTTGTCTCCTCTATTCTCTGCTTTAGTTCGCCTTTTATTGATCAAAGTATTAGTTCTTATGATCCAATAACTAAAGAACATCGAATAGGCTAGTACTATACTTCTATTGTATTTCTGGCCTCTGGAAGTATAAGGAGGGACATCGCT
Source organism: Ormosia emarginata (assembly GCA_029884605.1). Lineage (NCBI taxonomy): Eukaryota > Viridiplantae > Streptophyta > Magnoliopsida > Fabales > Fabaceae > Ormosia > Ormosia emarginata. The sequence continues at coordinate 15,129,955 of JAQQTP010000059.1, read as the reverse complement.
GTGGATTCTGTTCATGTCAATTCTGTATGAAACGAACATGAGAGGAAATTCAGGAGTGAACTAGACAGTAAACACAAAAACAAAAAAGGTGCTCCAAACTTTAATTGGTGAAACAGTATGCATAATGTGTTATTATTTCGGCTGATCCAATGGGTTCTCTGGTGAATGATGTGTGAGAACTCAATTTCATCCGGGCAAGATTCGATATTTGGGGCAGCCTCAAGTTTGACATGTTTTTCCCCTCATGTTTCAATTCAGGGAACTGCCCTAGATTTCATAATCTTTATAATTGTTTTCTAAAGCCATTTATAATGTGTTATTAAATAATAATACTCTATTCATCAATACAAACTACTTTGTACAAATTTACATGTTAATATTGTATCTTGGTATCTTTTATTATCAAATTCCTATCAAATAATCCTGGCTTCCCTCTAAGAATCTGTAATTTGTAACGATGAGGAGTAGGCTCTATAAATGCTGAGCACGGGCATTTACTAATTATCATGAGAATAGGACGGCAACTAAGAAAACCACCTGACCCTTCCCACCAATCAGCCTCGCCATTCACTTTCAACTTTGGTCTCTTTCACCTTTCTATACAATTAATATGCAAATTCCCCCTTCCCACCTTTTTTTTTTTTTTTGCTTATTAGGTAACATGCATTTTTAAGTTACAATTTTAGAACTATTGGAAAGGCTGCACCAGCCAAGGTTTTCCTCATCTTAGTAGAAGCTTATCTTTTCTTTCTTTAGCAGTTCCTAGAGGCCATTGCAACTTGCAAACCTGTTATGATTGTAATGCAAACTAAAAATAAACAAATGGGCAATCGATGTCGATGGAGTCATTGCCATTCTCAGAGACATGGTACTTGTTTTGGCAACCCAAAAAAGAAGGCCTACCTGAGTTGTACAAGTTTGGGTAGCACTATTATTATTGGGGAAAGATGGTTCAGTTTTGGTGGGGACTGGCCAAACAGTTGGCATGTAACTAGGAACCAAAAAAGTGTGCACATCTACAGAGAAGTTGAGATCGTTGAGTGTAGAAGAAAATAATTGCACGTGCAGTGCTGGGAGGATACTTAATTTTGCCCCGCACGCCATTCAAGTGCCAATAATTTCCACACATGCTTTTACCTGTATTCAAGGAAATCTGGAAATTGGGAAGGGATCTTATGCGATGCGACCACTAAGCTAATGCTATTGCTATTGCTTGGGATCTTTTCATGGAGATAACATAAATAAATGTACCAGATGCTTAAACAGGCAAATCCTTGTTCCTATTGTTTAGATTATTGAAGGATCCGAATCTTTGCATGTATGGATTCCTCATTTCCTCTCCCATTTATAAGCCAACCCATGAGAATCAAAATCATATAACAGGGAAACCTATTGTGGGATGTGGGCTGTGTGTGAGCTGTAATTTACAATTATGAGAAGACTTTCCCTAAAACAAGTTGCCACTTTTCTTTTCATAAAAAAAAAAAAATTGTCATATTGTAACAGTACTAGCGTTCCAAAAATTATGTTTCTTTGGTAAATGAAGTTTAAGAAAAGGAGAGGTTGCCTCATTTTAACATTAATGCATGTCTTAGCAAGGGTTATAATATGCTTATGACCTATTAACGAAGGACCATTGGTAGAAACCAAACTCAATACCTTTTAGTCGCCGTTGTTCAATGATATTGGTTGAACCAACCCTAGGTAATGTTTCAAAAATTGTATAACTAAATACAATGAATTTAGATTTTATAATTTTAACAATAATAGAGTAAAAATAAAAAGACTTATACTCATAAGTAGGAGTGTTCATGGCTCGGTCCGATCTTATATAGGTCTAGTTCAAAGTTAATTTGACCAAATTCGAGTTTTTGAATTAAGCTCGTTATATTTTTTAGGCTCAAGTTCGAATCATATTTAGGGTTAGCATAACCCTTTCTCGATAATATATAATATATTAAAATTTATAATTTTATAAAAATTAATAATAAATTATAAAATTTATTGACTTAAATTAATACCTTTTACATTTATATGCTTTGTTTTAAAATATATATTGTAAAATATTTCACATTTGAAATTTTATGATTTAACTATACATAACATTTAAATTTATACATTTTATTTAAATGTTGGATCGACTCGATTCCGATCCGATCATTAACCAGACCATGATCAAATAAGATTCCAGTTTAAAATGTGTCCCAATCAAAATACTGGATCAAAATTATACCATGTTAAACCCAGTCTAACACAACCTATGAGTATTCTACTCACAAGCATATGGCCTCCAAGAAGTTTCTCTGAATTTTGGGCTTATAGTTTGCTCTTAACAAAATTCATTAAGTTTATATTTTTTTTCAAATGTTTAGAAACTTAAAATATTTGACATTTTTTAGTTGCTTCATAGGATTTTCAAAATGCTTGTTGTAAGAGGATATATTGAGTTATCTTTTTCTAACATTATCATGGCTACAATGAAAAAGTCTTTCAAGTGAAGGTGATCGACAAGATAGATTTTTAAAAGGATAAGGCTGCCCTTACAAAAGTTGAGAAACTCAGGACACAGTCTATAAATTGCATTATCTTAACAGAGATTTGAAGACACAAATTCTGGTTTGTATCCAAGATGTAGACGGCAGAACTTGAAGATAAAGTTCATGTTTTGGAAGCACGCAAATAATTAAAAAGGAATCTTGAAGCGCTGGCATGGAATTAAATCAATTTTAGCTAAAATTTCTTGAATCTATTAATTTTAAAATTTATGACATATCAAAATATATAAAGAATTTTAGGGTTATTTTGAAAAGGTGTCGATGAAAAAATCATTGTTGAAACCTTAAAATCAATGTCGATGAGGGAGAGATACTATTTCTATCTTATAGTAATCGTTCACGCGTCAGTATTAATAGAATAACTGTACGCACTTGAGTGACTAAGAATATGAGTTTTTCTTTATATATATAAAATAACTAAAATGAGTTAAACTTATTTACTATGACAAACTCATATACAAGACCCATAAACAAAATTCACGTATGAACAATATTTTAATAATAACAAGCTCAATAACAATGCTAATCACAATTTAGACTAAACAAAATGCTCTAATAATTTTAATATCTAATTAATTTAGATTTTATAAAATTATAATATAATTTATGCTAATTTATAAAAAATCCTAACAACTTTGTCATCAAAAGGATATTTCTGTTAATTTCTCACAACTTGGGAAATGAAATTAAGAGCTTAAAAACCCAAAAATTAGAACTAGAACTAGAATGAAAGGTGAAGGTATTGTAAGCTTCTACCCTCTAAACAAGCTAGGGATAGTGTGTTATGTTTCAATTACTTGGGTGAAAATAATTAAATAGGGATAATGGAATAAGGTATTTGTGTTTCGGTGAGGAATAGTGTGTCATGTTTCAATTAATTCGATGTTTCAATAAGCTATTGAAATAAGGTATTTGTGTTTTGATTTAGTTTTTTTTCCTAGTTTCTTGTGCTCTAATGTCTACAGGCATGGTTTCTCTTTAACCTTTTGTATCTATTGAGCTAATCTGTGCACATATATTTTTATGCATTTCAAAGATTCACTTATATCAATCTTCAACAGATAGAGTCTTTAATATATATATATATATATATATATATATATATATATAGAGAGAGAGAGAGAGAGAGAGAGAGAGAGAGAGAGAGAGAGTCAAAAGAAAAGATTAAAATGCATAAATTAAAGAGTTTAAATATCATATTACATGCTAAAATACACATGATTCTAAGTTAAAGAGAGTAAATTAAACTTCTCCTAATAAATAATCATTCAGAGATTAGTCTTTGACCTCATAGTCAATTTCTTCTATAATGGACATGCATGCCAAATGTACCACAGTGCCAGGCTTGCGGCCCGCCAGCTATGCTGTAATAAACTATACGTCTGTAGTAAGTCTTTTTTTTTTTTTGGAAAAAAAATTCAATTACTTTTTTTTTTCTTGGTTTTTCGTTAAACTCAGCGTTCCATTTCCATTTCCTGATAAATGATCCTTACACATAGGGGTGTCAAAATGGGTCAGGTTTCGATGGTAGTCAATTAATAAAAAATAGATGGTTTGGGCAACAAAATATTAACCCGAACCTTACATGGCCCGAATGGGCCGGGCCAACCCGCTCTTTTTACACTACATAAAGCTAAATGGGCTAGGCTAGGCTGGTAAAATACCAACCAAAAATTTATGTGGCCCGAATGGCCAGGTCTAAAAATGGCCCGAACCCGAATGGACTGACCCGAATGGGTCGGGTCGGCCCGTTTTGACACCCCTACTTACACATCACAATAAAAGGTAAATCATCTCACATTTGGAGTACATAACAGAATTTAAATATAGTTGCATAAAAAAATTGATAAGATTAACTATAATTATTTAATAAAAATTATGTTGAGATGATGTATATGTAAGTTTGTAAATATGTGTAAGTAGTTCTACTCTCATTTTAGATAATTATAAAATATTTCTTTTTGTAAAAAATTGATATGGCTTTTTTTTTTCTTTTAATAATACTACTCACACATATTTATATATACATATAATGAAATCTAAGTTTTATGCTTTCATATGTTACAAAGAGTTAATCCATCTCAAATATATAAGTGAGTCATGTAACAGAATTCGCATGAATCACGTAGCTGATAAGCTATCCTATCTGACAACTAATACGAGTAACAAACTGAGATACAAATAAAAGGTTATCTTATCTATATGTATTAAGCCAAATATTTTTTGTTACTTTTCTACTTATCCATTACTCCCCCTCAAGTTGGAGTGTGTAAGATCATGAACACCCAACTTGACTGCTAATTCTTTGAAAACCTTTGCACCCAAAGACTTGGTGAATATGTCAGTCGGCTGCTGTTTGGTTGGAATATAGGCATTGGCGATTGTTCCTGCTTGTATATGTTCGCGAATAAAGTGTCAATCCACTTCTATATGTTTGGTTCTTTCATGTAGAACCAGGTTTGCTGCAAGATGAAGAGCAGCTTGGTTATCATAATGAAGGATGGTAGACTCGGCACATTGAACCCCAAGACATTTCAGCAACCTCCTTAACCAGATAACCTCGCTAGTGGCATGAGCCATGGCTCGGTACTCAGCCTCGCTTGATGATCTCGATACAGTAGTTTGTTTCTTCGTTTTCCAGGATATGGGAGTTGCCCCAAGTTTCATCAAATAGCCTGATATGGATTTTCTGGTCAGCGGACAAGAGGCCCAATCAGAGTCACTATAAGCAACCAGTTCCAGGTTGTTGTCTCTTGGCAAGAAGATTCCTTGCCCCGGTGAGGATTTCAAATATCGCAGCAACTGCATGGCAGCATCCCAATGCCCTTGACGAGGTTCCTGCATGAACTAACTCAAAATATGAACCGAATATGTGATTTCGGGCCTTGTGATTGTGAGATAAATAAGACGCCCCACCAATCGTCTATACTGTGAGGGATTCAGATAGGGGGGCTGTTGTCCAAGGCCAACTTATGGTTCTGCTCCAAAGGAAACAAAGATGGCTTACAAGCAAGCATTCCACACTCTTCTGGGATGTCCATCGTATACTTTCGCTGATAGATGAACAATCCTTTCGAACCTCGAGCCAGTTCTAATCCTAAAAAATACTTGAGTGCTCCCAAATCCTTCATGTGAAAACAGCGACCCAAGTACTGTCTGAACTCTGCACTCTTCATGGAGTCATTGCTGGCCACAACAAGATCATCTATATAGACAAGTACTGTAACATCCCGAAAATTATGTTAGGCTTGTAATTAATTACAAAGGTAATATATTACTTGTTTAACATGTCTCTGAAGTTTTGTGATAAACTGAGTTCGTTTATGCACTTAGTTGCAACACAGAAGTTGAAAAGTAACTTAAAATGACTCAGATAATAGCATAAGTTGCTAAGTTGAAAGAAATAAACATAGAGAGTTTATTTCTAGGTCACAAATAAGCCAAGTAAGATGTGGTAAAAGTTTCAAGAGAATCAGAGTCAGTTTGGTATTTTTAGGCATACTGGTTGTGCATTTGAATACCGAATGACTAGCAGCAGATATAGAAAATCATGAAAATGGTGAAACAACAATTTAGATGAATCCTATGATTTATTCTAAAGTTGTTGGAAGCTGAGAAACTTGAATTAGCACAATTCGGGTGTCCTTAGCAGATATAAGTTTCAGTGTAGAAACTTAAGTTAATCTTTTTCCTTAATTCCCTCCATGTCCCACTCCCTATTTCTCTCTTCTCCCTCGGCAGAGAACCGAAAAATAGAGAAAGAAGAAAGAAAAGAAAGAAAAGGGAGAAAGGGGAGAAGAAGAAGGGAAGGGGAAAAGAGGAAGAGGAAGATCAATGATCAAGTTCAAGGCTTCAAGCCTTCAAGAGGTAAGGGGATTTCTATTTATTTCTCCCTCTTTGATTATCCTTGAATATAGTTTGGGGTTTTGAATAGAAACAGGGGTTTGGATAGCCAAATCCATGTTCTTAACTTGGTTTTTGATTCCAAGAATTAGGTTAGGATAGCTTAAGCATAGATAATGCTAGATGGCTAGTTATGGTTCAAGAACAACCTTAGAATCCATAGAAAATGGATTTGAAGAATAGTTAAAGTTATGTGATTTTGGACCTAGATCTATGCCCCAAGAGAATCAATAGGTTGTAAAAGAGTTACAACAAGTTTAGAGGCCTAGATTGGTGTTAGAAATCACATAGAAAATGATCTTGAATGATTGGAATTGAGAATTGTTCCAAAGGAACCATTTTCGGATTCTGCAGAATTCTGCAGAATCTAGTGAGCAGTCAGCGATGTTTGCTACATAACTCAAGCTGTAGATATCGGAATCGCTTGATTCTGGTGCCATTTGAAAGCTAACACATAAGGCTTTATGTGGTAAAATTTTTAGAATTATTGAGCAAGCCAATCAATACCAGTTTCGGTTTGAATCCAAGGCAAATTCTTCAGAAAAAGGCATTCTGGCAATCAGTAAATCAGATTGCATAATTTCTTGCTCCGATATCGTATGGACATGAAACCGGTGCATTTGAAAGCTAAGACATAAAGTTTCATGTGGTAAAAATTTCAGGATTTTCCCACATGTAGTTTATTCCCAGTTTTAGTTTAAAGTTAGGTCAGAAATGGGTAAATCAGAGAATGCTCTGTTTTGACCTCTACAAAATGTCACATAACTTTGGCTACACTTAGCCAAATGAGGCAAGGTTTATGGCATTGGAAAGATATGAGAGAAAGCTAGTTCTCCCTAAAATGTCAAAATTTTAGAAGTTATGATGCAATCTTGAAAATTAGCCTTTTTAGGCAAGATTTGAGGTGTTTTTGAGAAAGTTGGACACTAGAATTTTTAGTAGCACCTTAAGCAACTTAGTGTTGCATTAGATATCACTTAAGATGTGACGAGATGGTGCAATAAAGATAAGTATGCTAGTAGGTATAATAGTATTCACTCTAGTAGAGAATTAGAAAGGTGTGAACCTTAGAATATCAAAGAGAAGTATATTTAAAGTTGTATGAACGCTCTCATAGAGGTAGAGCTAGTAGTACAAGTATAGAGATTATGTAGTGGTTATGCAAGAGTTAGGCATAACACCACATTATGCACAGACATTCATACATTTATACAATTGCATTTCTAAGAAAAGTTAAGATAAAAAAAATTGAGAAAAAGGTTAGTTCACAGTTCAAAAAGTGAGTTAAGGAGGTAACATATTCCCTCCCCACTGTAAAGAGGAATAACATATTCATGACATTCATGACATTGTATTCACAGAAAGAGAGATGGTAGGTTATAGGAGGTTATATATTCCATCCCTACCATAAAGAGGAATAGTAAGTTCATAACATTGTAAATCTCTGAGATAGAGATTCATGACATTATTTATGACATTGCACTTACACTATCACATATTCTTGTTTGAGCATAATCATACCTCATATTCTGCATCATAATACCATTGCATTACTTGACGTGTGATTACTATTGTGTTTGGTGATTCCTTGTGTTTGTGCGTGGTTGCTCAATGTTATTATTCCATTGTATGGGCGGTGGTTCAATATAATTGATTATTACCTTCTGAACATGCATTGACAGTTGTATGAGCAACTATCTTATCTTGTAAAGAGGAATTAGTTCAGAGTTATGGCTAGACTGGGAACATTACATAAAGAGAGAATGTGTATGTTCCTAGAGTAAAGAATAAAAATTCGAAGGATTATACTGATTTATTTATGATGTTATGATTGAGTAAGGAATAATGATTTAATTGCTAGTTAAAGTTTTATTTCAAATATTTATGGGTTGTATGATATTATACGACTGCTGGTATTGGTACACTTATACTGAGAATTATGAATTCTCACCCCATATGTTCCATGTAAATCCAGGTTGAAGATTCAAAGACAATGGCAAGATAAAGCATGAAGACTAGTATAGTTATTTTCATGATTAGTAGATAGATTTTTTGTCCATGTATATGAGATTAAGGATGTAAAAGAAAATCAGGTAGGTAATAATGAAAAGTTATGTATATAAATGGATATTGCTTCCACAAGGCTCTCTATGATGATTTATTTGTATAAATGTTATGGATTAGTTTATGAATAAATTAGAAGTAGCATAACTAATACTGTTTATCCAGGTATATGTCAGGTATATTAGGATTTTAGTATTAGGATGTTACAAGTACAACCAAGAATACGGACCCGTGCGAGTAAATAAAAAGACTATGATCTGCTTCACATTCTTGGAACCCATAATCTATTAATGCTTGAGACAATTTTGAGTACCAATTGCGTGAAGCTTGACGTAAGCCATGCAACAACTTTTTTAAGTGGCAAACCAATCCCTTCTCGACAAGATCATATCCTTGTGGTGGCTGCATATATACCTCATCACTTAGCTCACCATGGAGAAACGCATTGCTAACATCCATCTGGTGTAGCTCCCAGTTTTTAGCTATTGCCACAGTGAGCAAGCATCGGACAGTGGTCATCTTTGCCACAGGCAAAAGGTTTCATTAAAATTCTCTCCTTCGACCTATGTGTAACCTTTCGCCACAAGCCGAGCTTTGAATTTTTCAACTTCACCGAAGGCCTTATACTTGACCTTGTATACCCACCTATAACCAACTGCTTTCTTTCCCTCTGGCAGCATTGTGATATCCCAAGTCTCATTATCCTCCAATGCCTTCAGTTCTTGAGACATCGCCTCCCTCCATTCTTGCTTTTGCACCACTTCTGAGAATGTGCTTGGCTCTTCATAAGAAGCTACAAATGCAAGATACGCCTGATATTTGTTGGAAAAATGATCATAACTCACATAATCCGAGATGGGATAGATCGTACCTGAGCAGGGTGACGAGTCCAATGACTTGTATGCGGGGTTTTGTGCTGCTGAATGACAATAATAATCTTTAAGATAACTGGGGGGCTGGCGAGTTCGCTGTTCAAGTTCCCTAGTGTGTGGAACAACCGGATTCTCTCCCTCACTTTGTGCTCTGGCATCCTCTACCTCGGTACTTTGAGCTTCACCTTCTACCTCTTCCTCGGTTTCGTCAGGTTCCGCCATGGTGCCTCGTCCCCCTTCATTATCAGTTTGTTGAGGCTCTCTATGATGATGAGGCTTATTATGAAAAATACTCATGGGCAAATCTGCTGGTGTACTTCCTCCTTAGTCCTGATAAGGAAAAATGTGTTCATAGAAGACTACATCACGTAAGACAAAGAACTCCTTGGTCTTCACATTATATACTCTCCAGCCCTTTTGTCCTGAAGAATATCTGTAACATCCCAAAAATTAATAATTTCATGATAAATAGTCGTTTTATAATATTTGTAATTTTTGTGAATTTTTCCAAAGACGTGGAATATTTTAATATTATTCTTCATTTTGCATGCACACTGAGCGGAGTTAGGAAAATGAAATATTTTTCTTGAGAACCTTGAGCTGTGGAAATGTCGACGGGGGATCTTACTAAATCTGAGGCCAGACACGGTTTGTGAGGTTTTACGTTTTTTAAGAAATTTTAACAGTTAAAACAATAATCACTGTGTAAATTTTATCTGTCAGATAAATTAATACTGACTTCGGTCAACTGTAACAATTATCTACTAAATAATAACATGTATTAAAAACTTTATCACATTATTCAAAATCTACTTTGTGTCACATCCATTAGCTTTATTTTCAAAAGAAAGAATAATTTAATCCAAGCTTGTAAAAAGGGAAGCTTTCAAGAAATTTCCTCCAATTACATATTTCTCTCTCTTCCCTCCCCACTCACTCCACGGCAGACACACTCTTTTGGGGGAGTCAAAAGTGTTTTCTCACTTTTATCACCTCATTTCCATTTCATATACACAAAAACACCTAACACTTTTCTCTTTTCTCATTTTCTTCAAACACTCTTCTCTTCTTCTCTTCTTCTTCCTTCTCCACGGTGCACACACATATTGGAGATCATCTCCATTGTTTGCTAAACAAATCACATTCCTTGTTTCCTTCTACCCTTCCAAGGTCATTCTCTTTGGTGGTTATCTTTTGGTTCTTCTTCTTCTTCCATTTTCCACCATTGAAGCTAAAGCTTGAAGCTTTTGAGGTAAAGTCTTCACCTTTCTTCCATTTTTTTCCCATTTTCGTTTTTCTTGGTCACCTATGTGATCAAGAACTCATCTTTTCATGATTTGAGTGAACATTGTGGAAGTCACTCACATTAGTGTTTTCTTGAAGGAAAACAAAAATCAAGAGCAAAAATGAGTAGCACCATTGTGTTGTCTTCAAATAGGTAAGAGGGAGATAATCATCTTCAACCAATCTTGGTAGTAAGGAGATGTCTTGTATGTTGTTGATCGAGGGAGTCATTTGTGGATTTCCCCTCTTTGTTATGTTGTTTTTCTTTCTTTTTTACAATGGTGTATTTGGTTGGATTTGTATGAGTTATTGATTTCCTTTATGTGATTTTGGATGCATGTTTGAGCTAATATGATGTTGAAAATGTTATGGATTGATTTGGTTTGAGTTTAGATGGCTTAAAGATCATTTTTCTGTAAGTTTATGCGTTGTAATCGATTACACAGTGCCTATAATCGATTACCAAGCCTTTGGAGTTACAAAACTGTGATTTTGGGAATCACGAAATCGATTACATCCCATATGTAATCAATTACGGAGATTCTATCTAGCTTGTAATCGATTACCATAAATGTGTAATCGATTGCCAAGCCTCTAAAGTTACAAAATCGTGATTCTAGGAATCACGTAATCGATTACATCCTGTATGTAATCGATTACGGAGATTCTGTCCAGATGATAATCGATTACCAGAGCTAAGTAATCGATTACCAAGTCCCTGGAGTTACGAATCGTGTTTCTGGGAAGCTATGTAATCGATTACAGAGATTCTGTCGAGTTGGTAATCGATTACCAGAGATATGTAATCGATTACCAGATATGTAATCGATTATCAGGACCCTAAAATGAGATTTTGAGCTGAAAATGATGAAAATATGGTTCTTGTCCCTTGTAACTCAAACATAAATCTTAAATCCTAAATTTGAGCACTTTATTTCACTTAAATGTGACGGGATTATGTATCCATACCAATAATGGCGAAATGATTTTGAAAATGGAATTTTTAGATCCATAACATGGAAATTGTGGTATATGTGGAACAATGGACATGTATATGTATTGATATTGAGAGTTGGTTGATGCAATTGTGAGTTCTTATGTGGGACCAAGTTATTGATAAAATTATGATATGTTAATATTGAAAATGGATATATATGCCATGATGGTATACTTTATGATGAATGCATCATTGATAAACATACATGATTGGACATTGTGTCATCATGCATATGTGTTGTCCGTTGGACATTGTTGGAAAGGCCAAGTTGCCTAGGAGTTTGAATAACACCTATGTGCGGGTGCGAATAGACTAAGCGTAGGTGTCATATGTTGTTGACCCTGGGGGCGTCGGGGTGCGGGTGCCTCACATGGACAATTATGAGCTCCTCTGTGCTGTGGGATAGACCGATGCAAACACACCGACGATCCGGACCGAGACGCTGTCCTATATTGCGATCAACTGTTGAGGTGTCATGTATAAGTCATTGTTGCGCAAATATTTCATGAGAGGAAACACACTATTTTTAAAGGCTAACGATATACTAGCATTACTCCTTGATCATTCACTCTGAAAATGTTTATGTCTAGCTCCATGGAGTAGGAATTGGGTACCATTCGCATTATGAACTGTCGGTCTCATAAATCATTGAGCATGAGCATCTATAACTGTGAAAAATATCAGTTATTATTACCGTAATAATTATGTGATTGCTTGAACTATTGACTGTTGGAATATTGATACTGTCTGCTTGTTATTGATAACTTTTATTGTTGTTTATTATTAATCTACTTTTATTGTTAATTTTAATTATTACTGTGATTAGACTATTGCTTTAAATGAAGTTATGATTGTTTGAATTGCCTTATTGTTCATTATCTGAGATGTTATTGTTATCTCTATCTAAATTCTTATTTTTACTGCTACTATTGGTAAATGTATGTGTTGTGATGTTATTTGGGCATCCTGCGCCATTCTATTTTCTTATTGCCATATTGGTATTGAATGTTGGGTATCTCACCTCTTTCTTGTACCCTTATATCTTTTGTTTTATATTCGTATTTGATAAAAGATTGTGAGGAAGACGAAAATGGACCACCCCCTTGCCGATTAGACTGGATCGATTCATTATTTTCGAGGTTGCGTCTGGACGAGATTTCTTCGGTTACGTACGGGTGCAACTTCATGAGGGCACTGGTGCCTAATTTGACGACCAAGACTTCGAGCATCACATATATTTGGGGTTGTGGCTCTGTCTGCTAATAATACCTATCTCAGGGTTACTACTTTTCCCTTTTGTACTCTTATACCCGTTATCTTTTATACCCAATATGTAAGTATTATATTTTGTGTTATCAATGCATTGTGTTAAGGACTAAAATATTATTTATGGAGTATGTTCTCTTTCAGTGGTTGTGTTTTAGAATAGTTGGATACTAATTATGCATTCATGTGGGGCTCGTATTTTCTATTTACGCATAATGGAAATAAATAAATTTTGAAATTACTGTTTTGAGACTGTGACACGCCTAGATTTAGTGACTATGGTGCACTGACGATTGTGCCGTGGTTACTGGATCAAGGGGTGTTACAATATCCAACAAACATGCAACGCTCGGCCCGAGGATCAAATTTATCTCGTGGCTTTGGTGTCGTCCGCGCATAACACAGGCAACCAAAAATCTTCATGTGATCATGAGTGGGTGGCTTGCCAAATAACTGTTCATAGGGCGTAACCCCTTCATTTGCTACCGTTGGCATTCTGTTAATTATATCGGTTGTTGTGAGCACGCACTCCCCCCAAAAAGCAATGGGAAGGTTAACTTGAAACGGTAAGGCCTTTGCAACATTGAGGATATGTCTGTGCTTCCTTTCTACGAGTCCATTCTGTTGTGGTGTCCCCACACAAGAGGTCTCATGCATGATCCTTTCTTGTTGGAGATACCTTTGAAACGTTGCATTAATAAACTTTGTCCTATTATCACTTCGAAGCCTCTTAATTTTTCTATTAAACTGTATTTGCACCATATTATGAAAATTAACTAGCACTCCATAAATCTCAGTTTTATCTTTTAGCAAGTAGACCCAAATCCCACGTGTAAAATCATCAACAATAGTGAGAAAGTAGTGTGATCCATTATGTGAAGCAGTATGATACCGCCCCCATAAGTCACAATGAATAAGACCAAAAGGCTCTTTAGCTTTATTATAACTTTGACTAAATGAAAGTCTACATTGCTTGGATCGGTGGCAAACATCACAACAATCCAGCTTATTGAAACTAACATTAACTTTAAACAAATGAGAAATACGTTGCAAGGCTTAAGCTGAAGGGTGCCCCATCCTCGGATGCCAAAGAGCCGTTGAATCACCTCAGACTGCTGCAAAAGAAGCCTCTGCTGCTGTTCTTTTAAGCACATAAACCCCATCACACAAATCACCTGATCCAACATCCTCCTCGTGGCTTAGTCCTGTATCACACAATGATCAACATGATAAGTTACTGTGCAATTTAAATCTCGTGTCAGCTTGTGAATTGAAATTAAATTGCAACTAAAATCAGGAATGAATAAAACATCTTTCAGTTTGACACTCCCACTGAGTGTAATCGTTCCCATCTTTTTCACTGTTACTGTACTCCCTGTGGGCACAACTATATGGAATGGTTTTTCAAGTGAATGCACTTCCTCCAATAGTGAGAAAAGAGGTGTCATGTGATGGGATGCACCACTATCCAATACCCATATTTCATTACTATGCATTCTGCCATTACCAGCCATTGAGTCATGCTGCAGTCTGCTCCCCACCTTTGTTTGGTCCTCGCTGTGACTTTCTGGTGTCCCAGCTCAAAGCATTTGGACTTGATATGTCCTAGCTTGCCACAATGATCACATCGCGGCCTTGATCCATCACGTCCCTTCTGTCTGTTGGTCAAATAGAAAGTTGACCTCGACTCTGATTTGCTCCCCCTATCCACCTCAGCTGTGAAGTGGGCTTCCTCCCTCAGTACGTGGTTGAAAGCACGCCGAAGAGATGGCAAGGGTTCCGTTTTCAAAATCGTTGCCTTGACGTGAGCATATCGCTCACTATCGAGACAACCCAAAAACAAATGGATGCGATTCTCCTCTTCTCTCTGCATGAGTTCCTTGGAAGCTCTACATATGCACGCAAGGAATGGCTGAAGCTCACTCAGCTCATCAAGCGGACTTTTAAATGTTGTGTAAAACTTCGTAACACTTGCATCAAGATCTTGTTGCATGAGGCAAAGTGTATGCCAAAGTTGATGTACACGAGGTGCATTCGTCTGTGCAAAACGCTCTTCAAGGTCCATCCAAACATCCCTCGTTGTTGCAGTATGCGAGATACTCCTATGGAGGCTTGGTTCAGTCGAGTTAATTATCCAAGCCATGACCATTGAATCTGCCTTCTCCCATTGAGCGTAGTCTGCAGAATCTAACATGGGTTTTTTTATGCTACCATCAACAAACCCAAGTTTCGTCTTTGCACGTAGAGTCGTTCTCATGGATTGAGCCCATGTTCGATAGTTATCCCCATTGAGCACCGACGCCACTAGTGGTGTTCCTGGGTTATCTGATGAATTGAGTTGAAAGGCTGCATTGGAATCGAGCAAAGACTTGCTCTTGTTCGATTCCTCCTCCTTCTTCAAATCATCGCTCTCTGATGCCATAATGAAATCTAAGCTTTATGCTTTCATATGTTACAAAGAGTTACATCCATCTCAAATATATAAATGAGCCATGCAACAGAATACGCATGAATCATGTAGCTGATAAGCTATCCTATCTAACAACTAATACGAGTAACAAACTGAGATACAAATAAAAGGTTATCTTATCTACATGTATTAAGCCAACTATTTTCTGTTACTTTTCTACTTATCCATTAACATCACCTCACATCTACACAATTTTTATCATTTAATCATAACTAGTTATATTTTGTTTTATGCACATACATTCTAATTCTGTCACATAAACATATTGTTCTGAAGTAGATTTAGAGGAGTACCTGAAATAGACACATTACAGTAGTTTTCTCCTTGCGCAATTGCAGTAAAACGTGTTGAACTAGGGGGTTGGATACTTACAAAGGGATTTCAACGCTCAAATCAGACAGTACACAAGTACGATTTATGCAGTGAGATAACAGATAGATAATTAGGGTGACTTAGGCTGGTATTTATAGAACGTGACTGAAATCATAATACAATTTGTGTTGAGTGCATGTATTTAAGATTAGTATCTTGGTAGAGATTATCATCTCATTAATGTTGGGGTAAATTCCTATAAGTTAGGAACTTAAATATGAAAACTACTTAATAGTTTGAGACAATTATGAGTCTTATAATATCATATGAATGTGATTAGTAATTATGGATATTTAAGGATATATCATCTGCACAAATTCAATAGTTTTGATACTATGGCCCAATACTGTTAGATGTGCATGGCTTCGGGGTCTTGACTATCGTCAAGGCTGAGCTGTTAAATAAGGTGAAATTTAGTTGTACGCGTGTCAGATTGATCTATTAAATGAGATTTCAAATCATGGTCCAAAATACATATGTAAATAATGTAAATTATAAAGTGACATGTGATAAACATTTTTCTTTATCTTTACGTGGCCCTTATCATGAAGTTTGGCCAAAAATCGATTAAAGAGCTTTATATGTATCAATTTGAAAGATATATAAGAAATTTTTTTCTAAAAGTCAGATTAAGGAGACGGGAATTAAAATTTAGTGAAATTATAAAATCTAAAATAGTACTTACTAAGTCAAAAGACAAAGAGAAGACAAACACACAATTTTTTAACTCACTACTAACAATTTTTTATAATAATAAAACGGAAGCCTGAAGAAGATAAATTACTTAAAGAAAAATTATAAATCTTTTTAATAAACCAGTCTGATATTTTATTTAATTATTTAAAGAAAAAATGTTTAATACTTTTTGAAATCTTAAGATATTAAATATTAAATTTTTGTTCAATTTATTTTCTATGATGAGTAATTAGGAGGATTGAAGGATTTTTCAACAGAAGAGACATATTATATAGTTCTCACAAAATTAATGGAGATATTTTTGATAAATAACTCACCTAGCAACCTTATGCAGCCGAATGACTGCGATTTGACAAATATGTGGTGGGAATCCATGAGATTACACACTCACCAACTTAATTATGCCTGAGTAATGTGTGATAATACATAATAATGGTGAATTAGTGCTGAAGAGGGCTTTAAATTGTCATTGATGTCTTATCACAATGACGGCTACGTTGTGGCTGCCATGGACTGATGTGAGTCAATGCAAACCAATGCGATCTATAATCTCAATATGATGCAATTACAACAATGTTGCGGCGGGATCAAGTAATGCACTCCATAATTTAAATCCTTAGTTTCAAGACTTTGACATTGAATACTGGATCGTATTAAAAATAAAAACCTAACCCTATATCTCAAATTTGGTCCAAGCTACATGACATTCCTTTTGTTGGATTGGTGGTAAGGACTCATTTTCCAAGATCATGTTTGACCCGACTCACCTTCAAAAACCCAACCTACCAAACTCCATCATATAAGACTCGCTTTGACCTTTCAACTAATACTTGACTCATAACTCGAAATTCGAAAATTTTACTCGATCTTATCGTTTAAGATATCTTCAAATTATCTATAATGGTTAGGACACTTGTAATGGAGAATTTTTTGAACCTATTCCAAACCTACCTACATCCTAAGATATGTAATGTGCACCTTAAAATTACTATAAATAGACATTGTTCTTCTAACATAAATAATTTTTTTTTCTTTCTCTCTTTATCCTTTTACATTTCCTACTATCTTCTTCTATATTAATTATTGACTTGAGCGTCAGAGTCTTTGCAAATACTCCTAACCCAAAGGATTCGACCCATAGAAGAAGCTTCTAGAGCTAACCCAACATCATACGCCAGCCATCCGAGAGAAAAGAAGGAACACTAGCGCCATTTGTTGGGAATTTGGTAAAATAGTTTCTCATTCCCTCCATCTTTACTACTAAAAATCCCTAAAAACATAAGTCACTGTTTTAGCAAAATACCCAACTATCATCCATGACCATCACAAGGAGTCGTATTACTAGCCTTAATGTAGAAGATAATCAACCTAATGCTAACCAACTTGATAATAATTTAATTTTTATATATTTTTTATTAAAATAGATATTATTATATTTTATTATACTTGATTTTAGTAATTTTATAATATTATTAATTTATTTATTAAAAAATTATTAATTTAATTTTTGTAATAAATTTTAAGTTGTGCAAAGAATGAACACTTAAACCATAATTAAGAGAAATAAAATAAAAGATGAAAATCCTAAAACTAAAAGCTACGGTAAAGTAAGTAAAGAAAAGAGATTGGGAAAGATAGATGCCCACGGTCAAGGAAGCTCAAAGTTCAAAAAGATGCCAAGCCAAAATGCTTGATAAGCCATCAATAATTAATTGAATGTTAAGCTGGACCCATAATTGAAGCCCAATTAAAAATACAAAAGCGGTGCAACGATAGGATATAAAAGGAAGCACAGTGCTGCATAGAAAGGAGGTTGCAGGACAGTAACGCCGCTTGAAGATTAAGGATTGAGCGCGACCAGAGGCAATCCAGTGAAGAAAAATCACATAGAAGAAGAGTAGTATTAATGGAGAATATTAGTGAGATAATTTTATTGTATTATAATTTTATTATGTCTTATTAAATTTTTTGTATTAAGGAGATCATGATGAAATTTTGATTGTTTTAGTATTATTATGTTGAATTATTTTTATTCAATTTTAAGATTTAATGTTTATTTATTTTATTTTTTTATCAATTATATGAATAAATTTTTAGATAAGTTCACCATATTTTTATCATGTTTTATAATTTATTTGTGTTATCTGAGTGTTTGTTGTAATTGTTGGATATCAATTGTGATTTCTTATTAGGGATACATTTGACGATTTGATAATTTATTATTAATTATGGAAATTTTATCTTACACTTAATTATTATTTTTAGTACTTAGTTGATTGATTTTCTATGAGTACATACTTTGTCGCTAGATGTTAATGAGATAAATTATTTGGGTATTATAATTTAACATAGTTAATGTTAAAATTAATCTTGCTGAATTCTGAATCATAGTCATTTTACATCTGATAGAAACTTCATCCATATACTTGCTTTCTTTTAATTTGCTTTTTATTTTAATTATTTATTAAATTTAATTTTTGCATATTTACCTCATCAATTTGTACGACTAGATTAGAAAGAATTTTTCAATACTTAAAATTAACTCTAAGTCTCTATAGAAGCGACCTCGTACTTGCTTAATTGTATTTCGGTATGACTCGTGTACTTGCAAGTATTTAAAGGCTTTTAAAAAAAGTCATAACATAACCTAATAAGGAAAAAAAATCAAAATTTTGAGGATCCCATTCATGAGATGCGAAGACTCAGATAACATTTGCAACAGTTGGAAAACTAGGTGAGCCGCCAGCACAGAGAAAATGAAGCAGACCAAGGAGACTCCACTCAACGATAAAACTCTCATACAGTTGTCCCGAGCCTTAATCACATGATGCCACCACCACCGATCTAGGGTACCCCTAGTCATCTGTTTTATAAGTTCATCATGTCTATACCTTTCCCAGCTAATTTTTGTCCTCCTGCCATAATAGATGTTTATGATAGAATGATTAATTCTTAGAGTACCTAGAGATATGCAATTCTGCAATGTTGTTGACTGGAGAATCAGATCCTATCAAATGTCGAGCGTTTCCTTCCATTTTGAAGTGTTCAACTCTATAGTGGTTTTCCTCATTACCTCTCCCGATCAATTTATGATTTTTTTGACCTTTTTTAACAATTTTCTCACACACTTTGCAACAAGTTGGTCCCACCAAAAAACCTCTACCAGCCTGATCAACTTCAAACAGGAAGTTAGAGAATCATTGAGAGAGTTCATGACTCGGTTCAACCGGGAAGCCTTACAAATTCGGTGTTTGAACCCAATTATTGCACTCCACGCTATCCTAACAGGTTTACATCTAGGACCTTTTGTGGATTCCCTAGCAAAGTGAACCTCAATCAATTTAGATTTTATTCTCACTTAGTCTTCTAAATATATTAACATGGAGGATGCCACTAAGGCGAGAGAAACAACAGAAAGTTCTCGATCTTTTTGTTCACGACCTGTTAGTCCTAATCGAAACCCTAAAAGACAGATAAGCATAAGAAGAGTAAACAAAAAAGGTCACAATAAAGATTTTTCCCAATCAACCAATCCACCTACATGGTATCAACAGTACATTCCACTTAATGCTTGAAGAGAATAAATTCTTAGAGAAATGTTCAACACAAGTTTAATTTGTTTCCCACCCGCTCTAACTCATCAACCACCCTACATAGATCGGTCGACAAGGTGTGAATTTCATCGAGCATATGGGCATACTTGATGTGTTGGAAGATCTAGCAAGGAGAGGACTTTTGGATAAATTTTTGGCCAGAAGAAGGGATAGAAGTAATGAGAGAGGACGAAACAGAAACCAGGAAGTTCGTGGACATCCTAGATCTCAAGAGCAAAAGAGTACAAGAGAATCAACATGAAGCTGACGATCGGGCTAACAATCAAGGGGGTAAGAGAAGTCATTAACACAATCTCTGGAGAATTTGCTGGGGGGAGTAAAATCAACTAATGTGAGAAAAAGACATTTAAGGGTAGTTAAAACTATCATGGCAATAGAACACTAACCCCAACCCAAAAATGATAAAAAGGTACCTCCATTGATTTTCACAGAAGAGGATTTTTAGGAGGTAAATCGAAACCAAGATGATTCGATGGTTATCACTGTCACTTTGGCAAACTTTGATGTAAGGCCAATGCTGGTCAACCAGGGAAGCTTGACAGATATTTTATATAAAGACGCTTTCAAGAAGTTGAGAATTCTCGAATCTGAATTGAAGCAGTTTGGTGGTAGTCTATAAGGATTCTCAGGAGAATAAGTAGAGGTCAAGGGCTATATTGAACTATGAACAACTTTTGCAAGAAAGAAAGGGATTAATATTAAACTCATGGTTGTTCATTGCCAAGCCTCGTACAATGTAATACTTGGGCGTCCATCATTGAATAAGCTAGGAGCGGTCGTATCTACCACTCATTTGACAATGAAATTCCTGATAAATGAGGAAGATGTAAGGGTGATCTATGCAAATCAGTTGGAGGTCAAACAATGTTATCACGATGCTTTGAGACCAAAGACATTGATTCAGAGGCCAATGCAAAATGTCTGCAAAAAAAAAATGGTGTGCATGACTGAGCTTGAGCCGAGGCAAGACTTCAAAGAGTCAAGACCTTAGCCATAAGGAGAAATGATACATGTGATGATAGGATCAGACCCGACGCAAACTATTAAAGTAGGAGCAAACCTTTCACTTGATCAGTTGGATAGATTAGCAATGTTGTTGAGGGAAAACATTGATCTTTTTCAAGTTCATATGATATGCCAGTGATTGATCCTAATTTTATGTGTCATAAGCTGGCGCTCAACCTAAAGGAGAAACCAATCACGCAAAAGAAAATAAGGCTAGGAGAAGAAAAGAGAAAAACGATGCAAGTAGAGGTAAAACGACTATCAGATGTTGGTATTATAAGGGAGGTGAAGTACACCACGTGGCTTTTCAATGTAATGATGGTAAAGAAAACAAATGGAAAGTGGAGGATGTATGTAGATTTCATCAATTTAAACAAAAGCATGCCCAGAAGATTCTTACCTACTTCTAAGCATTGATAGTCTAGTCTCTAGTGGATGGTGCATCGGGATATGAATTCCTTAGTTTCATGGATGCTTATTCAGGATACAATCAAATCCCAATGCACCCAGAGGACAAGGAAAAAAAGACTTTTATAACAGAATGAGCTAATTTCTGCTACAGGATGATGCCTTTTGGGTTAAAAAATGCAAGAGCAACTTATAAGAGGTTGATGGATAAGATTTTTGCTTACCAAATAGGTAAGATTGTGGAAGTATTCGTGGATGACATGGCAGCAAAGACTTCAGCTTCAAGTGATCACGCGACCAATATAAAAGAAATTTTTTATTTGTTGAGGGTTCACAATGTAACACCCCAATTTTTAGTTAATTACATTTTTGCCCTTATTGTACTGTTTTCTGTTTTCTGTGTATTATAAAATTAATTTGACTGTTTAAATGAATCAGATTTGATTGTTTTGTGTGATTTGCTCCGAGTCAAGAAAATAATAATTTTCGGTAAAAATCTTGTTTGATTATTTGGAATGAGGCGATCTTACTAAACCCAATCCGAATAATACATATATCAATCTTTTAATTTTTAGAATTTTTTTGTATATTTAAAAAATATTTATCATGCAGAAAATTCTGTGGGACCCACGTTTGGCTTGTGGGACCCACATTCGTTTTGTGGGACTCACGTTTAGGTTTGTGGGACCTACTTTTAGGAAAAATTTACTAATGTAAATGACTTGTAAAATTCTAAACCAAAAAGTTAAAAATCTATAAAAATGGTTAGATTTAGTAGATTAGTTAATTTAAAACTTAATTTAATAGATTAGTTAATTTAAAATCTAATTAAGTTAATCTAAAGGGTTTAAGTGGTAATTAAATGGAGTAAGACCTAATTAGTTTTTATCAAATTTTAGTTAGACAAATGTATTAGTATAATTAAGTAGAAGATTAAGGATTCTAAGTAAATTAATGATTAACTAAAATACAAAAGAATCTAACTAACTTTTAATTAAACCTAATTAGGAGGACTTAAGCATAAATAAGTTATTAAAAATCAATCAAATTTTGATTAGAATTTCCTATAGCTATTTTTGGATTTATGCATGCATTATGCATTCAATTATGCACTCAAATGCAATCATGGAAATCTAGAAGCAAGCCATCCACCATCCAAATAATCAAAGGTCATTAGTAAGTTAAGTTTGTCAACAAAGGAGACAAAGCTCCATAATTTGTGTCCTATGGCCATGCATGATGGAATAAGACTATTATTAAGCCATTTTTGTCAAAAAAGGGGGGTGCATTTGTCTTGGAAGTCTACGGCCATCCATAATGTCTTAAGGCTATTATTCACTTCAAAATCATTCATTCAATTATTCTAATTCATTCTCTCTTTTCTCTTCTACCAAAAGAAACCAAAGAAAACTTCTAAGTCTTCATTTCCCACACCATTCGGCCAAGCCTCTTCAATACACTTCCATCCATCAAAAATTTCATCCAACTTCATTTCCTAAATCTAAACCATATTCTAAGAACATCTCTAGTTGTGAGTTTTTGCTAAATCATCCATTTGGAGCTTGGAAAATCACTTTGAAGTTTCTTTCCTATAAGGTGAAAATTCTTCTTTCTTGTTTCTAATTTGATTTTTGATGTTCTAAGCCATGATTGATCCATGGTTTATCTTTTTCATCCATAGTTTATGACTTTATAATTTGTTTAAGCTTGTTAGGATTTTTGTTGAAGCTACACAAAATTTCTAAGGAGGAGTCCAAGGAGATTTTGTCTTCCTTATAGGTAAGAGGGAGATTTAATCTCATCAACCATGTGTGGTGGTGAGAAAATGGATGTGTTTGTGGTGACGAATCCATAAGGATTCATTCACTTGATTGTTTATTGTCTTCTCTATTTGTGATTGTTTATGTGTGCATGTTATTTTCTTTTCTATTTGTGGTTTATTATGCATACAAGCATGTTTATAGCTTTGATATTTGGTATGTGTTTTATTATTGCTTTAATATATGGTATGTGTTCATAAATATATGTATATGTTCATGGATCTATGATAATTATTGTTGGATGTACAAATATGTTGAGACTTGCAAAAGTGTTCCAAAGAACACAAGATGAAGAGCTTATGGTTTTTACTATGAAAAGAGAACCAATATGTTCTCAACCATTTTCTAAAAGGATCACCTAATTGATCTAATTAAGTTAAAGGATTTTTCAATGATTTAATGGATGAAAAAAATAATTTTAAACATGGTTTGTGTAAAAATGGTGATTTTCGGCCTAAATGTATTTTTAATGTTTAATTGATCCAAAATTTATTTTCTAAGTGTAAACTAGTTTATTAACCTAAAACGAATTCAATTACGATGGATTTTCAAGAGTCAAATAAGTAAATGAATTTTTACTAGAAGTCTAGTATGGTAAAGAAATAAATTTTAGACACTTGAAAAATACTTATCTTTGAGTTTTTAAAGTATGTTAGTAATTTTTAAAGTGTATTTTATGGTTATAATTAAATAAAGGAATTTTTAAAGGAAAACGTAGAAAATATCATTTAGTGGATTTTCTAAACTAAATGTTGTCAAAATTGATAAAAAAATGAACAAGTAATGAAGAACGTTTCAAAATGATATTTAGAAAGCAAGGAAATATTTTACGTAGTTAAAGAATAAAATTAATCGTAGAAGAATTTATTCAAATCGAATTTTTAGAAAAACTTCAAAATTATGACTTAGAGTATTTTTTGTAAAGAAAAATGAAAAATAATGTCTAAATAATATTTTTAGTTTTGGAAAGTTTTAAAATTTAATTTGAAACATCAAGAAATATTTTATACAGTGAAAAATAGTAGAAATAGCTTACGCGTATTTAAAATGATGATTTTTAAACTACGTGATTGAGAAAATGATTTAAAAATGTTACGCGATTGAGAAAACGTTGAAAAATATTTACGCAATTGAAAAACGTTTGTAAAATGTGACGTAATTGTGAAAATTCGATAAAATATTTACGCGACTTATGAAAACAGTAAGTTTTTACTGTCGGGCCAAAGTGGTGGACCCGGACATGTTGGGAAATAGTACTGTCAAAGGAAGACGTACTATTTTTGGAATTATTAATACTAAGGGTATTTTTGTAATTATGATGACAATGAGGATATTTATGTAATTATGATTCATGGTGATACTGAGGGTATTTTTGTAATTATGGATCATTACATACATAGAGTGATATGTCAATGTGGTTGAAATTGACAATTGACTGACGAGATGAATTACACCGTGTTGCGGGTGTGATAGGCGTAGTGTGTTCATGTGGAGAACTTGGAGGCGTTGGTATGCAGTAGATTCCACATGTGGACAATGGAGTTAGTAGCTCCGGGCCGTGGAATCGAAAACACACACTAGCGATCTCGATAAATACTATTCTTAATCAGGATCTATTGGGGAATGTCTGATACTATTCTTGGACGTACACAACGTATTTGATCACAGTACTTATTCACACGACGTGTTGACCGTGTGCCATTCAAACGACGTGTTGATCACAGGTGCTATTTACACGACGTATTTGACTGTGTAATAGTTGGTTGAGGCAGCCTGATGTACGGACATATCTACCGGATCATTCTCTCTTATGTTTGTGTTTAGCTCCATGGAGTAGGAATGAGTCTGAGTACATGACATATTTAATCTGCATCATTGTGTGAATAGTTATAATTTGATTTATGATATTTTGCATGTGTGATAATATAAATTGTTATATTAACTGTTATATTTGTTTGTATTGTCGTTTTCTTACTGCTATGCTGGTAATGATGTAGATTGTCTCACCTCTTTGTATATATTTTCTGTGTTATTATTTATGTTCTGTAAAGTCGTTGAGGAAGTAGAAGAGGAGCAACTGTTGGATTGTCAATACAACGAGGAGCAGCAACCGAGTGACCAGTTCGAGGAAGGCGAACCTCGAGATCATCCATATTATATTTGCAGCGTGGTACGGTGTTACCGGAGTATTTCTGTCTTCCGATGATCTTCTCGAGGAGGATTCTTCGGAGGATCAGAACTTTTAGTGTTATGCTTGGGCTAGTTTATGGTTTGCTTTACACTAGACATTTTACTTTTTTTTATTAACTAGTTTGTAATATGTAAATTATTTGTACCTATTAAAAACAAAATCATATGTATAATTATGGTGTGTATGTAATAGTTTGTTTTATTTTATGTCTTTGTTTATTTTATTTTATAATATAATGTTTTAAAAAAAAAAAGCAATTTTTTTTACAACCTATACTATTATATAGTACGTAATAATTTATAACTTGGGTATATTGTTTGGAAATGTGACATCCCCAGTAGGGTATTGTTACATAAGTTGGTATCAGAGCCTAAATTAGAGTCTTTTGGGGTTGTGGTTGGGTCTATTTTTGCTTGTGTTGTGTGATTCTCTGTGATTGGTGTCCGAAAGGATACATCTGACTTTGTTTTGTCTTGTTTGATTAAAGAAGAAGATGTCTGGTGGAAGAGGAACGCGTACAAACGTGAACCGTAATGTTGACCCAATGACTGCAGCAGCTAAGGCTATGCAGCGTATGGCAGAGGTGATTACGTAACAAAATGAACGAGCAGCTCAACAGCAAGATGCGACTGCTGATACTCTAAATTTGTCTGAGTTTAGGCGCAATAACCCGCCGCAGTTCAGAGGTGAATTTAATCCAGAGAAGGCGAGTCTTTGGATCCAAGATTTCGAAAAGATATTTGAAGGAATGGGGTGCGCCGAAGATCGAAAAGTGACGTATGCTACATTTATGCTGAGAGGGGATGGTGAGAACTGGTGGAGAGGAACCCGACGCTTACTACAAGCTGAGGGAACGAAAATTACCTGGGAGGTATTCTGTGAAGTATTTCTGGAAAAGTACTTTCCTGCCAGTGCTCAACATGCCAAGGAGATGGAATTTCTTGGCTTACGTCAGGGCAACATGACTGTCAATGAATATGCTTCTAAATTTGAGAGCTTGTCTCAGTTCTCAGATTATGCTCAAACTCGACAGAATGATACGTGAAAATGCCGTAAGTTTGAGGAAGAGCTGAGGGTAGAGTTGAAGAGAGGAGTACTACCGTTAAGGATGAACTAGTTTCATGCTTTGGTGGACACATGTGTACGACTCGAGGAGTTGGAGCTGTCACATGATTCAAGAAATCGTAACTTTGGACCTACTAGGTTCCAAAGAGGAGGCAACAACAACAACAATAACAATAGCCGGTTTCAACGCAAGCCGTATTCGAGACCACCGGGGAGTCAACCTCTACGTCCATCTATCGGGGGAAGTTCTAGTGGCAACAAAGCTGGTACGAATGTGGCATTTACGCCAAGATGTTTTAAATGTGGAAAGAGTGGCCATATATCTAGAGATTGTTCAATCAAAGGGCCAATCTGTTTCAAGTGTGGAAGGCCTGAGCATGTTTCTAGAGAATGTAACCAGTCCAAAAGGAAGCCAGTTGTGAGCAATGTTCGTGCTGCTCAGCCGCGATCTGGAGGGCGAGTGTACACGATGAGCAGAGCTGAGGCTTCTCAGTCTGAAGATCTTATTCAGGGGGAAGGTGTCGTAGCAGGTAATCTTTTGACTGTACTATATGATTTAGATGCGACGCATTCATTTATTGCGTATGACTGTGTGGATCGGTTGAAATTGCCTGTGTCTTCTTTGAGTTTTCAATTGATTGTTTCTACACTAACTGCCAAGCCTGTTGTTACATCTAAAGTATGTTTGAACTGTCCTATTACCATAAATGATCGAGTCTTTTCGGTCAATTTAATTTGCTTACCTCTTGTTGAAATAGATATAATATTAGGAATGGATTGATTATCTTCTAACCATATCCTATTAGATTGTGCCAATAAAACCTTAGTTTTTTCTAAGGATGAGGATTCTGGATTTTTAACTGCCGTCGAAGTCAAATCTTTGTTGAGGGACGGAGCTCAAGGATACATGCTGCTGTCTTCTTTAGAAGTCAAGAGTGAAAAAGATGTGAATGCTATTCCAATCGTGAATGAATTTTCAGAAGTTTTTCCTGATGATGTACCTGGCTTACCACCGGAAAGAGAAATTGAGTTTGCTATTGATTTGGTACCAGGAGCAGGTCCTATTTCAATTGCACCATATAGGATGTCGCCATCAGAATTGGTGGAGTTGAAGAAGCAATTGGAGGAATTGTTGGAAAAGCAGTTTGTGCGACCGAGTGTTTCACCGTGGGGAGCGTCAGTACTACTAGTCAAGAAGAAGGATGGAACTTCTCGTCTTTGTGTAGACTATCGTCAGCTGAACAAGGTCACGATAAAGAACAAATATCCACTCCCAAGGATTGATGATTTGATGGACCAGCTGAAAGGAGCAGCTATTTTCTCTAAAATAGATCTGCGATCAGGTTATCATCAGATTCTTGTCAAGGTAGAGGATATATCTAAAACAGCTTTCCGAACTCGTTATGGGCATTATGAGTATCGAGTGATGCCGTTCGGAGTGACGAATGCTCCTGAAATATTCATGGACTATATGAATAGGATTTTTCGTCCATACCTAGACAAATTTGTCGTTGTTTTTATCGATGACATTCTGATCTATTCCCAAAATAAAGAAGAGCATGCTGAACATCTCAGTATAATTCTCCAAATTTTGAAGGACAAGAAGCTGTATGCAAAATTGGCAAAGTGTGAATTTTGGTTAGAAGAAGTTCAATTTCTGGGTCACGTAATTTCCAAGGAAGGTATTGCAATGGGCCCATCGAAAATAGAAACTATTTTGCAATGGGAGAGGCCGAAGACGGTAACCGAAATCCGAAGTTTTGTTGGAATGGCCGGGTATTATCGAAGGTTCATTGAAGGTTTTTCTAGGATAGCTGGACCTCTTACGCAACTCACAAGGAAGAATCAAGCTTTTGATTGGACGAAAGAATGTGAGGCAAGTTTTCAAGAGTTGAAGAAAAGATTGACAACTGCACTAGTGCTGATTTTGCCAGATCCTAATGATGTTTTTGAGGTGTATTGTGACGCTTCTTATCAAGGGTTAGGATGCGTGTTGATGCAGAACAGAAATGTGGTAGCCTATGCTTCAAGACAGTTGAAGGTTCATGAGTGGAACTATCCAACGTACAATTTGGAGCTCACTGCAGTGGTTTTTGCGTTGAAAGTGTGGAGACATTTTCTGTATGGAGTTGTGTTCAATGTCTTCAGTGATCATAAGAGTTTAAAATACCTGTTCAATCAAAAGGAATTGAACATGAGGCAGAGGCAATGGTTAGAGTTCTTGAAGGATTATGATTTTCAACTCCAATACCATCCGGGAAAAGCGAATGTGGTAGCAGATGCCTTAAGTAGGAAAGTGATCAGTGTTTCTATTATGATGATAAAGGAGGAAGAATTGATCAATCAGTTTAGAGATTTACGGTTGTCAGTGGAATTGGCACCAGGAAGAATTCGTCTAAGTAGAGTTACTGTTTTGAATGACTTGTTGGAAAAAATCAAGGAAAAACAGGATAAGGATCCATATTTACTGAATGAGAAAGAATTTTTGAAGCAAGGTCATAAGGCAACAGTTGAGGAAGGATCTGATGGAGTCTTAAGGTTTAAAGGAAGGATTTGTGTACCTGATGATCCCGATCTTAAACAAGCAATTCTAGACGAAGCTCATACTAGTAGGTTGAGTATGCATCTGGGGATGACAAAGATGTATCAAGATTTAAAGCGGATGTTTTGGTGGCCAAGAATGAAGCGAGATGTTGCGGAACGTGTGGCGTCTTGCCTAGTTTGTCAAAAGGCAAAAGTTGAACATCAAAGACCAGTTGGTATGTTACAACCGTTAACTGTTCCAGAATGGAAATGGGATAGTATCTCAATGGATTTTGTTACCGGATTACCAAGAACTAAGAAGGGTCATGATTCTATATGGGTTATAGTTGATAGGCTTACGAAGTCAGCGCACTTCTTGCCGGTCAATATCAAGTATTCGTTGGAACGATTAACCCAGGTGTACATTAGTGAAATTGTTAGATTTCACGGTGTACCCTCAAGTATAGTTTTTGATGGAGACCTGAAGTTTACGTCAAGATTTTGGCGAAGCTTACAAGAAGCCATGGGGACTAAGTTACGTCTGAGTTCTGCTTATCATCCGCAGACTGATGGTCAAACGGAGAGGACTATTCAATCGCTGGAAGATCTATTGCGTGCTTGTGTGTTGGAACAACAAGGGAGTTGGGATGAATTTCTGTCTTTGATAGAATTCACCTACAACAATAGTTTTCACTCAAGTATAGAGATGACACCCTATGAAGCACTTTATGGGCGACGATGCCGAACATCTTTGTATTGGTATCAAGATGGGGAAAGTATGACCATTGGACCTGATCTTGTGCAACAAACTACGGAGAAGGTGAAGATGATTCAGGAGAAAATGAGGACAACTCAGAGCCAACAGAAAAGTTATGCTGACAAGCAGAGACGACCTCTTGAATTTGAAGAAGGTGAGCATGTGTTTTTGCGTGTAACACCTACGACTGGTGTCGGAAGGGTTATCAAATCTAGAAAACTCACTCCTAAATTCATTAGACCTTATCAAATCATTCGTCGAATAGGTCCTGTAGCCTACCAAATAGCTTTACCACCTTTTCTATCCAATCTTCATAATGTATTATATGTGTCTCAACTGAGGAAATATATCCCCGATCCAACGCATGTCATTCAACCTGATGAAGTACAACTGAAAGATAATTTGACATATGAGACACTTCCTGTTAAGATTGAGGACAGGAGAGTGAAGCAGCTTCGAGGGAAGATGATTGTATTAGTAAAGGTTATATGGAATGAGATAACGGGAGATGCTACTTGGGAGCTAGAAGACAAAATGAGGGAGCAGTACCCACATCTTTTCTAAGGTATGATAAAATTTCAGGGACGAAATTTCTGTTAGTGGGGGAAAGTTGTAACACCTCAATTTTTAGTTAATTACATTTTTGCCCTTATTGTACTGTTTTCTGTGTGTTATAAAATTAATTTGACTGTTTCGTAACTATATTTGATTGTTTTGTGTGATTTGCTCCGAGTCAAGAAAATAATAATTTTCGGACCGGGAAAAATCTTGTTTGATTATTTGGAGCTGGACTATCTTACTAAACCCAATCCGAATAATACATATATCAATCTTTTAATTTTTAGAATTTTTATGTATATTAAAAAATATTTATTATCCAGAAAATTCTGTGGGACCCACGTTTGGCTTGTGGGACCCACATTTGTTTTGTGGGACCCACGTTTAGGTTTGTGGGACTTACTTTTAGGAAAAATTTACTAACGTAAATGGCTTGTAAAATTCTAAACCAAAAGGTTAAAAATCCATAAAAATGGTTAGATTTAGTAGATTAGTTAATTTAAAATTTAATTTAATAGATTAGTTAATTTAAAATCTAATTAAGTTAATCTAAAGGGTTTAAGTGATAATTAAATGGAGTAAAACCTAATTAATTTTTATCAAATTTTAGTTAGACAAATGTATTAGTATAATTAAGTAGAAGATTAAGGATTCTAAGTAAACTAATGATTAACTAAAATACAAAGGAATCTAACTAACTTTAATTAAACCTAATTAGGAGGACTTAAGCATAAATAAGTTATTAAAAATCAATCAAATTTTGATTAGAATTTCCTATAGTTATTTTTGGATTTATGCATGCATTATGCATTCAATTATGCACTCAAATGCAATCATGGAAATCTAGAAGCAAGCCATCCACCATCCAAATAATCAAAGGTCATTAGTAAGTCAAGTTTGTCAACAAAGGAGACAAAGCTCTATAATTTGTGTCCTATGGCCATGCATGATGGAATAAGGCTATTATTAAGCCATTTTTGTCAAAAAAAAAGGGGGCTGCATTTGTCTTGGAAGTCTACGGCCATCCATAATGTCTTAAGGCTATTATTCACTTCAAAATCATTCATTCAATTATTCTAATTCATTCTCTCTTTTCTCTCCTACCAAAAGAAACCAAAGAAAACTTCTAAGTCTTCATTTCCCACACCATTAGGCCAAGCCTCTTTAATACACTTCCATCCATCAAAAATTTCAACCAACTTCATTTCCTAAATCTAAACCATATTCTAAGGACATCTCTAGTTGTGAGTTTTTGCTAAATCATCCATTTGGAGCTTGGAAAATCACTTTGAAGTTTCTTTCCTATAAGGTGAAAATTCTTCTTTCTTGTTTCTAATTTGATTTTTGATGTTCTAAGCCATGATTGATCCATGGTTTATCTTTTTCATCCATAGTTTATGACTTTATAATTTGTTTAAGCTTGTTAGGATTTTTGTTGAAGCTACACAAAATTTCTAAGGAGGAGTCCAAGGAGATTTTGTCTTCCTTATAGGTAAGAGGGAGATTTAATCTCATCAACCATGTGTGTGGTGAGAAAATGGATGTGTTTGTGGTGACGAATCCATAAGGATTCATTCACTTGATTGTTTATTGTCTTCTCTATTTGTGATTGTTTATGTGTGCATGTTATTTTCTTTTCTATTTGCGGTTTATTATGCATACAAGCATGTTTATAGCTTTGATATTTGGTATGTGTTTTATTATTGCTTTAATATATGGTATGTATTCATAAATATATGTATATGTTCATGGATCTATGATAATTATTGTTGGATGTACAAATATGTTGAGACTTGCAAAAGTGTTCTAAAGAACACAAGATGAAGAGCTTATGATTTTTACTATGAAAAGAGAACCAATATGTTCTCAACCATTTTCTAAAAGGATCACCTAATTGATCTAATTAAGTTAAAGGATTTTTCAATGATTTAATGGATGAAAAAAAATAATTTTAAACATGGTTTGTGTAAAAATGGTGATTTTCGGCCTAAATGTATTTTTAATGTTTAATTGATCCAAAATTTATTTTCTAAGTGTAAACTAGTTTATTAACCTAAAACGAATTCAATTACGATGGATTTTCAAGAGTCAAATAAGTAAATGAATTTTTACTAGAAGTCTAGTATGGTAAAGAAATAAATTTTAGACACTTGAAAAATACTTATCTTTGAGTTTTTAAAGTATGTTAGTAATTTTTAAAGTGTATTTTATGGTTATAATTAAATAAAGGAATTTTTAAAGGAAAACGTAGAAAATATCATTTAGTAGATTTTCTAAACTAAATGCTGTCAAAATTGATAAAAAAATGAACAAGTAATGAAGAACGTTTCAAAATGATATTTAGAAAGCAAGGAAATATTTTACGTAGTTAAAGAATAAAATTAACTGTAGAAGAATTTATTCAAATCGAATTTTTTAGAAAAACTTCAGAAATTATGACTTAGAGTATTTTTTGTAAAGAAAAATGAAAAATAATGTCTAAATAATATTTTTAGTTTTGGAAAGTTTTAAAATTTAATTTGAAACATCAAGAAATATTTTATACAGTGAAAAATAGTAGAAATAGCTTACGCGTATTTAAAATGATGATTTTTAAACTACGTGATTGAGAAAATGATTTAAAAATGTTACGCGATTGAGAAAACGTTGAAAAATATTTACGCGATTGAAAAACGTTTGTAAAATGTGACGTAATCGTGAAAATGCGATAAAATATTTACGCGACTTATGGAAACAGTAAGTTTTTACTGTCAGGCCAAAGTGGTGGACCCGGATATGTTAGGAAATAGTACTGTCAAAGGAAGACGTACTATTTTTGGAATTATTAATACTAAGGGTATTTTTGTAATTATGGTAACAATGAGGATATTTATGTAATTATGATTCATGGTGATACTGAGGGTATTTTTGTAATTATGGATCATTACATACATAGAGTGGTATGTCAATTTGGTTGAAATTGACAATTGACTGACGAGATGAATTACACCGTGTTGCGGGTGTGATAGCGTAGTGTGTTCATGTGGAGAACTTGGAGGCGTTAGTGTGCGATGGGTTCCACATGTGACACGCTTGGTAGCTCCTTCCGGCCGTGGTAATCGAAAACACACACTAGTGATCTCGACAAATACTATTCTTAATCAGGATCTATTGGGGAATGTCTGGTACTATGTCTGGACGCACACGACGTATTTGACTGTGTACTATTCACATGACGTATTTGACTGTGTGCCATTCACACGATGTATTTGACTGTGTGCTATTTACATGACGTATTTGACTGTGTAATAGTTGGTTGAGGCAGCCTGATGTACGGACATGTCTACCGGATTATTCTCTCTTATGTTTGTGTTTAGCTCCATAGAGTAGGAACGAGTCTGAGTACATGACATATTTAATCTGCATCATTGTGTGAATAGTTATAATTTGATTTATGATATTTTGCATGTGTGATAATATAAATTGTTATATTAACTGTTATATTTGTTTGTATTGTCATTTTCTTACTCGCTATGCTAGTAATGATGTAGATTGTCTCACCTCTTTGTATATATTTTCTCGTGTTATTATTTATGTTCGTAGAAAGTCGTTGAGGAAGTAGAAGAGGAGCAACTGTTGGATTGTCAATACAACGAGGAGCAAAGAACCGAGTGACCGGGGCTTCGAGGAAGGCGAACCACGAGATCATCCATATCATATGGATTGATTGCGGCGTGGTACGGTGTTACCGAGTATTTACGTCTTCCGATGATCTTCCCGAGGAGGATTCTTCTGAGGATTAGAACTTTTAGTGTTATGCTTGAAATTTGGTTTATGGTTTGCTTTAAACCAGACATTTTACTTTTTTTTTTATTAACTAGTTTGTAATATATAAATTATTTGTACCTATTAAAAACAAAATCATATATATAATTATGGTGTGTATGTAATAGTTTGTTTTATTTTATGTCTTTGTTTATTTTATTTTATAATATAATGTTTAAAAAAAACAATTTTTTTTTACAACCTATATTATTATATAGTACGTAATAATTTATAACTTGGGTATATTGTTTGGAAATGTGACATCCCCAGTAGAGTGTTGTTACACACAACATGGGCTTGAACCTCGAAAAGTGTGTATTCGAGGTCCAAGCAGGCGAATTCCTGTGCTTCATGCTCACGAATCGAGGAATAAAAGCGAATCATGAGAAATGCAAAGTCATCATGGAGATGAGAAGCCCAAGCTTGAAGAAAGAGATGCAAAGGCTATCAGGGAGGATCGTGGCTTTATCTCGCTTCGTCTCAAAACTCGCAGACCGAGCCCTACCATTCTTTAAATGTCTAAAGAAACCCGACCAATTCAAGTGGGATGAAAAATGTGAAAAGGCCTTTCAAAAGTTGAAGGAATTCCTTGTTTCACCACTAATCCTAAGCAAACCCGATCCTAGTGAAAGTTTGTATCTATATCTCTCAATCTCAGAGCATGCAGTTAGCTTGGTCTTAGTGAAGGAAAAAGGAAGAGATCAATTTCTAGTTTACCTCGTCAGTCAGATTTTATAAGGAGCAAAGCAGAGATATCAAAAGATCGAGAAGTTGATGCTAGCGCTTATAATAATAGGGGTGGGCATGGTTCGGTTCGGCGTGAAAAACTGAACCGAACCGAACCGAATTAATAAAATGGTTCGGTTCAAAAATCGAATTGATTTTTTTTTGGACCGAACTAGTTTTGGTTTGGCAAACTGGTTTAGAACCGGTTCTGAACCGGTTAAGAACTGGTTTGGATTTAAAATCGGTTTAAAAATTGGTTTGGGTTTAAAACCGATTCAAAACCAGTTTGGATTTAGAAAAACTGGTTCAGAACCGGTTTGGACTTAAAAAACCGATTTTCTCAGGCAGCTTCTAAACGTAATAATCTCTAGTAGGGTAATTCCCGACGAGATTGTCCTCGCTTTTTCTCCGATACACTGCTTGACCGTTCTCTGCAATTTGCAAACGCTGCAGCTCCTGCTGCAACTGCCTCTGAACCTCGAGTGGGTGGTTCACGTTCAAATCTGAACCCACGACCCGATCAGCAGGGTTTACAACAGCACATCTTAGCTGGTACTCTAGAGGCGGCGCCGCAGGTTCCGGAACTGGATCGTGAAACTTGACAGCGGCAGGTGGCGGCTGAGGGGGAGGAACAGGCACGCCCTTGTCGAGACCGAAGAGGAAGTTGACGTTGTTGTTGTTGAGGGATTTAACCGGGTTGGGTTGGAGCGAAATAGGACCCGAATTAACAGGGTCGATGAAGCGTTCAGAGGAAGGGGTGGAAAAGAGGAAGAGTCGCATGCGGGCAGGTTTATAGGAAGCGCGGTAGAGGCTATCGTACTCGTGCATCATGTGATCGAGGTCGTCATCATTGGTGACGGAGATGAGGGCGTCGAGTTCCTCGCCGGGGAGCTGGTACTTGAAGGTGAGTTGGTCAGAGGGGCAGTCGCAGAGGGCGGAGAGCTTAGAAAGGAAGGAGGGGAACTTGATGTTGCGGTCGAGGGCGAGGATCTTGGTTTTGCCGCCGACGTAGCTGCACATGAATTTGGCCTTGTAGTTGGGTGGGGGTTGTTGATCGTCCCATAGGATTGGGGGTGGGTTCTCGAAGTCGGTCTCTCTGGAGCGTGGAGAGGACTCGCCTGAATCTGAAATGTCAATAGTGAGAAGAGTGGACTGGTTTTAATTATTACCGGTGAACCAAACTGGATATAAAACCAGTTAACCAAATCATTTTTAAAAAATAATCGGTTCAAGTGTTAAAACTGGTTCAAAAAAATATGGTTAGTTATGGAGTAGTTTGGTTCAGTTTATCATTTGGTTTGGTTCTTTTGGATTTTTTGCACGCCCCTATATAATAATTACCCAACACCTACGACCTTATTTTCATAGTCATCCCATCATTGTGCAATCTGACCCACTCGTTCGACAAATTTTAAGAAAACCCGAATTGGCATGATGAATGATTTCATAGTCAGTGGAATTATTAGAGCATCGAATTCAGTACAAGCCAAGAGGACCAATCAAAGCACAAGTGTCATCAAATTTTCTAACTGAATTATCAAGACAGTTAGAGGTTGAGCGTGTCAAGGAATGGATTTTGTTTGTAGATGGGCCTTTGAATGTAAGAGGGAGTGGAGCAAGAGTTAACTTGGAAGGACCAGATATTTAATCATCATAATTTAATCTTCTTCTTTTTTCTCCTTTCTTTTTTCTTTTTTTTTTCTTAAGGGACGCTCTATAGTGCACTTGTGCATATAAACACTCGAGCTATTTTGCATCGTTAATATAATTTTTTAATGGATTTTGCTAATAAATATTCTAAGAATACTTGTTAAGGAAATTAAAATAAATTGTTTTATATGAAAATAAGATATTTAATGCATTAAAAAAAAACTTGATAGTTTATCTTGTTTTAATCTAAAACTTTTTATTTTAATTTCTTTAATAAGTGTGTTAACAAAACCTTTTTAAATTATTCACTTAAAAATACACAAATTTCAAGAAAAATTTGATGATCTAAAAGGTTTGAGCCGTTGAGTGTGTTAACACTCGATCGTTTATGAGTAATACCCTTTTCTTAAATCATCAATGGTTCTTCTAGGAATTTGTTTCATAGAATAATTGGCTTTGAGAGATGCTAGAGAGAAGGCATAACATTATTCTCGAGCATTTGTTAAAACAAATCAAACACAAATTACTAAAACATATGCTTGTACATTATTACAATATTAGTCATCATAGTAATGAGAATTCTCTCCTATTGGTAAAAATAAGAGAAGCTCCTATTTTTTTTGAAAGAGAAAAAATAGTTAATTTTTTTTCTTTAAAAAAAAAAACAGAAGTCTCTCCTAAGAGAGGATCCTTATCCGTCATCATAGTTGTGTTTGTATATAAGATGCTAATTTAGCTCCATCACATGCAAATAAGCTCCTGTTACAGTAATATATTTTAAGGATGCAGGGTGAATCCAATGACTTACTATTTACGTACTTCTCAATATAATCAAATTAGATAAAGTTTGTCATAGATAAAAAGACGGATAATATGGTCAAGATTTAGTCAAATAATCAGAAGCATTGGGATTACTTGGCTGCCTCTTACTCCTAGCATGATTAGAGCAATGATAGAGCATAACAATGAATGGGCAGGACTAGTAGTCAGTAAGTTTTATAATATATCAGCATGCATGCCATCCTTTGGGCTAACATCTGTAGAAAGAGAATAACATCGATTAGCTGTTTAGGGTATTAATAAAACCGCTTTGGGATTGCTAAGAATCAAACTCGCGTCACTCTTTCTGCATACAGCTTATCCTGATAGAGAAATCGCACAGAATCCATTTAGTTCCTTCTTCTTCTAAAGCAAATTCACTATTCCATTTGTTATGCAGCAGACCAGTGCCTGATAAATATCTGTTTATCATATATATACCTGATCGATAGAATTATATAAATTTCAAGTGGGAATTGCAGCTCTTTCTACCTATGAAGGCACAACCCATATATGAGAACAAAATATATCGCCAAATTTAATCGACCAATAATTGAAAAGTCATATTAGACATTTAGACTATTAGTACCAAATCCTTGGCCCATGTTGCCAAAACACAAAATAGATAGCTTTGGAACTTCTCTCAATTTGATTCGTTTACTACACCTGTATATTAGCAGTGAGTTATTATATGCAATTTTCCAAGGAAAGAGCAAAGCAGGGGCTGTTCTAATTGAAGTTTGATTGCTTGGATGGTCCCTATCTTAGTCTTAAGCTGTAAGGGACATGGATAAGTAAAATGGACAAGAAGAAATGATCACTCGGTGGCGTGTAGTTTGCATATGATGACAACTTCGAGTTGAACAAGTGAGAAATCTTCTTGCTGGAAGTGACTTTTTTGGATTTTTTTGCTTGATTGAAGTTTTCTCCTTATAATTTTCTCGTAAAACCAAATAATGGTGTTTAGGCATTATATATAAATATATGAAAAGTCTTCATAAGATCATAAAGCTTTCCCACTAGAAATCATCAAAATCGAAGTTTTATGAAAATTCAGCTTGTGGGGTTTTCCATATAAGAAATTAAAGAGAATAAACACGTTAATTTAACAAAAGGTTTCAATACAAGATGAAAAAGTCAAATTAAATTAGCATAACCGGACACTCAACTTTTGCATCCATGTTTTCTCTCTCTGTAATTCGTGTCTCTTTTTCTTTCTTTCTCCACCACTTCTTAGGAACTAAGAAGCACATCCCAAACCTCATTTTCGTATAATCATTTCCTGAGGATAAGTAGCTTGAGGTGAATGAGGAAAAAGCTAGAACGGTCATGTACTAAATCCTAGTAGCAGTTGGCGACCAAACTGTGTTAGCTTCAACAAATCTGAATTTTAGTAGGTTAAGACAGAGAATTTAGCAAATATCACTAGTAAAGGAGGAAGGAAAGGTGCCAATCAGAGTAGGAGCACCAACCAAATTGTATGATTTTAAAGTAACATAAAAACTAAAATAATTTATTTTAATAAGTGTTATATTTTTATTTTTTTGTTACAATAGTAAGTGCTACATTAGTCCCTAACTGAAGGAGTGCGTCATATATTTTCCCTATGCTTACATGCATGTGTATGGGCTCTGTCAAAACATTCGGTCTTTTCTGTAGAAAGGCACCAATAATAATAATTAAAACAAAGGAGAATAGCATAAATGTGGGATGTGAGATCGACAAAGAAGGTATGAGACAGGGCAGTATTAGAATTAAGCTTCCACACGTTAAAGAAACGCACATTTCCTCATGATAATACCTGCATACATAAAATGTAGTTAAGACCTTTACGATTGAATTCTCAGTCATGTTGTGTACATACAACATATGTATGTAAGTCTTTATGCCCATAATTTTTTTTTTATTATTATTTAGTCGCACTAACTGATAGTGTGTATTACTGTTTTTCACATCTATAAATTTTGTATATAAATCTCACTGAAATTGAGTAAAATTGGGTATGTAAAAATTAAAAGACACCTCTATGTGTAAACTTACTTTCGGATTGCTTTTCGCAATAAAAAAACTTATCTATTAAGTATTAAATTTCATTATTAGGTAAATTATTAAAATATAAGTTTGCATAAATTACTTAAAACTATTTTTACGACTACTTTGAGAAAAGTGTCAAGATATAAATTGAAAAAATATATTTATAAATCCTCAAAGTCATAGTAAAGTACAATTGTAATAACTATTTAAATTTCTTGCAACTTGTATCACTATTATGAAAACCACCTCTTAGAAAGTTTGATCACTGGTCATTTGGCCTAAACTCAAATTTTGATCAAAAAGATTTTTTAAAATGCGAAACTTTTAAGGGAAAGACAAAATAAATGAAACAAAACTCGTGTTCCTCTTTATTCTCTCTACAAGCGTCCCCTCTATGATTAAAGAGGACTAAAATGGACAAAATATTTACTATTGTAAAGTCTGGAAAAGGTTGAATGTTCGCAATCCACCTTTAAATCAATGCTTTAAAAATTAAATTGAAGATTGAATTAGTGAGATTTTTAAATTATAATTCAATTAGATCAATAAACTAAATTTATAATTAAAAGTAAGTTGAGTGGAAGTCTACTTTCTAAACCTCACATGTAAGACTAGTAAACAAAACCTCAACTTAATATTTTATTATTAAAGACAACTAAATGGAAAAGGTTTGGACTAAACCTTACTTAAAACATATATAATTGCTAATATTAGTTAATTTTCACTAACTAGTAGCAATCACCAACTACTAATGCGAGCAAGAAATTGTATCCTTTGCCAATCAAAAGCAGAGTCCAAATCAAGTTGGAAATTTTCATATTGTATTGAATTGACTCAAACTATAGAGCATGCTGTTAACTTAGCTTGCTAGTGCTCTTACAGATCACCATGTCTAAGATTAGCGTGTCTTTCGAAATTTCAAACCATTATTTAATAGTACACGTAGGCCAGTAAGTGTCTCAATCTACATGCAATCATGGTCCAATCTAAATCAATAGCGAGAATTAATTAATTTTTAATGCTAGAGAGTCAAGGGATAATAAACAGACCAGTTCCTTATCTCCAAAGCTGTACTTCTTTTTCCCGGTTTTCCTAAAACCCGGCACTTTATGTCTATGGTTGTATCTTCTAGAGAGTGCTTTTTTTTCAAAAGAAAGCGTCGCTAGTAATTAGTATCAAACTTTGTCTTCCTTTTTTTTCTTAGTTTCACCTTACAAATTAATCATGTCATTAAGGGAATCAACTAATGAGCATCAGTGCCACCACCTGTGAAATAAAAAAACAATGTTTTTATATCATGTTTTATCATATTTTTTAATAGTTATAATTAGATGAGAGAAAGTGATAAAAAAAGAAAATGTAATTAATAATATAAAAATTATATAAAAAAAATCATAATTGTATAAAATATGAGATAGTTTCTGGACCATATAATGCACTTTCTGCCCAAGGATAATACTCGAATGCAATGCACTATTTTTATATGGAACAATAAAGAGTGTGAAAAATACTCAGACAATCAAGCAGTCAAATACTATATATAACAAGAACAATCATCATCGTAAAGTTTGCTACACAGTCCACCTATTTTGAAGACGGCTAGTAAACAAAGTCGTACAGTTAACACTTTA
The DNA here is from genome assembly GCA_029884605.1 of Ormosia emarginata. Classification (NCBI taxonomy): domain Eukaryota; kingdom Viridiplantae; phylum Streptophyta; class Magnoliopsida; order Fabales; family Fabaceae; genus Ormosia; species Ormosia emarginata. The sequence continues at coordinate 15,088,871 of JAQQTP010000059.1, read as the reverse complement.
CACTGCATGTCACGACATGATTCAAGTTCAGTCCAGCTATATATAAGAATTTTGGAGATAGTACCACTTCACCACCACACACTGTCTGTCTCATAGGACAGTCCAACAACACAGACCCCGCCTCTCTCTCTCCCTTTTAATTTCCATTGAGATTAGAAAGCTCCAACTCAAAGTAAACTAAACCAAACCAAACCAAACCACTGACCAACAGACACTCCCAACAATCAGTATGGCCTCCTCTCCCCTTGTTGTTGTTCTTCTTCCTCCTCTTACAATTACCATTTTCATCATTTTCCTACAAATCCAAACAAGTGCTTCGTCTCTCTCATCTTCACTACAACAAAACCTCCTCATATTGCCTTTAAAATCCCAAACACTCCCACATGGCTCTGCTTCACTTCCAAGACCTTATTCACGTAGGCTCTCTTTCCAGCACAATGTAACCTTAACAGTTTCACTAACCGTAGGCTCGCCCCCACAGAATGTTACCATGGTCCTCGACACAGGGAGTGAACTCTCATGGCTTCACTGTAAAAAGTTCCAAAATTTAAACTCCATCTTCAACCCACTCCTCTCTTCCTCATACACCCCCATCCCCTGCACCTCACCCGTTTGCAAGACCCGGACCCGGGATTTCCCCATACCGGTTTTATGTGACCCGAAAAAACTCTGCCACGCCACCGTTTCCTACGCTGACGCCACCTCCACCGAAGGCAACCTCGCCACCGAGACGTTCTTCATCGGCGGGTCGGCGCAACCAGGTGCCATATTCGGGTGCATGGATTCCGGGTTCAGCTCCAACACAGATCAGGACTCCAAGACAAGCGGGTTAATGGGTATGAACCGCGGGTCGCTCTCGTTCGTGACCCAAATGGGCCTACCCAAGTTCTCGTACTGCATCTCCAGCCACGACTCCTCCGGCGTGTTGCTCTTCGGCGACGCCACCTTCGCGTGGCTCGAGCCCCTGAAGTACACGCCCCTCGTGAAAATCTCGAACCCGTTGCCGTACTTCGACCGGGTCGCATACACGGTCCGGCTTGAGGGGATCCGGGTCGGGCAGAAACCGCTGCAAATATCGAGATCGGTGTTAGTGCCGGATCACACCGGGGCGGGTCAGACCATGATGGACTCGGGTACCCAGTTCACGTTTCTTCTCGGGTCGGTTTACACCGCTTTGAGGAACGAGTTCGTGGCACAGACGAAGGGGGTGCTGACCCTACTGGACGACCCGAATTTCGTGTTCCAGGGGGCCATGGACTTGTGTTACAAGGTTCCGGTGGGTCGGGCTGGTCTTCTTCCGGAGCTACCCGCCGTGACGCTGGTGTTTGAGGGGGCGGAGATGAGCGTGTCCGGGGAGAGGCTGCTTTATCGGGTGGCGGAAGGGAGTGATTGCGTGTATTGTTTCACGTTCGGGAATTCTGACTTGTTGGGAATTGAAGCGTATGTTATTGGGCATTATCATCAGCAGAACGTGTGGATGGAGTTTGATTTGGTCAACTCTAGAGTTGGATTTGCTGAAACTAGGTGTGATCTTGCCGGTCAACGGCTAGGCATGGTTAAATAGATATGGACTTGGCTGTAACTTGTAATACAGGTAAAAGATTACCATGGACCCATTTTATTTAAGTTTATAGATGAAATTTTTTTTTATTTAATAGTATATATACGTATATAAAAATTATCAATTAAAATTTATAAATTTTTATATATATAATTATTTATTAAAAAAATGAATTGATCCGATTAAATTTTTATACGAATCAAATATTATTAATTGAATTTAATATTTTAATTTCAATCATTGATTTATTTTAACAATAAAATGATCACTGATTTGTGCTTGGTTCATCTATGATCACCCTTAGAGTAGTTCATATTAAAATTATCCGTAAAACAATAATGGTATATATAGAGAATTTTAATATGGATCACCCCAGGTGATAGTCTATAAATAAACTAAATACAAATTAGTCATTAAAATAAATTAATTGTTGAGATTAAAAAGTTAAATTTAACTAATAACATTTAAATTTACATATAAATTTAATTAGATTACTTTTTTTTTTATAATAACTATACATATAAAAAATTTATATATTTTAATTAATAATTTTTATATATACTTAAATCTATATATAAATACTATTAAAAAAAAAAATATAAATTCATTCATCAACCCTAACAAAATAAGTTCATGATAGCCTTCTCCTAATATATACACACGGTCTCGTATAAGATGTAACCTTTGGGTTAGGGTCCATGCATGGACCACAAAATAGTAACTATTGGATCATTGAAATTTTTTATGGAGAGTTGATTTTAGAGATCCTGCAAAGTGAGTAGCAGGTAACTTAAAAATCAGAAGAATTGTTGTTTGGTCTCTCTCATGATCTCATCAATCTCTCTGTAATATGACATCTTTGTAGATTCACTCCCTCTATCCTGGTGCTTGGCCTTCTTGAACTCCTTCAACAGGTTCCGCCACTTATCGGTGCACATCATTGGAGACCGGTCGATCCCTTTCTCCCTCATCGTTGTCGAAATCTCGTCCTGCACCCATGTCTTTGTGTGCTTCTTGGGTCCCTTGATCCCCACCTCTGAGGTCCTCACCACTACTCTCGCCGAAGATCATCGTAGGTGGAGGCGGTAGGCTACTTATTGGGCAAAAATAAGTTTTCAACAAGGACTCATTAGCAAAATTGTAACTAAACCTATTTGATAATATACAAGACTTGCTACAACCGGTTATTAATGGAGTTTATTGATAAACTCAAACATAATGGATCTATCATAAAAGCCACTTATACACACTATACACACCCTTCATTTTGCATCACTTCAGTTTTAATCGTGTCATTAGAGTTGGTTTTATCTTATACCCTACAATGTGATCATGTCACTGACTCAAGATATGTTATTTTTAAATATGTACAAGAAGCATTTAAATAATGATTCATGTACAATACATAAAATTACATTACCTGACACTTATGTCAAAATATTAGAATCATATTATAGTTGTAAAAAAATTAATGTGATATTAAATATAATTAAATAATAAAAATTATATAAATATAAAACAATGTGTGTAAATATTTTATAAAAATAAGACTATCCACTGAGTAGAAGGGAAAGGTACTTGATCGTCAGGCCACTTTAATTTAGCCAACTCTCAATGGCTCTTACAACCGTGGATTTTGGGCAATGATATTAGCCGTCTGATTCCTACCCCTTTTTTTTTTTATTTTGGAGGATGGCCCCACATAGTCCAATCTATGGCCTACCACTTTGGAGATTAGTTTTTTTTTTTTTACAATAATATTTTTTACATATCATTTATAATATATCATTCATATATTACTTTCATTTTTAGTAATAAAATAACAAATATACATAATTTAATATACTCTTTTTTTTAAAAAAAAGTGTAGAAATGATGTATAAATATTAATGTGTAAATAATAACACTCTTTTTTGGGTGCGTCATGCAATGCATGGATCGTAGTGTATGTAGTGGTAGAGATAGGTTTGGTAAATATCAGTTGTACTAGTTTTGCTGTTAAATGATTTGTTGTTAGTGCGGCAAACAATTTCAAATTTCTTTGATAATATGTCTGGCGATGATGATATTTATTGAGGGGTTCTCATGTTGGTGAATCTGTGCAGGTTTGTAAAGTGGAGAGTGAAGAAAAGTAGTATTAGTAAATATATAACAAGGGTAATGCTTCTCTAAAATAATGTTGTTTGTAAAGTAAGTAAATAAAAATATTTTTATTTTTATTTTTTAATAATTAAGATTATAATATATTTTAAATTAAATTAATAATAAATATATTTTTAATTATTTATTTTATACGTAAATTTACTTTATTTTTTAAAAATAATAATAGGCCATGCTATAGAAAGTACGAGCATATGTGCCCTCGACTTTCTCGTGTCACATGATTTTTTTTTTTTAAAAAAAATAGTTTTACTAATAAAACTACACATCCTAATAAAACAGAAAAGAGAGAGATCAAAGGCCGTAAAGGTTCCTGGGCTCGAATGTTCAGCATCATATCTCAATAGTAATGTTTTGAGATAGTAAATAATAATGTTACTCATACAATATGACAGTCACAAATAAATAACCAGCATTTAAGCTGAAGTGATATTTCTTGTCAAATTGAAATATAATTTTGAGAATTAGTATTACTAGAGAAATGCTTCAAAGTTGTTACATACTTGGATAGATTAAAATTAACGTGTTTCAGTTCATTTTCGATGTGTCTATTTTCTTCTATTTTGGTAAGAATGCGTTCTGCGTCCTTTAAATTGTTGACTGGATTCAATCTTGCCTCATACTTGTTTTTGTCTAAGGGCCGATTTGGTACAATAGATAGAATAAGACTTAAGGACACATTTAATATAATGTATAAGATCTCATAGAATAAATTTATATAATACATTATGATTTTATAAGTTGTTTAGTATGATTATAATATTGTATAAATTTATCTAATATTTTTTTATATATTAAAATAATGTATAACTTAATTAGATTGGAGGTAGAATTAGACTATTAAGTTTTGATAAATAAACTTATCTGAAAATATTCTTTTTACAATCCTATCACTCGAATACAAATTCTTTGTTGTGTCCTCCTTTACAACGTCATCCAGTCTCGCTTTCATCAGGTTAGACTTGTTGAACTCGTCCAAAGCACCACAACTAGGATTGCACAACCAGGGACGTATCCAAGGGGAGGCGATCATGATTAAATTTTTTTGGGTATAATAATTTAATTAAATTTATTAAAAATTAAAAAAAAAAATATTAATCTTTTATAAAGTTAATATTTATTATATTGATTTTATTTAAAAATTATGCACATATCCCTAATTTTATATATTATTATTACACTTTAACATCCTTCTTTGTTTACAAAATTATATATACATTTCATATTTTATGTCAAACATTATACAAAAGTCTCAATAAAAATACAAAGTAAGAAAAATAAAATGAGTAATTTATCAAACAAAAAGAGTGTCATTATTATAGCCTTTCTCTCGGGAGAGATCAATATAATTATACTTAAAGATAAAAATGATGAAGTTAAAAGAGTTTATCTGATATGTATTTAACACGTGATTCACTTATTTTATATACATTGATATTACAATTTTAACTCAATTAATTTTTAATATTTATATAATAAATCTACTATCTCCTCTTACTTTTAGCTTCACTTTCTTTTTTTTTTTTAAATTTATATATATAAAAACTTAATTTTGCTTATAAATCATGATGTAAAAGATAACTACTATTATAATGCATTTAATATCAATATAAATATTTTTTTTATTTTTTTCACGTTATTCATAAATCTTCTTATATAATGAAAGAAAAATATTCTTTTAAAGTGAACAAATAAGAATATATTTACCCTTAATTTAAAATAAGTACATTTTGATCTTAACATCTTAAATAATTTAAGAGTGAATACATTTTTATTTACTAATTTTAATTTTTTTCTATATATTTAATAATATAATTTATAATTTTTGACCCTTCACTTTCGTCCCTATGCATGCAATTTCATCCATTGTCGCAGACCTCTACTCATCGCATTGAACATTTTCCATTACAACCCGTCACTGTCTTCTTCCGCCATAGACAACTTCAATCACCATACGAACCACTTATCCGCCATCAATCAAAACCATTGCTGCCTAGTCGCCGAACACTGCCTCCACGCCCTTACTCTTAAAGAACCCGCAACACTGCCACCCTTTTTCTTAGATTATACGTCATCTCACACCCAAAGAAATTTGTTTTACCCATTTTTTTTTAAGTTGAGTATGTTATTATGATGATGATGATGATGATCAAGTACTGACCATAGCCACCTCAATGATTCCTCAATATGCACTCATATCTTCCCTCTTGATCAATATGAGAAAAAAGCTTCACGATCCCACGACTCTAAAACACTCCTGCACACCCAAGGCATGACAAAAACCATGGAAGATAGTCAGGGGAGCATATGAGAGACATCGGTGAAACCCCTCCACACTTCATCATGCAACTGTGTAAGCCTGAAAAGAAAGACTTCTACTATTTGGAGACATGTTAATCAAGCTGCACAAAGCAGTTACTAGGCTTCTGCTGCTTACGCTCGCTCGTTGCTGTGCGATTGCGCCATGGAAGAAACCATCATCATTTACCTTCTTGGTAATCCTCATAATCTAATTCTAAACATGTGTAAATAAATAAATTTATAATAAGAGAAGTTAAAATTTTTATAATATATTTTTCAAGCTGCATCCTACATGATTAGATATTAAGATCATTTATACATATATAAAAAAAAATATTTTGACATTATCAATAATAAAAAAATTATTTACAACATAAAAATAATAATTATAAATCAATCTTTTATAATTTTGTATTAATATATTTTTTTCATTTAATTTTTTTTATTCGTATATGTTATCTTTATTCTCATTATCTAAAATTTCTAAATCTATCATTAACTGGTTACATTATCTGTTCAAGGGATATAATCAACCAATTTGATATGATTGTTATTACATATTTGATCGAACATGTGGCTAGAACTAGTTGAAGGATCAATCCAATGATTTATCGATCAAACTAGTCTGACCAATTTAAGTTTAATAATTATGGTCAAAATCAGTGCGTGTCACCTTGTGTTTATTCAAACAAGTGGACATTTTGTCATTTTTCCTATATCATGAATGCATGTCGATTTATAACAATACTTGCTTGAAATTCTTATATTATTATGTTTTATCTCTGAAATTCTTATATTATTGAAAATTAAATATTTCTAAATTTATATCATTATTGAATAGAATAATATTAGTCACACAGATTTTTTACTTTATTTTACACAAATATAATCATTGCCATTCATTTTTCATTTTTGTTTTTCTCACTTTTTTGTTCATCAACTCAACGCCTCACATTATTTCTCTGTCAGGTCTGTAAGCAATTTTATCCGTGCATGAAACAATATTGCGTTAAATATTACTTTCTTTGATTCATAATATTTGATGTTTAATGTGTTTTTTAAGGATTAAGAAATTTATTAAATATTTTTAATTTAAGAATAATATAATTATATTTGGTTAAATTATTTTCTTACTTTATTAATATTCTTTTATTTCATTTAGTGAAAATATAGGACTGTTTGACAATTTATAAAATTAATTTAAATTATTTAAGATAAATTGGTCATATAAATTATGATTATTTTATAATCAATTCTAATTTATTTATAATTTGGTTAAAATTTGTCTTGAATCAGTTATAAAAATTATGTGTCATCAATGTAATTTGAATTTTAATATTATCATTTTAAAAAATAAAATAAAATATAAATTATTTTATATTATTTCTGATAAGTTTCATTTATAGATTTATCACTAATAACTCAGTATAAATTTGATTTTTTTTTATTATTAATGTATTAATAATTTATATATATATATATAAAAATGAAGGCAAAGAAGTTAGTTATAACAAACCCCTAAAGCCCAAATTGCTCTTTTAATAATTTTTGAGTGTTTTAAAATATTCTTAAAATTTTATATATAAACTTAATTTTTAATGTCCTCAAAAAATAAAATAAATATTTAAACTTTAACATGAATTTTTTGTATCACTTATTATCACTTATAAAATTTATAAATATATTTTCTCAAAACAATAAAATAATTATCATATATTATTTTTAAATATTATAATTTTTTAATTTCTTGCATCACACGAATATTATTCTAATAAAAGAGATGAGAGAGTGAGTAAAAAATGTTAGATTAGGAAAAAAAAATAAAACTTTAAAATGATTTTTTTTAAAAAAATCAGTTTATCTCAAAATTAGCTTAGATGAGAATTAATTTTTAAAAATTTTAGTTACTAAATATTTTATATTTAAAAAATAGCTCTACTATACTTAAATATTTAATTTTTAGAAGTTACTAAACACTCTAATGAGATAAAGATAAAGTTGAAAAAAAATTAATATTTTTTTAATTTTTTAAAATAAAATATAAAATAAAATAAATTCTTTTTTTAAACGACAAATGTTACGAAGGGGAGATAATACAAATTTTATGATTTAATTTCGATTAACGTAAAAGTTAACACCTAACGTGTAAATGCTGAAGAAAAAAAAAATCATTGTTGATTAATGAACAGTGATTAGTGATTATGTGTAGGGGTGTCGGCTCGCAGGTTTTGTACCATTTTTAAATTTGATCTGCTACCCATTGGATTGATGGGTTGGGTTGAGTTGAATGGATGATTTTTTTTTTTTTCAATCTGACATGACTTGTTTTAAAGTAAGTTGTGTTAAGTTAAATTCGCGAATAAGATATATGTTTAAAAAATTTGTTAAAAAAAATTAAAATACTGAAATTAAAAATTTGTTACATATAATATGTTTTATATAAATAAATTATATATTAATTCATATAATCAATTTTATATAAATATAATATGTTTTAAATAAATTAAATATATATAAATATATAACAAATTAATAATTTTTATTAATTTAAATCTAGAATAAATTAAACTAAGTTAATAAGTTTTAATATTCATAAATAACAAATTATTTTAATTAATTAAAATTAATGTAATTACACATATTATGTGGATTAACATAATTATTGACTTCACTCTATATTTGTTCAAGATGTTGTAGTTATTGAAATAAGAAGTTAGAAATTTGAATTTTTTTATTTGAAAGACTAATAATTTGAGAGTGAATGACTGAAATAGTGATTGATGATAACGCGTGTATTGTCTGTGTGCGAATGTTTTTTTCCTTTTGTTAGACTTGAAAGTGGAATGACGTTATCCCACTAGATGAACATTTTTTTTAGTGGTCATTTAACTTGGTACTAAATAATTTTTTAACCATGATTAAATAATTTTTTTAAAATTCTTTTAAAAAAAGTGAGTAGGTTAAGTACTTGTGAGTTGAATGTTTTCAAACTCATTACCTTATTCATAAACTATGTGTTTGAGTATTTTTTAATTTGCGAATCTGATCCGACCTACATTTTTTTATTTGGGTTGGGTCAAAACTTACGGATTCACCAAATGACTCAATTGAGACTCGTAATTAATTATATCAAAACCATCAAAATGATCTAAGTCTAATAAATTAATCTGAATAATTCGATTAAATAGACAGACTTAATTAATAAAATACTAATCTAAAACTAAAAATAATTCTAATGGACTGACCCGCAACAGATTGGATCAATCCAACTCATTTACATTATATAAAAGTAGGTTATGCTAACAAAATAAAAGTTTAAAACTCACATAATTCAATATGACCTGACCCGAAAATAATCTGATGGACCGTTTTGATGGCTATAATTATGTGGACACAATACGACGACGTCTCATGGTTTTGAATCTTACCATTGGACAGATTGTGAAAATTATAGCTACCAGAAAAAAAACGCACAAAGAAAAGGAGTAAAAACTAAAAACAAATTCCAAATCAAAATTTGTCCTCGAAGTCACATTTTCTATTTTCATTTTTTTTTTAAAACTCAATCTCGTGATCTTCCACCTTGAATCGAATCCAGAGATACAGCAAAACGACGATCTTATCCAGCGTTTCTTTTTCGCCGAAATTGAAACGCTGTTTCCGATCACTGCTTCAATCAGCTTCAGCTGTTGTTCCTCGTCAATTCCCGTAAATCCCTCTCTCGGATTATCGAGGCTTTCGCACGCAGCATCGATTTCGGTTTTCATTATAAAAAAATGTTCCTGACAATGATTTTTGTTGATGAGTTTTTTTAATGTTTGATTCCATTGAACGTGATATTGAGATGGAGCTAGGGTTTTGTTTGATCTTATGGAGGATCTGCACTTGGTTGATGCTGTGATTATGATAATCGGATAATGAATGGTTATGGGGAGTTCTTGATCGATGTTATTATCTTGATTTGTGTTTTCCTCAATTATCTTTTTATGCATCATTTCCTCAATTATCTTAATTTGCAATTGCAATGTTCATGGATTACTTTGAAAAGTTCGAGAGATATCGTGTTTAAACTTTAAACTAGAAATTTACTGTTACGGTAGGTCCAAATCTAACCCTTTATATCCTCTATTTTTTTTATGTTTATATTATTTTGATGATGAAGATTTCTGATAAGTGATAATATCTTAGGGATGATCCTGGTAGGCTTAGGATGTTGGATGTTGGATGCAGTCTCTTTTGATATAGTTATCTAGTATTTTAGAATTTTTTTCATTTTGTCTTCTATGCGAATCCTATTGAACTTCACACTCAAGCATGCATTTACTATTGACTTCTTGTTTACTGACGATGATTTTATTTGATATTTCAGTATATTGGAAGGTTTTAATTGTTGATTCTGGTCTAGTCAACCCGTGGAGTTTTAATTCAAGTTTCCAAATATATAGAGCCATGAGTTTTGTTTTTCGAGGAACAAGAGCAGATATAGAAAATGGATTTCCGGGATTTATACCTGAGAGGCGTACATTGGTATGTACTTCGTGTATCAATTATCTACATAAATATTTTAGTGTAGCTGACATATGTGATGATTTATTTTTTCTGTGTTTTCTTGTTTTTTGAATAAAAGCATTAATATATATGTAGCTTATTTAACAACATCAACTAAAACTTCATATTGATTCCAATTTTTTCTTCAGCGTGTTCATGCAGCACGTCCTAGTAATTCCAATTCACTTACTTTTCTTGTAACAGGTATTAATATTCTTTCATATTATATTTGTTATAGCATTTGTTCTGCATATCAATTCTTTTTCTATATCTTCTTCAATGTCCCATTTACAACTTACTGCTTATATGTTTCAGTTCTTCTGTTATTCATGATACTGAACTCTCATCAGATGTCGCCAAATTTTCTGGTAAGGTCTTCTAGTATGTAAACAAAGCATGCAAGCTATTTTTGTGAAAAAATTACATTTAAATTATTAATGTGGTTTATGAGGTCTTCTTTCTGTTTGTAGCTCTGGCTGGTGCTTGGTGTTTTCTTGATGGCTACAATGTTAAGGATGTATGCAACATGTCAACAGCTTCAAGCGCAGGCCCAAGCTCATGCAGCAGCAGCCAGTGGCCTTCTTGGCCACACGGAACTGAGGTTGCATATGCCACCATCAATAGCACTCGCAAGTAGAGGGCGTCTGCAGGGCCTCAGACTTCAGCTTGCACTTCTTGATCGGGAATTTGATGATCTAGGTTTTGTAGTTCTTTTCATGATATAAATTCCTATGTTGCTACTTATGAGATTTTTTAGAACTTTTTGAAAACCAATTCTGTTTTAGTTAATTTATGTGCTCATTTCAGATGTGCTATATTATATATTCATATAGAGAATTTTTTTTCCCATTTCAGATTATGAAACTTTAAGAGCTCTGGATTCAGATAATGTTTCTACTGCACCTTCTATGACTGAGGAAGAGATTAATGCTCTTCCTGTCCACAAATACAAGGTTTCTGGTCCCCAAAGGTCAGATCAATTGTTATATCCTCCTTTTTAATGGATTTTGATATTTTAAACCAATATCTCTATCTCTAAACATAATGCTAGATGTACCACTGTTGTCCAAAATGGTGCGGCAATCCAGCTCACTATTGTCATGTCATCAATCAAATTTGAAAGATACGTCTGAGGGTAAAAAAGGAAAGTTTATATAAAGAAACTATATTACCTTTGATTGTGGATGATATAATTTTTGTTATTATTAATGTTTTTAAATTGACTGATGACATGGAAATGCTGAATTTGAATTGCCATGTCATTTGGGACAAGAATTTTGGTACCTTTTGGGACTTCTATTTATTACTCTATCTTGTATAGCCATTTATATCATATACGATGAGTTTCTTAAACTATGCTTTCTATACTAGTGACTGGCATGTGAAAATGTACTACACACACACACACACACACATAAACTTAAAAACCCAGTTGAAAAGGGAATTTACTCGATTTGTAAAGTTTACAGAGTCTATATACACTCTTAAAAAATTATAGCACTGATTATTTGACAAGAAGCTGCTTTTGCTTACAGCAGTACTTCTTCAATGCAACAAGCTTCATCTTCCACTTCTGCTGAGGTATCAACGACATCCTTAGTCTCCTCCCCCTCCCCCCCCCTTTCTCATTTGGCCTAAACAAGCGAATTACATTGTATCTCTGTCATGAGTCCCACATTGAGTAACAAAGGAAGCTCAATGTGGTACTTAAGCCATGAGGCTCTCCCACCTAATGGACTAGTCTTTTGGGTTGGGCTCTCCTCATGAGCTTAAGTCATAACAATCTCATGAGAATTTCACTGATTCCTAGACGATATTGTCTTCTGCATGTTTTTCCTGTGATTTTCTTGCACTATTCCTGATATTATTGGAAAGTTCTGATACTCCTCAAACAACATCTTATATGCGATGACTTTGATATAGATATATAGCACATTTATCTTGGTTGAGTACTCTGAAAATTGTCAATGCCATTATATTATTTTCTTGAATATCATTTTATCATTTACATACACCATTGTGTGTATATTCATTGTAACTGTCTGGAGTCCACCACCTGATGTTTTTGTGGGGGAGTCAAATAACAAAAGGATCACACAAAATTTAAATAGTTAATTTTTCCTTACTGACTTGTAAAATTTTCATTTTATGAGCTGTTAGTGTGGAGTGACAGGTTGACATAATTTATTGCTTTTCGTTTGTGGCAGAAGAAGCAAGATAATTCAAATGCAGTTGGGAGCATGAAAGCCTCTGATGATGAGCTCACTTGCAGTGTATGTTTGGAGCAAGTTAATGTTGGAGATGTACTCCGTAGCTTGCCCTGCTTGCATCAGGTTCATTTCATAGCTTAGCAATTTCTAACTTCTTAGCAAATAGTTTCTGTTTCCTATTTGTCTAATGATACATTCTATCAGTTCATATCTGCTAACTATCATCTGAGTCACTAATATATGCAAGAAGTCAAAAACAATATCAAGTCACTTTGAACTTTATGAGAAGGAAGAGCAGGCTTTTCAATATCAAGTTTTAATCACCATTTTTCTGCCGCCAAGTTCAAGTGTGGTTGAAATCCTGTCAAATCTCAGCTACAGTTGAAATTGGATATGAAAGATTATTGCTGGCATTACCCTTTTTTTTTAAATTTTCTTTCCTTTGGATGTTTCATTATGAACTTGAGCCTTTTTTAAATCTAAGAACTGTTTTTAAAAGTGCGATATGCTTTAAAAAAAATATTTTTTATTAGTTCTTTAATAGTAAGAAGTGTATGTACTTGTTTGGGCTTGTGGTCTGGTGAAAATGCCGTTTTTTTATCCTTATTTAGTTATTTTCCAGTCATAGTAAACCAAAATATTTGGGTTTCCATGCTTATGAACAATTATTGACTATTATCTCAAGAAGTTAAGTAATCCTAAAGTTTTACTGAAATCTTGTGGTTTATATTCTCTATTTATTTATTTATCTCAATGTGATACTGAGACCATGTTCATGTATTTTTGAAGTTTCACGCTAATTGCATTGATCCCTGGCTGCGGCAACAAGGGACATGCCCTGTCTGTAAATTCCGAGCTGGATCTGGGTGGAATGAAAGTGGACATAATGATATCGCGGACATGGTTTGAATACCTTCTCTAATTTTTATTTCTGGATGTATGATTATAATATACTGTAACTGTACCTTACTCTCATCATGTATCAAAACTAGTGGCTTATGACTAGTATTTGTGTAATTACCCTGACATAGGGATCTGAGGAATAGCAGAATACCGTGTAACAACTATAGAAGTTATAAAATTTGTTTCCCATTGAAATTGCTAAGTTTCTTGGGCCACTGTGTAAAGCTAGTTAGCATTTACAATTTTTTTCTTTGCCTTTTTACATATATATTTTGTGCAACCTTATCACATACACTGCTACTGAGTTGTCTCTTTTTTTTATTGTTATTATTATTTAAATTACTTGTTTCCTTATAATTTTTTTTCCCGAGCAGGATTGGGTTGTTACATGGCTATCTACCAAATGGGACCTTTGGTCATTTTGTTTCCGTTAGTCACCAGGGTAATCCATTAAACAAATGGATATAAGGAATTGCAATGCAAAAAATAAAGTACCTTGCAATATTTTACTCTTTCTTTTTGGGAAAAAAATTGTCACTATTTTACCCAATTCGAAGGTCAGGCATTGCCACTCGTTTCTGGATTTGGCTCCTCACTTTAGAGGAAAAAGTAAAAGATCTCAGTCATTCATAATAAAAATTTAATAGTTCATATTACATGTACATACATAATAAACTATGAATGTGCATATATTTTATTATCATCTCAATCACTATTTTCTCATCAATTGTTATAACCCTTCACTTTTACCTCTAAAATAAACCCTTTACTTTAAACAAGTCAAATTCTCTCTTTTTTTGTAACACTTTCATATATATAAACTACGATAACTAAACTCCTGAAGTATAATGATTTTAACTCTCAACTCCAAAAATGAATTAAGAAAGAAATATTTATTGGTTCTACCACCTAATTTTTAATAAGAGAATGAATATGTCTGTGGATGTCATAAGGGAAAGACTTGGGAAATCCAAAACGATAAAAAAAAAAAAACTGTATTTGCTAGTAACAACTTATTAGGGCTGACTCAATCTAATTAAAATCTAATATAGCAATTATGGCTAATTTTGGTCTTTGACCAATTGGTTAACGCAATTTTGGACAGGGGGTGATAGATAAGTTTAGTTTCTCTCAAAATGGTGACTTGAAATATATTGATTCAAATATTTCATTTAGTCAATCAGATCAGAATTTCGAAGATGGAATTCAAATATATCAACTAGGAGATGATACTATGAATCATAAAATTAAAACAAACACATTCATCAATTTGTTGGGAGTGCACAGTGGTAAACGAGCTAACCTAAAAATAAGTAATTGTTAGAATGATCTCTTAATTAATAATCAAAAGACCAAAGTATTGTTGAGAGAGTTTCTTGATTAGTAACCAATTACAACTCTGTCTAAGAAATTAGTCTTATAATAATGCCTCTAGCTATATATTCCTGATCAAAGACCAAAACATACACATTCCTCATATTGGCCAATATTAATGGAACTTATTCAATTCTTATTCTTGAAACGAGAAATTAAGAAATTGTTAATATTAGGAACATTCCATTTTTGTTTAGCAAAACATAAGTTTGATCAATTACATATTAATTAATGTTTGATTGGTTGGTTGGTTTGAGGTTATCCACAAAAAAGATTTATCTAAATCACTTTGTTTCTTTTTAACTAATGTTTTTTTTTTCTAACTTTTGGGAGTATAGTATCCCATTCACAATCAGATTTCCACATTCATGAAGCGCAATGTTCAAATGTGTGCAATTTAGTATAATGTATTGCCAGGTAGCATAGAGGAGTAATCTATTGGTGCACGCACAAATAGCATTATTCTCAAAATAATGGAACTGCAACCTTTCAACGAGACAGCATTTTGCAATAGCATATGAAATCATGCCAGCAAATCAGGGTGTCTAGCTAATTAGTGAAAAAAAAAAAACTTGGAAAATATTATTGCAATGAAAAACTATGTTATTTGATGATTATCACTGCCTGTTGATTCTGTAGCAGGTTACCAAACATCGTAAAATGATATTATGTATGTGGACGAAGCCAGTCTGGCATTTCGGTTTTTACATTGTTTTGGATAGGCCAATGGGGAAGCGAGATACTGGATACATAGGCTATTTGATTGTCATCATATATAAAATCTATGTAGATGATTGATGAGTTCCTACTTTGCTTTACCTTTACCCTTGCCTTGACCTTTCTTGGCTTCTAACTTGGCTTGCACACGTGCAGCAGCAGCTGCTTTTGCTTCTTCTCTCTTCTTCTTCTCCTCCTCTTTGGCGGCAGCAGCTAGCTCTCTCTGCTTCTTCAGCTCTCTATTTGTGTTCATAACCAAGACATCATATAGCTTTCCAATAAAAAAGATACATCCAAAGCTAACGAAAATAATGATTTAACTTAACTTTCGGACATTTGCAGAAGAATATAAAATTGGTATAGAATAAAATGTGACTTACTCTAGCCTAGCCCTCTCCTCTGAAGCACTTCCCAGACTGGAGCCCTTCCGCGGCCTACAGGCAACTAGCTCAACTTCAAAAACAAGCGTTGCACTGCAAGGGAATAAAAAAAATTATAAATTTGCAGTCTATGCAAGTTCTTGTGACTTAAAAAGAAAGTAGAATAGGAAACAAAGCAACTAAGCATGCATTAAGAAATTACTGCATGACTTCACCTAATAATTGTATAAAGGGCAGCCAAGTGCTATAAAGCTCCCGCTATGCGCGGGGTCCAAGGAAGGATTGGACCACATAGTGGGTGTGGGTCCATAGTAGGCAGCCTTACCTTGCATTTGCAAATGGCTGATTCCATCACATGATAATTGTATAATTGAAAATAATTAGAACATTAGCAGAATGTCTATCCCAGGTTGATATTTTGTTCATACTTACTAATGAAGTCCCCAGTAAAAAAAAATTTGATAAAAAGCCTCTGCGAGCGGCTCTTCATTTTTGAAATTTTTTATTCAGCAATAATAATGTTTGCAAACAAAATATTTGGTGTATGAAATGAGAACAGTACTTTGGAGGAATATCTGGAGGAGATCCCGCACTGCCATATGCATATTCTGGCTTGCAAGTTATTTTTGCAATTTCTCCAACCTGACAAAACCAGCAAAAAAAAAAAGAGATGAAATCCCTTATTTAAATACAGCTTCATCAAAAGTATGCTCTGTTTGACCTTCATGGTTTTCACAGCAATTTCCCAAGCCTTGATAACACTGCCCTTTCCAAGCTCAAAAGAGAAGACAGTGTTGTCTTCATGTGTTGTGTCAAATACTTCACCAGTATCAGCAAGTGTGCCTTCATAATGAACTGATCAACAAAAACAATATTAAAACAAGAATCAATAAAATCAAGCATGTTATGTAAGTAAACCTTAAAGTCATCTAATTTAAAGCATCAAAACTTAATATATATCCTAACCCTAGCCTGTAAATATCCTAATTTCTGTGCAAACCCAAGCCAATTTAACACAGCCCAACAACACGTGTTTTCTATCACTCTCTAAAATAGAGTGGAACTTGAAGCTAAAATACTTATGTAAGTAATTATATCTTCGTAAATAAGGGGACAAATTACGTTAACAGCCAAGTACTTTAATAGCAAGTGTCATAGAAAGATTTCCCATATATTTTATATTTTAGTACTAAAACACAGGTGAAAACAATATGATAAGCTTTCAACAAGAACATTATACAGTTGGCTAACAGATAAAAGATAAGAGATATCCTTTTATAATTACTGATAGAAAGAAGATAAGAGAATTTATAATTGGAATGACTTCTAGTGCCCCTAAAAGACAACAGTCATTTTACTAGATGTAAAACACAACAGAAGTTTTTAGTGTAGCCAAAGGTGCTGAATACATTGCATTTTAATTTAAGATTACCAAGTAATATAGTCCATTCCTAGACTAATTCTAGAATATTAACAATACTGGCACAAGCATACCATCAACAAGAGGAAAATTTTCTGTTGGAGCAACAGCATCAGATTTGCTTTTTCTCAAAATGGTCTTAGTGACTCCTCCGTCACCAGTCAAATCAATTGCATCACCCATGGTTTGTACTCTGTTAACAAGATAGAAAAATTAACAAACATAAACATAAACATGGATAAATGGCATATTGCCTTGGCCCTATATCAGGTCATCAAACTCCTGAGAATAAATAGAATAGTAAGCCAAACAAGCTGAATAACGAACACAAGCATGAACAAAAAATAAAATAAAATATAATGGACATAGTCACTTAGAGTTTTTGATAATGTAACAGTCATTGTGATTAGAAAATCTTCAGTACAAGTCTACATATTATCTAAAGCAAAATCAACCAATTCCACAGCTACATAAAGCAAATAGTGTCTGAGATACTATCCTGCATAAAAAACTTGACCATGGGATGTTTGGTGACATAGTGAAAATGTGAAAAATAAACTATTAGATCCCAGATGAACCATTATTAGACTAGAGTATATCCAAAGCTCAAGGACAGTATTCAATTACTATCTCCAGTTGCATGAATAACATCGCCATTGTGTTGTAGATGCTAATCTACTAGGTTTATAGTGCATTGCTGTAACTATAACGAAAAGTACTTTGTTGGAGAAATTGGATGAAAAAAAAAAATGCTCGAGAAGGACCTAAAAAATCCTGCTACCTTAGCAGTTGGCAAGAGAAAGAGTCCAAAAGGGTTTAATTGATCATCCACCAGAGGAGTTTTCCCGTGAAGAAACACTTTCGAAAAAGTATTTAAAATCCAAATAATCAAGTCCAACCAATTGAACATATCCATGCGTTTACTCAGCTAGCCTTTTAAACAAATAAAAAAGAAAAATGCTTTCCACAGAAACCAAAACTTAAGGCATGCCAGTGAAAGTATACCCATTGCTAAAAATCAAACAGAATTCTCACTATAGAAGTACATGCAAAGAATAAAAAAACACAAAAGGAAACGGAGATTGAAACCAGAAAGAACAAAAATCACTAAATATCACAAATAAATTACAATCAACAACATTTACCACACTAGTAAATTTGATAAAGCTACACAGATCATGCAATTCAGACTTGTTCACATATATTAATAACCTATTCCCAACACAACACAAAAAAAAAAAAAAGTCCAATTCTCCACAAATAAAAAAAAATGTAACTTTAAGTTGTCCAGTTTTCCAGAACCTTGAAATCTCCAAACTTCTGAGTATTTTCCACAAGACCCATCATTCATACACTCAAAAGATTGGATTTTTGAAACATTAGTAGCATAATTACAGTGTTGCTGGCACAACGGAACAATCAAATGAATCAGAAGAAATGAAAATAATAGAATTGATATAGGAATCATGGAAACAGAGACTGACCCTTTTTCAGCTGAAGTGTGAAGAAGCTTCTGGAACGAGGCGAGAGTGAATCGGGTAACCGGGTCGATACAGCGGCGAATTTTGGAGAAGTTGGGTGGCCATGCGTTGCGTCTGATGAAGCTGTTCCGCGCACCAGGTATGGGATGGGGATTAGGCAATAAACGCCACAGGGGAGTGATATCCCCACGCGCAAAATTAGCGCGTGACACTAGGTTGTGCCCTAAATCGTCTTGCGCGTGTTTTATACTTTCGACTGAAGAGCGTGAAATACTTAATCCTTGTGCTTAATGGGATCAAGCATCTAACATCGCCGAGAATATTCCGAACGCGTTATGTTTCGAAATTCGAAAATTTAGATGATGTAAAAAATATTATAAAAATTTGATTGAAAATTTTATTTTTTACAGAAAAATTCATTGACTTTAAAAACAATAGTTTCTTTTTTTTTTTTTGAAGAACAAGTGTTTATATATATTTTTTAAATATGACCGAGAATGTCTATAAAAGTATATGTTGATTCAGCATAATTATGAAAAATAATCACTTATTTTTAAAAAAATTATTACAAAACTTTTGATTATAAATTATTTTTAATATAAAATAAGTTAATTCAAATACACTTTATATATATTATTAGAGCATCTTGTTTCAAATCTCATCTATGTGTGTGGATAACATGTGTGTTAGTTCATGATTAACTTTATTTTTTTTTAAATTTTTGATATTTAAAAGTTACATTAAATTTTGATTAATTAAGAATTGAGTCGAGTTATATCACAAAAATATAAAAAAAATTTAATATTAATTTTTTTTATTCACAAAATTTAAATTTAAAATTTTATTTAAAAAATAAATATTTAAATACTTAAACCAATCAAACCTCAATATGTAAGAATTGTTTAGATGTAAAGGAGAGCCTAAGATGAAGACAATAAGTTACCAAAAAACAAACGAAGACAATAAGTGATAATCTGGCCAAAGGATGTGTCTTGGGGGGCTTATCCCTGCAGACTGCAGTGCTTGGATGACCTTCACACAATCACTCTCAAGTCTCAACAATGATAGTGAAAAAGCAAAGGTCCAAAGCCAACTTCATGCCCGCGAGTGCATCTGCTATATATATTGGGTTGGAGATTCAAAGTTGCCGATGCCAACAAGCAGCCCTCCCCATCACGCACAACAGCTCAAGCCCCACATCTAGCGTCCGTAGCAACATCTTCATCAACGTTTAATTTGAGCCACTCGGCGGACCCCAGCACTCTGAAGACAATGGACCCATGTCAAGGCTGTGTTGGGCTGCACCACGACATATGTTTCAGCGTCCTTTTTGAACTCTTGGTGCAGATTATAGGATTTGTGGATCAAGTCCCCTTGGCTTTGCGTTTGTCCTTGAAAACTGATCTTGTTTCGAGCCAACCAAATGCCATGGAGCAACAAGCAGGTAGCACTTCATAACCTCAATTGAAGTTGCATTCCAAATGTCCTGGAACCACACCAGAAACGGAGTTTCCTCTATACCTTCTAGCCATAAACCCAGTGGTTACATAAACCATAGTGTTTGTACCCACCTGCAATCCCTCAATGCATGCTCTATAGTTTCAGCTAGGAGCAATTTTTATGTGCGCACGATCTACCACTTCATCACTTAGACACTTAAATCATTATTTGACATGTGTAAAAGTATTGTTAATAATTAGTGTAATTCTATAATGGTCCTCACTATCTTACACATGTCAAATAATAATTTGAGTGTCTATAATAAACCGTGCCTACCTAAAAATTACTCTTCAACTAATTCATTACATCTTGGGCACAATGTTGGGCACTGAAACCCATGCTAGCCAAGCTAGCTCATGTAGGTAATCTTAAGAGTATCCCTTGGGTGAATTTGGTAGATTCAATAGTATTTTTGGACTCTCATTAGAGTAATGGTTTGAGTTGGGTCGACGAGATTTATTACTCAATCCAACCCAACTTGACCTGCTCAAGAGTTGATTGGATTGTGTCGAACTCGTAGGTCTGACATATTTTTTTTAAGAAAAAAAATTATAAAAAAAAATTAAATACAAAATCTAACAAATTAACACCATAAATCTCAATTTCAAACATAAAAAATATTAATATAACAAATTAATACCATAAGTCTTAATTGACCTTACTCAAACATAATAAGTCTCAATCTCAAATAAATTAAACACTATAAGTTAATAAGTGCATAACAAATTAACAATTAATAAGTCTTACTAAGTCTGAAATAAACTAAACAAAGTTAATCATAATTCAAACAACAAATTAGTATAACTAATCATTGACTTTATTCTATTTTTTTTATATACTCTATATCATTTAAACAAATTTTTACTAAAAAAAAAACATAAGTGAGTTAAGTTTGTATGAGTTGAATGTGTTCCAATCCACTATCTGACTCACATACTGTAGATTAAAATATTTTTCAATCTAACACAATCCAATAACTCAACCCAACTCACTTTTTATGAGTTAAGTTAGATCAAAATTCATAGATTTACAAGTTGACCAAATTTACTGGACACCCCTAGATAATGCATTGTCTATATGGTTCTCTACACGAAGTTAGCCCTTGGCGGTGGAATTTGGATGTTCCAAAACTTCTTCAAATTTAGAGCAACAGGAGCATATCACTCACTGCGGTCAACATTGTCTAAGGAGTAGTCCAAATGAGATGAGTCGCTGATTTGACATGAAATGCTCCAAAATAAGAGTTTATATTTAATCTACTACTTGATGTAAATTTTTTTTTTCTATTAAAAAAATTTAGACTAGGTAGGGATGCCAAAAATTTCCACATTTGTAAAGAGTTGCGAGATTACTTGATACAAGATGGGTAACAAGTACTTGTTTAAAGGTGGGCAGGGCGAATGGGCGAATCATAGTACTTACCTTACGAGTATTTACAAAATTTTATTTTTATTTTAGTATTTTGTACATATGATGAATTTTCTTTTTTTCTTTTACATAAGATAAGAATCTGTATTTTCTCATTATTTTACAATAAATGTTTTTTTAGTGAATGCATCTATTATTATAACTCACAGAGTTAGCCTAATTGTATAGCTATTAAAACAAATCGGGTCAGTTCGAGTCAGACTATTTTTGGGCCGAGTCAAATCAGGTTATATGAGTTTCAGAGTGACATTTTATTAGTTCAGTCCACTCTTATGTAATGTAAATAGATCTGGCTAATTCGGTCTATTTTTAGTTTTGGGTTGTCATTTTGTTAACTCAGTCCGCCCATTTTGTCAGGCTATTCGGGCAGCTCATCAAACTTAACTCATTTTGACAGCTCTAATTATAAGTGAACATGTAATGTGTAGTTAGGCATACAGTCAAAAATTCGAATTCCAATTATGTTAATTTCTTATAACCAAATTGTAAAGAATATTCTTATGAATTCAGTAGTCTCCACATGAATAGTTTGCATTTGATTGGATCGTGAAAATGGATTAGTCGATGTGTTCGCAAGCTGACCCAAATATCACCCAACCGCAATACCAAAAAATAAATAAGAATGAGTCCATTATGATAAAAGTCATTAAAAAAACTTATGTCATTCAAATAATAATTGTTTATGTGAATTGATTATTGTAAAATATAATTAAATTTTGTGTGTTATTTGTAACATTTTTTTAATTTTATATAAATATTTTAAATTAATTTGTGATATATAATGTTAAATATTATCCATTTATATTTTTTATGATTTTTTAAAATTTTATTTTAAGTTATTAAACATCCTTTGATACCTATTGATATTCGTCTTTTCGTAGGGAATGAAAATGGATATCTATAACGGAGGAGAAATTCTAAAATACTCCTATAATATTATGTTGGGCAATTTTATTATTGTTTATATTTAATTTAATATTTTTTTATTTTTTATCCAACAATGTGTATAATTATGAGTGTCATGTATTATAATTTGAATAGAATAGGATAATACTCTCAAAATATATAAGAACTAAACTTTTCGGGACGAGAACTGGGACGAGAAGAGCACTACACCCGTGCTATACCCCGTTGACATTCCTATTCCTAACTAATGGTTATGATAGCCAAATTGTTTTAATGATTTGGTCAATATATAATTAAATAATAGTGTAAAGTATTTTTATGCAGACTATGAATTAAAATTAAATCCTAAAAAAATAATATATCAAATTATTAAAACGTTCGTTTTCATTAGTTATTTTTAATCCAATATGCTGTCTTCATTTTTTGAAATCTTTAAAATGAGTTCTAAATAAACAAAATTACTAGTTAGTTTATGAGATATTAATAATTTTCAATATTTGTAGTTTAATTATAGTTTTTGATGATGATATTTGATACTTTTTATGATCGAAACAATTATCTTAGTTTGTTTATAATTTTAAGTATAATGCATAAGTTTAAAAAAAATTCATGATACTAAAGACAAGGGAACAAATTCATAATCTAGTAAATCTGATAAAATAAAATAAAAATTGAAGAATCAATGATCTAAATTTGCAGAGCTTATATTAGAGCCCAAGTGAAAAGCATTATTTTTATCCTTGGCTGATTGCTTGAAACTTTAGCTTGATGGCAGTTTTAGTTGTAGGCATTTTTACCTTTGGACTAGTGGAAGTGGAATGTAGTAGAACCCTTGTAGCTTCCTTAATTACCACTTACCAACCGACCAAAGCCGGCACCGACTTTCCTTATTTTTTTTAATGTTTTTCTTTAACTTCAATATTGAGTCTTCGTCAAAGTTTTAAAGCTTATATTTTGGAGCTTATATTAGAGCCCATCCGTTTGCTTTAGCATTATTAAAAGAGGTCTTGAAGTTTTTTGCCCCATTTATTTTATTTAATTATTTTTATTTTATTATTATCTTTTATGAACCTTATCCTGAAACAGTTTTAGGTTTTTTTGATTTGGTAGTCGTAACCTCCCACGTTCCAAGCGTGGCATTTTTACCTTTGGACTTCAAACGTTCAAATGTGGAAGTTTTATAATCGTTACACAAAACCGAAGCCTTGTAGCTTTTCAAACGTTTTCAACCCTAATTAAATTCAAACGTTTTCACCCTAACCTTGACCTTCTTCTTCCCGAGTTCCAGCTCGGCACCAACTTTGGGGATTATGGGATTCCTTCCCGATATATCCCATATATTTTGTTATTCTAAATGTAATGCTACTTACATCTAATGCTACAGCAGGAACTTGGAATTCATGTGCATATTTTCAGGTATATTGGCTTGTTGGCCACATGATATCCACCAGTTTTCCCCAGCACTTCATTTTTTTTTCTCTCACAGTTATCAACGTAGCCTGTCTAAACATTCTGTTCTTTATTTCCCTTTATCACTTGTGTTTCTCGATTTGGCTAGAACATGATGACCCCTTTTTTCCTTCTGAAAGGGAAGCGAGAAAAAGGGGAAGGGGACTCACTTGCTAGTTTACTGCCCACTAATCTCAGCAACTCCTATTGCCAAAGCTACTGAGTTCAACCTTCTACTGCCTCAGCCACCTATGGCCATCCTCATGGAAACTACACCTTATTACTTTGTTTTGTCATCTCTAACTCTTACTAGGTGGTTTATTTAAACTCAACACACAGCTGGTTCATTCAGGCTTAAAAAATTCAGACATTAACTCGTGAAGGAAATTTGCAGATGTGTAACTAAAAATATTATTTGGCCTAGTTTTGTATGTAATGATGGGTAATGTATGAGTTATTTTGTATTAATCAATTGAAAATTAACTTGATAGTTTGTAAATTAACACTACAAAAGAATGTCACAATCAGTGACAATGACAATTAAATTCTATCATCAATAAGTGCAAAACTGTCAATATTACATTTTTCTCTTATAGCACAAAATATAAGAATTTCTTTTTTGATGTGAAATGCTTCTTGCAAATGCGATGAATTTCAACAAAAAGTACATCATATTAGAATCAATAATGCTTGGTATACAATTTTAGGACTCACATCACTTCTTAATGGTAGGTAACAAAATGTAAATGTTTGAATATATAAAAAATATTTTGAATGTTATTATAGTGTTTTAGAATATTTTAAAATATCTTAAATAATCTCTTAAGATTTATTTTTATTTATATTTTTTGATTTATTTTTTTATTTGATTAGGTCTAAGAGTTTACTATTAGTATAAATAGAACTGTTAGTTTTGTATTTTATTTCACATCACATATATATCACATTATATTTATTAATATTATTCTTAGTTTATTCTTTTTCTTATTTCGTAGTCCTATACATAATTCTTCAACATGTTATCAATTTTGATGAGAGTTTCTCTTTTTTATTGTGTTGAGTTTGTGAAACTTATTAAAATCATTATTCATCACCTTTAAACCCAAATCTAGTTTTGTTATTTTCTTCATATTTGTCTCCTCTAAATCTCTTCTTTTTTAGTCTTGATATGTTCTCTTTCAATTTCGATGTTTTAGACTGAAAGATTGGCTTCATTTCAGCTCTTTGCAAAATGCATAGTAATTCCATTCTAGATGTAATTTGACTCTATTCACATTGTAATTTTTCTCATTTACAAATTGGTTTCATCCTAAATGTAGTTTTGGTATGTTGGTTTTGCTCACGTAGTTTGGCTTCCTTTCGCATGCTATATTTTTATTTTATTTTAGTTTTATTGTGTTTAATTGTAATAAGTTTTAGCTTGAAGAATATTAGAATACTAGTAAATATCTCATAATATTGTTGTGTGATAATATTTTATACCATCTTAGATAATATCTTATGATTTATTTTTATTTATATTTTCTAATTTATTTTTTTATTTGATTAGGTCTATAGTCTATTATTAATATAAATAAAACTATTTAATTTGGATTGTATATCGCATCTCATATATATCACATTACATCTATTAATATCATTATGATGTTATTTCTCTCTTTTCTGTATTATCTATTCTAAACTTAATTCTTCAATAGTAAATATGTAAAAAATAAGATGAGAATGAGAAAATTATACAATGTAAAATAATATATATATATATATATATATATATATATATATATATATATTTTTTTTCTTTTAAAATTATCCAAATACTTTATGAGCATTTGTTAGAACAAAAAAATTACTAACAGGTGCTCTAATATCATAACAGTACTTGTTAAAAATTTAAAATTAATTTTTTTTATAAAAAATAAAATATTTTATACATTATTATCAATGTAAAACCCAACGCAATAGTTTTTGAATTCAAAATTTAGGAAATTTGTTAGCAAAATAAACAAAAAGAAAAAAGACGACATAGAGTGGGTTACCAACACCAACCAACTTCCCCTGTCAGTGTGCGTGTGGTGTCTCAGTGTCTCTGACTGACACTGACAACGTTTTATTTTACAGCACAGTCAGTTGTTTTAGTTTCCGTAAACGTAAAACGTCATGCTCCAATTAGAAAACGCCACGTGCCAAAACTTTAATCATTTTTAAATCCAAGGCGTGCGTTGATGTGACCGTTGGGCCCAACTTAACAATTTATCCCTGCTAGCAACTGGGCCCACCAGCCCTTTACGCACGGGCTTTTTCTATTTCAAACTCGAGATAGCTTTTATGTTGTTAGTTTTGGGCCTACCTTATCTTACATTTTACCGAGTGCTCTGATGTAAAAGGGCCCACCACTCCCATGAAAAAAATATGAATAAGGAATCAAGATTCTCCTCAACTCTCACCACCCCTATCTTTTGGGCTTTTTACTAAACTTTCTCTCGGGCTCCAACCCATTATTTTTAAATTTAATGATTTTTAGACAAAAAATAAATGATTTTTGTACACATTTTGTGAAGTGAATATAATCAATAATTTATTGTGTGTGAGTCTCTCTCTATATATCTCACATATTCTTCCACATTTTTAGAATTTTTAATTTTTGTTATTTTTTTATATTATATATGTACATGCTTCACATGTATAATTATTATTTAAATTTAATAACATTAAGTAAAATAAGTGAATTTTAGTTTAAAAAGTGCGTTTGAAGAATATATTAGAAAAGTTTGAAAACTTTTATACATTTATGAAAAAAATCAATATAAAGTAGGTTCACAAACTAATTAGGAAAAACAACTATTGATTGATAACTACAATGGTTTAATTTGGGAAAAAAAAGTTGGAGAGAGAGAGAGAGACAAAGAAGAAGGACCGTTTAATAATTATGGAAGAGGAACTATCAACTTTAGGGGCTATGAAATGCCGTAATTTAGATGAGTATAATTTGTTGGATATACTTCTAACAAACTAGACAAACTCAAAGTGGGGGCAATAGATAATGATAGAAGTGGATTGCTTTTTTGCCTTAATATAGATTACAGGTCAAATGTATAGAATACTCGGATCATATCATGGATTGAAGAATATCCTGTTCTCTAGCACGTTGATTGAAAGGTCATAATTAACTTAGGAAGAGTCAAAAAATGTGGGGGAAGAGGGTACAATAATACCAAGGGAACAATAACACCATGCTTCCTCAGCTGTCTGTTCCTATTCGTAAGACGCTCATCCATCATGTCATGTATGGTTTCACCTCTAATGAAGTCTTACAAGAAAATAATTTAACGTGTGCTTTATTTGCAGCGGAGAAAAATGCTTATCACTGAAAGAATTGGCAGAGTGCAATCATAGATTCAATTATAGGTTAAAAGATAATTTAGTTAAGGAAATTTTTTCTTTTTTTTTTTGCTTTTTAAGTTCACTAGACTATATGTCTTCAGATTGTGGAACCAATTCATATTTAAATGTCGGTTTTATCTTTGATATCAAGGTATTTTTAATGAGCTTCAAATCACTGTACTGCAAGTGAATTTTTTTTATATAAAACTCAATTTGTCAACAGGGTTTAATTAAAGCTTCCAATTTACTTATTAGTATTTTTTCGGTTTTATCAAAAATAAACTTAATAGTAAAAATATATTTAATAATATTCTTTACAAGCTACTTTAAAGTAAAGATATTTCTTTTTAAAAAAAATTATCGTTTGTCAGATTTAAAAAAATATTGTTCGATCTGTTTATGACCGTCATTTTTTCCTCCTCAAATGCATTGTAAAAATTAATTAAAAAATGGCTTTTATTGTTAAAATAAATATAAGAATATTTTAAAAATACTTTATCACACAAATTTTTTTTTTTTTACATTAAACGTCAAAAGAGTATTTAAAAAAAGAGAGTTTTGGAAAAGAAAGGTATCCTTAAAATAACTATAATTAAGTGGATTTATTTTATAATTGTTAGTCATTGTTTATATAATTTAAAAACTAAAAGCAGGAAAGACATGATTGAAAATGACGTGATATTTTTTAGTTCAATGACAAAAATAATATAATGATTTTCATATCTTTCATTTTTTTTTATTCTTAAAACTACGATCATTACGATGGAAATTAAGCTTTTCCATCCTTTATACTACTTTTTTTTTTTGGGTACAATACTTCTTTGTTTACTTGACAAAGATTAATGTGTGAGGAGCGGCGCCAAAGATAAATAGCAAAGTCAATGATATTTAGTGCTCCAAATCAAATCCAAACATCGATGGAGATTTTAGAAATCATCCAACTAGATGTGGATTTGGATATGGGATGATTATGCTTTCACTTTTTCTTGATCAACCTATTGGATTCTGGGCCCTTCAAGCATGGAACCATTTTTCTTTTCTTCATTTTTCATTTTGTTGCATTGGCTCTCCTTCTTGCACGCCAAACCAAATCCCAATCATTAACATTCCAACTTAATCCAAGATTTTGAGAGTGATACTTCTTTGATTGCTCACAAATTGCATCAAAAGAAGGTTTTGGAGGAAAAGCAAAATCTTCCTTTTGACTAGAAAACCCATAATCTTGACCATGTCTATGGATAGAGGCACCCAAAAACCAAAAAGAGATACATAGAAAGGAAATTAGGGAAAGGCGACGGCAAAACTAAGGGAGAAAAAACCTATGCAATTAACCAAGTAAGTTAGCCTAGCCCACATCAAAATATTAAAGGACAAAACTTAATTTTATTTATTTATGTTTGTTATATTTTTTTATTAATTAAATTATGCTATATATTTATTAATATTTTTTTACTTTTTTTTTTTAAAAAATATACATATATTATAACTTAATTAATAAAATAAATATAATAGACATTAAAAAATAAAACTAAATTTTATCCATATAAAAAACTTATAAAGTGACACTAATGCAAGTTGCTTCTATATCCATTTTTATTTAATTAGTCAGGAAATGAACCCAACAAAATAAAAACAGTTAAACTAACATGAAAAGAAAGTGTCGTCTTATTAAAGCTCATTTCTTTTAGATAACATAATTAACTTAACAATAATTTATGATTTTTATTTTGTTTACATCTCATTGAGAAGAAACATTCAAACACACTCGACATTACAAACGTCCTATTTAAATTTTTTTTCTTCCCTAAAAGAAAATACTTCGTTGAGAATTTTGGATATTTTGCATTTCCAAATTGCTATTACTTTAATTAGTAATTTGTGAAGAAGACTCCCATTGGCATTGGGTGTGTTGAAGACTTGAAGTAACTTTGTTAAATAACAAAAGAACAAAACACCGTTCAATAATTCAATTTACTCTCAGCAGCTGTAATATATTTCTCGTTTTTATATTTTAATAAAAACTTAAAATAACAACAAATTAATGTATAAAATAACACTGAATAGTGATTCATCATTATTTTTGTATGCATTTTAATTTTAGGTGGATGTCTTTGCGTGACTCAGAGTCCATGTGTTGCTCTCTCTCCTGTGATGCCATTGTCAGCGTCCGTGCCAGCCTGCCATTCCCAAAGCCATAAAATAATAATATTATTATAAAACTCTTTTTTGTGACAAAAATTATTTATTTATTTATTTACTTTCAAACTTTTCATACACAATTTCTTTTACTATTAGTGGCCAAATAAATTGGTGTTTTTCTCATCAAAATATTAACTTAATTTAGTTATGATTCCCGAAGGCAATTCTATTTTTCTAAAATAATCTTTTATGCATTATTAAAAATAAAAAATAAATATTATTTGTATAACATTTTTCTTTTATTTTTGACGAAGGGTCAGGTCCATGGTAGCAGTTCTGCAACTTTGCAACTTCACACTCACACCCTGTGTGAACAACAGCAAACCTAGCTGGAACTAAAGTCCTATGGACGATAATACCCCTGGCAAGTCGATGGCAATTACCCTTTCAAATTTGCCCTTTTAAGTAATTTAAAAATTAATCAATTTTGTATTAAGTTACAGGGAATGGGGTAGGCGTAATTCCAGCTATGCCCCTTCCGAAGATCATGGGTTCAATTCAAGTGATCCATCCATGCAGTGGTCAAAGAACTCAAAGATCCGTTTGCAGGACAGTTTCGTCATTCGACTTAGGATAAAAGAAATTGCCTTGAGAATTGCGCCAAAATAAACCATTGTGTTATCTCTCACGTCTTATGTATAAAATAAAGAATGTGAATTATTTTAATTATTTTTATATTCTTATATCAAATAATATATTTTTATTTTTATATTTTATTTAATATTATTTATTATATATATATTTTATTATTTTTTTTATTCAATTATATCTCTTAAAAAATATAAATAATATATACTACTAAAAATAATCACTACTAAAAATAATATATAATTATTTTTTTCTTTATTTTAATCTCATTTACAACAGTTATAGCTCAAGTGGTAATTGAATAAAGCAATTAAGACACCTCTATAATAGCTTACATGAAAAATAACTTTTTGATCAAGAAAAATTGGTTGAAAAATAACTTTTTGATCAAGAAAAATTGGTTGAAAAATAACTTCTTCATCAACTACTTCCATGTATTGTTACACCACAACAATATTTGGCACCAAAATTAGGGTAAAATTTTGACGTAAGAAAGGGCATCTTTGTTGCTTGCCCCTTTGGTCGTTCCAAACTCCAAAGATGTTTCTTTCTTTCTTTCTCACTCTTACTCTCACTCTCATTCTCACTCTCATTCTCACTCTCACACCTATTTGTTTCACTAAAATATAAATAATTAAATTAGTTTACAACTTCCATGATCCCATTGTCATTAATAAGAAATTGCACAAAATGATTAAAGAAACAATGGTGTTGCGTCAGCCTAAGCACATTTAGATCTACAAAGAGCCTAGCTTACCTCAGCTCATCAGCCTGCAATGGTTGAATGGAATCTCTCTCAGATTTGAGATCTCAAACATCCATCACTTCTTCAATCCCAAAGCGCAACAACACCCAGAAGCAGAAATTTAACTCAGAAACAAAAAATGATTTATCTCATCTGAGATGAGAAAAAAGTTGGAAAAAAAGAAAAAGAAAAAGCAGCACTAGGCGAGACAAGTATAATGTTTAAGCTATATTTCATTTAATTTCTTCATTCTAATATATATCATATATCTATTCTTCTATTCTCAGATAGACAAGAAAATTTAAAAAGTACCAACATGAACATGAACCTCCTTCAAGGGAAAGTTCAAAAAGCCCCCTAATAGAAAAAACCAAGATTAAATAATTCTAGCCCACGAGAGAAGAAAAGAAAAGAAAAGAAAAGAAATTTCTATGTACAGTTATACATATATCTCTTCCTCTTTTGACTGACGCCAAGAAAAATCTCAAACAAGGGGAGCCAACAAAAAGGATCTAAAACAAAGAGAAGAGAGAGAGAGAGAGAGAGAGAGAGATGAAGTTAAAAAAAAAAAGAGGACTTTTAAATAACTCTCTTAGATCCCTTTCTTCTGGCTTCCCTGTTGAACTTTTTTGTTTTGCTCATGAATCAGTGTAGTCACGCCAGCAGATGAGCATTATGACACAGCGCCTCATGATGTAGAAACGAGCCCTCTGCTCCTTGACCAGCCTAGCACACTTTCTAGCAAAAGCACACCTCCTCTGACTGTGAGTGGAATTCTTCATGAGAGGGGTACTTGAGGAACGGCTCCTTGATGACCATTCTTTCTTTGACAGCTTCCACTTCTCATCCAAGTAGAAAGGTGGGGCACTCCCACTCTCACTGCTATTACATGTGGATGCAGAAGTAATAGAAGCCATATTGGAGAACAAGTAAGAGGAGCAAATTGCTATGTGTTTTGGAAAAGAGAGAAAGAAAGAAATGAAAAATCAGTGGGTAGAGCAGTGAGTTTACTGAGACTGAATCACTGAGGGTAGAAGGGATGAAGGGAGAGGGTCAGTATTTATAATAGGGGGGCTAGATTGGAAAAAGGAGTAGTAGATGGGTGTCTGTTTGTGTTAGTGGCAGTGGCAGTGGCTATCACCTGGGCCTTCCTTTGCCTCGAGAGGCCCACATTATTTTTTATTGTCAAAATATATTTTTATTGCAATATTATTATTATTATTATTATGAGTTTAAATTTTTACTTTATATATTGCTTAATGAATTTTACTATGTTAACAATTACATAAAATATTAAACTCATATAATAATGTGATAATACATCATTGAATGTAAATATAAATTTTTTTATATTAATAATATATTAAAATTAAATTTTATTATTAAAAATTTGTTAATGTAAATCTTTGACAAATGTTAAAAATAAAAATATTAAATAAAAAATATAAATATTTAATATCTTAATAATTTAAATTATTATTTTTTAAATAATTAAAATGAACAATAAATATCATTTTTCATCCTTCACATGTATCAATAACAAAATCTTTATTTTTATTATTATATTGATGTGAATAAAACTAATATTATAAAAAGGTATAAATATTTAATATCTTAAAAATTTAAAATTATTATTTTTTAAATAATTAAAATGAACAATAAATATCATTTTTCATCCTTCACATGTATCACGATAACAAAATCTTTATTTTTATTATTATTGATGTAAATAAAACTAATATTATAAAGAGGTGGGTTCACAAACCACACGTCAGTGATGAAAGGGAGAGACGAGAATTGAATGCAGGAAATCTTACACTGATGCTTAATGCTTTGTTTTGGGAGAAAGAAAACTAGTTACATAGGAAGGTGGTACTGAGTTGCATTATTGGGTGGGGAACGGATGTAACCGTAAAAATGTGAGGGTCTGAGGGAAACTTTGAGAGGATTTGGGAAAGATTACAGAGGATCAAATTGGAGATACAGCTTTATGAAAGTGAAAAAAAAAAAAAAAATTGTCAATGGAAACATTTTGGTGGTGAAAAAGGCCATTTCATTTTTCTTTGGAGGCTAGAAATGCCCAATGCAAAGGATATTCTAAGGAGGGGGACCAGGTGTAATTTTGTCACCATTCGCTAATTTACTGTGTGATGTGGAAGCCACTTTTGCTTCTGCTGTGAACAAATAAAGCTCTCATGCCTGTTACCCAGCTTCTGTTTTTTTCTTCAAAAAAGAATTGTCATTTTCTCAGTGGAATTTAAGAATCTCCTGTCACATAATCTCTTTTTAGGAATGAAGTTTTTTATGCTCATTTGTGTTTCTTGGCTGTTATTTTTTTTAAAAATAAAAATGTTATATAACATAAATTACATAATGTCATTTGTTATTTGTTAATTAGAAACAAACAAACAAAGAAAAGCTAACTCAAGAAAGAACCAAATCAGAAGGAAAAGCATCTCAATAGCGACGTGACAAAGAAATTCATGTTGAAATTCATTCTAAACCAGATAATTAGCAGAGTGATTTCCTTGTCCTAGAACATGGTTAATAGTATCACTTAGCATGCATCTAATCTTTATTCTAAAAAAAATCGCTTCATATTGATATAATTTTTTTAAATTAAAAAGATCGATGTTATTAACAGTTAAACTTAATTATAATTTTTTTTACTTATATTAATATGATTACATCAACAATTTTTATCATGTCAGTTGCATTAAGAAAACGTTACCTACATATTACTTGATCACATATTACTTGATCGCAGCCAATCTCTTGAGCTAGACACAATCCTGGCCAAAATGCCAAAATAATGTTCATAACTCTTGCTTGGGATGTGACAGTTGGTTAGTTAATTTGATTTTTTTTGGTATAGGCTTTGAAAGTTAATTTCATAGATTTTTAAAGGTTTTTTAAAAAAAATTAAAAGTTTTAATTTATATAAATAAGAGTCAGTAAAATATATTTACATATAAATAATGTTTTAAAATCTAAACTAAAAATTGAAGAGATTTTTAAATTATAATTCGATTGATTCAATTTTTAAATTTATAATTGAATTATGATTAAGTAGTAATTGAATCGAACAATATTTAAACAAGGAATATAATTAATTTATAATTCAACTGATTTAACCATTCAATTTGATTTAATTTTTAAAATGTTGAGTCTAAGAGATCAAGCACAGTATAGGTGTTGGCACATAAGTTTGATTTTAAACAAAATTTAAACGGTGGGATAGGCATACACTTTGACAAAATCAAAATAACTAAGGATTTGAATTTGATGGACTAATTGAAGATAATACTACAATTTGAAAGAAATGAAGCTGAGAAGATGTAATTAGCTCATATATACATAATTAAAACACAAGTTCCACGCTCTAATACCACATCTATTAGTTCACATAACTATATGATTGCAAAAGATATTAGATGAATAATTGATGTAACAGGAAAACTCATGATTAAAACCAACGAGAAATAATAGAATCCAGAGCCCGGCCAAGTGGTATTTTATCATTTCTTGTGGTGCATTAATTTTCCTTTTACGTGTTTTGCTAATGGGACGGCTGCTCGGGTCATTCAGCGATAGTCTTTTTCATTTTTCATCTTTATTTTTCTTTTTTATATTTTTCTTTAATAATTTTATTAGATCTTTTAGATTTGTGATTCTTGAAATAAATATGAAAATGTTGGCTTTGAGTTTTTCCTATTTGTTTTTTGTCGTTTGTTTGGTGGACTTGAAGAGGTACCATAAAAAAACAAGGGAATAGATCTCTTAATCACGGTGCATAAAAGGCTTAATGGAGAATAATAATGTAATTTATTTCTTTTATGTCTTAATGGAGATATAATGGAGAAGACATAATGGAAAAGCCTAATATAACCTATTTCTTTTATATTTTAATGTAATTTTCATTGGAGCGAAATCAACACACTATAATCTTAATGGAGAATATTAATGTAACTTATTTCTTTTATGTCTTTTACTCCTTATTAATTTTCATTGGTAGGATTTTATAGAATTTTTAGTATATTTTTCTTTTAGCTGTATGTAAAACACAT
This sequence comes from Ormosia emarginata, assembly GCA_029884605.1. NCBI lineage: Eukaryota > Viridiplantae > Streptophyta > Magnoliopsida > Fabales > Fabaceae > Ormosia > Ormosia emarginata. The sequence continues at coordinate 15,053,553 of JAQQTP010000059.1, read as the reverse complement.
ATTTTAGTTGTATTATCATTTAGGAATTCTTAGAAATACTCTTGGAGTATCTGATTAAGCCTTTAATATCATTCTCATTTTAAGTAATGAAATGCAATCTTCTGAAAAAATTTTGTAATAAGTAGTTAATAATCCAATATGACTTATATAAGATATTTTTATGAATATTATTACTTAATGTACCATGACTCTAGCTGTAATAGCGTTAAAAACTAATAATAATAATAATAATAATAATAATAATAATAATAATAATAATAATAATAATAATAATAATAATAATAATAATAATAATAATAAGTAATGTACAAAAAAAAACTAATAATAATAAGGGCACAGTTGGTAATCACAACTTGTTAATTTTAAGTTTTCTATCTTTACTTTTCTCAACTCCATCAGAAGACAAAAACGTTTTAATTTTCTTTTCATCCAAATTTTAAAAAGATATTATTAATTCTTCTTAATTTTCCCCCTTCTCTTTGATCCATTTTATGTAAGCTTAATTCCTTGGATGGTATCCGCAACTACTTTTATTATTTTATTTTGATAGAATAACGCTTGATGTATATTATTAACAAGCATATTACTTACGTTTGTGTGTAAAGTAATAGAATTAGAACATAAATATATAAAAATAAGATAAAATTTAATATAATTAAATGATAAAAATAAGTAAATATAAAATAATGTGAATTTAAATATGTGAGAATAATATTATTGATTTTGATATATAAAAGTATAATTTATTTTTTATATTACAAATAAAACAAAAAAGATAATTGGTTGCCTTGATTTCCCAATAACCACGAAGCTGATAGGCGTCAAATAGACAACAGAGGAGTTGAAGAGGTGTCTAATACCAAATCGAGGGTGAGGCTGAGGCCTTTTTTACCCAGTCTTGCAAGTAAGGTGTAAGGCATTGCTGATTTGTTGCCTCTGCCCCTGCCTCTGAACTCACACCCCTCTATGTGTTCGGTGCACGAGCCACCACCGACCCACCACCACACCACGCAACTATGATTCTGTGAATCTCTTTATTAATTTTCTTTTTTATCTCACTCTTCTCACCAAGCATACATTGCTTAAAGTTTGTGTTTTACTCTTTGCTAAAATGATTCTTTGCATCAATCCATTCGTGGTAAAAGATTAAGAGTCAAAAGAGAAAGTTGTTCTTGTGGATGTGACCCTACGTGGAACTTGTGTCCATACCGCATTGGTGGGGGCTTCTACTATCAAGGAAAAGGGAAATGCCCCACGGTGACATATCAGAAGTTGTGTGTATATCTAGAGTGTGATCGCCTAGTGACACCATTGTGTTCTTTAATTAGAGCTATAAGGTCATGTGCAACAAACAGGTGGACCCGTATCAGTTTTGTTAAGGTTTTGAATTTGATCATCATGCTCGTGCCTCTTAATAAATTGATGGCGGCAAAGGGTTGCCAACTTGCCATGGCTGTGATGGTAAATATCATTGCAGCCCTGTAATTTCCCATCAACGCTTTGCATTTGCTTTCCAAACAGATGGCAGTTCCTTTTCAAATGAAGCACAATCTTCCAAATTCCAATTTAAACGTATTCCGTGGGTGTGAAAATATAAATAAACCAGTAAAAATTGATTGTGCATTGACATCAGAGATTGCCTTATATGATTTGAATTTGAACATAAGAATCCTAGTTAGTATATGATATCTAATCTTATTATAAATTAATTCTCGCTGAAATTGCTGCCTGGCTTGGAAGTAGGAAGAATATTTCTCCACCTTAACTCCCCCCCCCTTATGTTAGAAAAAATTGATTGTGTTTAGATATTTCAGCCTATCAGCCTATGTAATGTGTGCTATAAGTTAGTTACCAAACTGATTGTCTTAAGGTTCAGAACTATTATGGGTTATCTTGTTGCTCCTACCCAAAGTAGCTTTGTTCCTAGGAGGCAAAGCTCGGACAACATTTTGGTCGCTCAAGAGATTATATATTCATTATATGCAAAACAAGAAAAGTGATGTTGGTTTCATGACAATCAAAATTGATCTTGATAAAGCTTACGGCAGGATAAAGTGGGCTTTTGTAAGCGATACTCTAATTGATATTGGGATCCCTATTAATTTGGTGAATATTGTTTGGGCCTATATCTCTTCTCCGTCGATGCAACTGTTATGGAATGGGGAGTGTACTTCTACTTTTAATCCTTCTAAGGGCTTACGACAAGGAGACTCTCTCTCTCCTTATCTTTTTGTCCTATGCTTGGAGAAACTATCTCACCTCGTTAATTTAGCAGTGGAGAATAATATATGGGAGCCGATTTCTTTGTCTAGAGGAGGGTCTCGCCTCTCTTATCTTTTTTTTTTTGTAGATCACATTGTCTTATTTGCTAAAGCCTACATGGATCAGGTTGAAGTCTTACAGGGTGTGCTGGAGTTGTTCTGTAAGAGTTCTGATCAGAAGGTACATTATGATAAATCTTGTATTTTCTTTTCCAGAAATATTCATGGGTCTAGAAAACAGGAGGTGAGCCAGGCCTTTGGGTTATGACTTACTAATGATCTTGGTCGTTATCTTGGAGTCCCTCTATTGTATGAGCGGGTCTCGAGGAATGCATATAAAAGCCTTATAGATAGGGTGAATTCTAGATTGAATGACTGGCGGGCTGGCACCCTCTTTCTTGCTTGAAGAGTTCAGAGTGCAGTTGCGACGATCCCCTCTTACACCATGCAGACATCCTTGCTTAAGGTTAGTGTTTGTAATCAGGTAGATAAAGCTGTGAGGAATTTCGTGTATGGAGCTTCAGAGAATTAAATGAAAATCCATTTAGTCAGCTACAATAAATTGTGTAGAACCAAGAGGCACGGTGGGCTGGGCTTTAGGCATTCTCAAAGTCTAAACTCAGCTTATATGATGAAGTTGAATTGGGACCTCATTCATCGTCAGGATACTCTATGAGTTAAGGTTTTCAGAGCCAAGTAAAGGGCAGGTAATAACTTAATCCCCCAGATTAAAAGGAGAGCTAATTCATCCCAAGCTAGGAAGGGGATTGTTTCTTCCTAGGGTAGTTTTAAACAAAATCTTGTTTGACAAATAGGAAATGACATAAAAGTCAGTTTTTGGTTTGATCAATGGCTCCTCGGTATTAATAAGTTGGTAGATTTTGCCTTATCTAACAGGGATTACTTAGATGAGAAGGTGATGGTGGCTGACTTTGTTAATGGTCATGATTGGGATTTGGGTAAGCCGAGAAATGTTCTTCCCGAGGACTTTTGTAATATTATCACTTCTTGTCCCGCCCCCATACCAGATGCTCCAAATGATTTTATTGCGTGACTTTCCTCTCATGATGGTAAGTTTTCCTTGAAAACGACTTATGAGGTATGGGCTGGTTCTCTTCATGGCCAGGATGACTCTCTTTTTAAACTTATTTGGAAGGTGAGAGTCCCCCAGAGGATTTGCTCATTTTTTTGGTTGTGCAGTAATAATGTCTTTCATACCAACTTGTTCAGATATACCAGACATATTTCAGATAGTGCCTGTGTGGTGTTTGTGGGAATGTGAAGGAATCCACATTGCATGTTGTGTGTAATTGCCCAATTATGAGTCATACTTGGTTACGACTTGTGGTTCCCCACACACACTTGAATTTTTTCAGCGTGGATCTTAAGGAGTGGCTTTGTTCTAATCTCTCTGGCTCTTTTGGTAGGCCTTCTAATATTGAATGGGTTTTAATGTTTGCGATGACCTACCACTTCTTTTGGGGTCAGAGAAATAAAGTTCTCTTCAATGGTCCTATGGATGCCACTGCGACCTGGATTCATAGGATATGTGCCCGATCTAAGGGTGTCAAAATGGGTCAAGCCCGATGAGCCGGCCCGAATAGCTCGACAAAATGAACGGGCTAGACTAGCAAAATGTCAGCCCGAAACTTACATGGCCAGAATGAGCCAGGCTAGCCTGCTCTTTTAACAATATATAAAGCTAAATGAGCTGAGTTGGACTAGAAAAATGTTAGCCTGAAATTTCCATGACCCGAATGGGCTGGCCCGAAAGCCCGACCCGTTTTGACACCCCTAGCCCTATCCTCATAATATCAGAATGCTCTTTTGGCAAAGAATGTTTATACTTCTAAAGTTCCTGCTTAGCATATTTTCATGGCATGGAATCCCCCAGAGTCTGGTTAGGTGAAGATAAATGTAGACAGTTCTTTTTTGGTCAACCAGCAAAATGTTGCCTGCAGTGGTCTTGCTAGGAATGAGATGGGGGATTTTTCTCTTTGGCTTTGCTCAAAATCTTGGTCAGTCAACTATTATTTGAGCTGGGTTAAATGGTATCCTCTTAGGTCTGTCATTGGCTTTTTAGAAGGGTATTTTGAGATTAATTATTGAAACATATTCTCTTTGTGCTTTGGGTCTCATCAACTTTGAGCTCCCTCCTTGACACTCTTATGCAGTTGTTGCATCCAGAATCAGATAGCTCCTTAAACATAACTGACAAGTCAGGCTTAAGCATATGTATAAGGAAAGGAACAACTGTGTTAATTTACTTTCCAAATACAATCACTCTCTTGCTGTTAGGATGCACCCTTTTGAGGCTATGTCTCCTTTTCTTTTTGTTGCTTTACTTACTTATGCAAGTACCATTTCTTTTTCTTATAATGTAGTGTTTTAGTTCTCCTTGGGCTTATAGCCCCGAAGTTTATAATATATATATATATATATATATATAAAATCTCAATTTTTAATCTCTATTATTCTTTTACTCTTCTTATTTTTATTCTTACCAACTACACCGGCCCTAAACATCTAGTATGCTAGACAAAATTTTCAAAATGACTTCAATAAAACTCAGAATAATATATAATCATGTAAGTAATTGATGATCCCAAAAAATCTAATTAAGGAGAATTAGTGAGTGATAGTGATGATAATTGATGAATTATATTACATAGCTAATAATTAATTAATTATATAATTTATGTAATCACTTATTTATTAATTATTTTTCCGAGTTTAACAAACTAGTTTGATTTTTATTTTTATTTTTTTAGTATACACAAGTTTTAAAATAATTTTCATTTGCCTATTCTGAAAAATATATATATATTGCATAAGTCATAAAACAAAAATACATCGTACACGTGAACTTATTCCATTTTTATCTTAGGATTAACGAAAACAGAAATGGTAATGTGACTAAATTATCATTTTCTCTCTCTATTAACTCTTTCCTTTAATCTCACATGTTAAAATAAATTCTCTCTTTATGATGAAGAGTAAAGTTAGAAAAAATCAACTAATATTTTTTTAATATTTTCAAATGACAAATAATTTGAAACAAATTAATATTTTTTAAAAGACAGTTACTAAGGGACGAAGGTAATATGTAGAGACGATACCACCTTTATTAAACACCTAACAGAAACTACTAAAGAAATGGCATACTAAAAAGAAAACCTTTTAACTTTTTGCTTTAAACAAAAGTCAAAAAAAATAATTAACCTTACTCAAGAGACATTTTTATTTTATTTTTTATTTATTTTGTTTCTCATAGTATTCTCAACTGATAGGTGATAGACTAATTTTTTTGCGAGATTCGGTTAGGCGCATAAGTGGGCTTCATGGTAGATTTCTTTCAACTATGTTATTTTCATACACATAAATCTCAAGATCGAACACGATCATATGTTTAAAGGATTCAAACTCCTTTCATTCAGACTAACACATAACAGTAGACATACTTTTATTTTATTTAATTTTTTAGCATTGTGTTAAGTGGTGTCCAACTCAAATTTGAAACGACGTTGTTTTGTTTTTTTTTTCAATTATTCCTATTGTTGTCATTTTTTACATTACTTATTGGGCTAACTAATTCACTTTATCATTCTTAATTTAATTTTTTTTTATTCAATCAAAGGTAGACCATCACACCGGAATTAGGAGATTCGACCAAGTGACTTTGCATCTCTCACATATCATATACTTATCTATTGCTAGCTCTATGTCAACTCCTTGGGTTTAGGATTTTTATTATTATTATTATTATTATGTGAGTTGGATGGTTCAGTGGAGGCGGTGGTGGTTTTTTGGTTCTGGTTGGTGGAGCGGTTTGGTTTTTGGTGAAGGGAGAGGGGTTAGACGGTGGTTGTTGTGATGGTTGGGGGTGTGGGTTGGTGGTTGCGGACTCGAGGCGCTATTACTTCGTGGTGGAGAAAATTCATGGTTACGTAGTGGTGGCACGGTGTGGAGGTCTCGTGGTGGAGCTTCATGGTTACGTGGTGGCACGTGTAGGCCGTGCGGCTTCAGTGGTGGTTGCCACGGGGTGGTTGTCTAGTGGAGGGTGATGAGGTGTGATTATTATTATTATTATTATTATTATTATTATTATTATTATTATTATTATTATTATTATACAATGTCATATTGCATTTTTATGAATTTATTCGATTCTTGTGATTATTCGAAGTGATATGAGGAGTGTTTGCCAAATTTCACAGTATATTAAAAAAGCAAATACTTTTGAAAAGCTCTTAGAAGATCTTATAATAACTCAACGCGACAAACATACTGAGCAAAATTGCTAAATTGATAGAACTTAGTAATTGCAATATTAAAGGTACTTTCATTAGAAGCCATGGATCTATCAAATCAAATGGGTCCTAAAATCTCCCTTGTCTACATACTCTTTTAACACTTCTAAGAACAACGGTCCAAAACGAAAAAGGGAAAAGGGTAATTCCTCTTGCCAAATGGGAAGGGGACCTAACGTTGTGTAGTCATGCATCAATCTATATCAGCGATATTTGAAGAGTCTTGTTAGACTATCGCACTCTTGTAAGTTGTAACTAGCTGGACGTATAAGTTTAATATTGGCAATTCCTTTCTCTGCCTGCAAAGCTTATCTTCTTCCTTCGTGATCCTTTAATTAAGTTGGGCCACTGTATATAATGCAGTATATATGTCTCTCAGTTTTCAACATTTTCCTTCATGATCCCGACTTCTATAATGAAATATGTTCATGGAATGTAGATAGGATCTGAGACGGGTGTCAGATTTTCAATAGAATAATCCTAGCTACATAAAGTTCGATACATATATAGGATTTGATCCTAAATACTTGGTGCTCGATTATGAAAATATAAATAGTAGTGCATATAAAAAATAAGTGAAACCAGTTTAAATGTATGAACTATAAACTAGAATTATGCAATATAAAATGTACATGTGAATTTTGAATATATAGATTATTATAAAATGATTATTATGAGATTTTATTATGTGAATTATTATCAATGGAAATATAGTAGTTGTAATATATATATAGTACATCGAAAATGTTATCATTGATTAGAAGACGAGAGTTTATTATATAAACCTTGTCTTTTTTATTATAAGAGGGGCATTAAATGACTCAAAGAAATTCATATGTTCGAGAAACTCCCAAGATTTGCACCTTGGTGTCCTCAATGTATCAAAATTAATGTCACATTAATTTATTCATGGTTTGGTTAATTATATATACGTTAGAACTTTGGTTATTGACGAAAGTATCCACAGATATTGTTGTAAAACTTTATTAACGATTTGGTTATATATATGTTAGAACTTTATTAATGTAGTGGACATATTTTGTTGGTCTATTTTTATTATAAATATCATAATGAAGCCTTGAAAAATTCAAGACCAAAACAGTTTAGGATTATATACATGTTGGACATAAAAGTTTACGCATGTTTAGATATAAGATATCAATAATGTTATTTACACACTATTTTTTATTATATTATTCTTACATTATTTTCTTTTTAAGTAATAAAATAAAAAAATACTTTTTAATATATATTTTTTCCTTTTTTTTCTCTAATAAGTATAGATGTGAAAAAGGATGTTAAAAATAATGTACAAAATTATTTTCCCTTAACAAGATACATATTCTGATCTTTATTGAGGTAGAATGATTTTTTCGTGTACCCTACCTATTTGTTGTCATTGCGAAAAACATGCATGAAAGAACGACTTCATATGATATCTGCTTTAATGTATGGAGATATTTTTATGTGCATATAAAATGTATCATGTTACATTTATATATAATAAAAAATTAGAGAGAAAAGATTATTGAATTTTATTAATTCACTTATCATAAAAAAATATTATTTCTTTTTATTTTTTTATGTTTATAAATATGATGTAATGTATCTTATATATACGTAAAAATATCTCGTATGTATGAAAATTACGACTCCGATCCTATTAACAATCTTAAGTAACAATTTGAAAAATAAAGTCGCGATTATATATTATCTTATATTTGATTTTGATTACGTAATACCCATGGTTGTTAACTAAGGTCTCCTTCCCATTTGACAAGATGATTTGTTCTTTTCCCTTTTTCTTTTTGGACCGTTGTTCATAGAAGTGTTAAAAGAGTACGAAGACATGGGAGATTTTAGGACCCAGTTGATTTGATAGGTCCATGGCTTCTAAATAAAGCACCTTCAATATTGCAATGTCAAGTTGCTACATGACAAGTTCTATCAATTTAACAATGTTAGTGTGTTTTTTAATTAGATTTTGTAAATTTAATTTTATAAATTTAAATTTAATTAAAAGTGAATTTGTAATAATATTATTTATATTTAAGAATTTTTATTTTAAAAGTGAGTTTAACAAAATAAATATTATTTAGATAAAAAAAAATTAAAATTACTTTTGAATATGTAATTATTAAAAAAGATATGAGTTTATATTATAATATTAATATTACTTTTTATTTCATTTTATTATTTTTAAGTGTATATAAACAAATTATATAAATGTTGTCATCTTTTTAAACTTTTAGTGGTAGAGTTAAATTATAAATAAAAATTACTCTAAGTCAAAAATTTCTGATAAAAAGAGCTAGGAAAGAAGTCAGACAAAAACAGTAATAATGATGATGACCACTCTCCACGACCACTTCCAAGGTTCTTCCAGAAATCAGCATTCATCTCTTCCCTGTTGGCCAATGCGAGGAGAATGCTTCACTCCAAGTTGCTCTAAAAGATTGTTTCACCATCTTGCATATCCAACTACACTTTAGAGTAAAACCAAGGCACTTGGCTAGTGCCTCCAGAACAGTCGGGAAAGGAGGAGAACGGAGAGCGGAGCACCTCAATACATCACAGGAACTATAGCAGAAACAATGAATCCTCCCAGCATGCACAGAAAGGTTGCACACTCCTACATACACTTGGAAATAAATGCTTCTACTGCCCAGATGCATGTTGACCAACCCACATAAGGCAGCTACTTGGTCCTCACAGAACCATTACACCTGTAAGAAAGGCCTCCATCAAAGGAATATGCTAGGAAAAAGAAAATATCTTTAAGAATTTTGAGAAGAATAGAGAAATGGTTTCGGAAAGGGGCACAACCCTCTAGATGTTCACTAGAAATGAGAGAGAGATCATCCTCTAGAAAAAGATCACTCGCAAAAATGATCAGAGAATAAAAGAAATGTCAGCCTTAATGCAAACATCCCTTATTTATAGAGGAAATGAAGCATTCTGATTGGCTCCAAAGAAGGCAAACTGACTGCACGTTTGAGGCCACGTTTTGATGCTCCTTATTTGTGAGTAGTCATGAGAGTAGCGAGCAATTGGAAAACAGCTTGAAATTACTATTCACTTTAAAAGAGGGTTTTTAATTCCCAACTAAGCTAAAGTGATGGTTTCTAAAGCAAGCTTAGACTACTATAAATTGCAGGATGAAAGTTGCAAAACAAGACAAGACAAGCCCCGTGAACTACACATGGGGGTAACATAGAACATACCTCAGATGGTGGAATGATGACGTGAGTAGAGTGATCCTACTCGGATCCTGACCTTACACATTAACCCCAGAGGCATATTAAGATGTATCACAAACCACGACCCTTTGGGAAAAACATCGTGAGATCCAATGCTAACTCTGTCTGGGATCCTTTTATCCATCACGTGCCTTGTGTTCCTATCAAACTCAGGTACTTTCACACTTAGTTGTCCCATCTAAGCGCCAACCTGGGGGAAACTGTTATGAACTGTGTTCAGACCTCGTTTAGTGGATTAATCCGGCGTGCGTACCACCGGAGTCCTCTATAGACATCCCCATTAAGCACTGGTGACACATTGTCATGACCTCGGTACCACGTACATCAGACTAAGGCATTGGGCAACTGCATTATAATCACAAGATTTGCGTAGTAGATAAATCCCAAAATATTTGTAACTTCCAATTGCAGTCTTACGAAATTATAGCACCCATAACTGCTTAAACTGCTTATAACTGCAGTATCAATGTTCTGATCTTATAGGGATTTTCTGCTACAATTAAGGGAGATAAAATCCTAATTGTACTATATAAATACTAGACTAATTCACCTTCTATAAGTAACTTATTGCTTACTGCATAAACCCTATTTGAGCATAGTCTAACTTGAACATTGGAGTCCTTTTGCAGGTACAACCCCTTCAGTTCTAACACGTTTTGCTGCTGCTGCGTAAGGAGGAAACCACTGCGTACGTGCCTATCTCAAGTACAGCTTAGTATCCACTATTGAACAATTGCAATGACAAGCTCTATCAATTTAGTAATGTTAGTGTGTATTTGGATTAGATTTTGTAAACTTAAGTTTGAGTCAACTTAGTTTTGCAAACTTAAGTTTGGTCAACAGTGAGTTTACAATAACATGATTTATGTTTAAGAACTTTTATCTCAAAAGTAAGTCTGAAAAAATGAATGTTGTTTGGATTAAAATAATCAAAATCACTTTTAATTGTGTAATTACTAAAAAAATGTATGAATTTATATTACAATATTAATATTACCTTTTATTTTATTTCATTATTTTTAAGTGTACATATACAAATTATATAAATGTTGTCATTTTTTTTTACTTTTAGTGGTATAGTTAAACTATAAATAAAAAATTATAACAAAATGCATAAATTATACTCATAGTTGAATAAATTATATAAATGTTAATTTTTATTTTTATTTTTACTTTTGTGTTAGAGTTAAATTATAAAAAAAATTGCAACGAAGGAAATAATTTATACGCATAAAACATTTTAATTTAAATTGAAATTTTAATTAGTGTAGTTAAATATATGTCAACAAGGTAAATGGGTTGGTCCAATAAATGAATGCAACTAAAGCTTCAATACATCAAGGTAAATGGATTGATCCAAATCAAAAACAAAATAATAGTAAAATAAAGAGGAAAATGTAATGCAAATTTGAAATATAAATATAAATACACTACTAATTAAGTTGCATATGCTCAATAATTTGATTCTGAATTGAGTCTTGAACAATATCTATCTTTGATGAAGAGACTGTGGTTAAATTTAGGGATGGATCATCACCAACAACATTATCATCCTCATATTCAAGTTCAACTATATTTTCATCTTCATAATGATTGAAATCAGAATCTGTTTTAGAATTTCTTCTAATAAAGTTATGTATAGCCATTGTTGCACTAACTATTTGAACTTGTGTTTCAATTTTGCACTTAGGCATGTGGCACAAAATAACAAACCTATTCTTTCATACCTCAAAAGTCATTTTTATTGTGCACCTTAGACTTGAGTGATAATAATTGAACACCTCATTGTGGCTTGTAAATCCAAATGAACGCCTAAAATCAGGAAGGTGATAGCGTTCACATTTATATGGACCAATATATCCAATTGGTGTTGGATAGCCAACATCCACCAAATAATATTTACTTAATAAACAATGAAACTAGTATCACATATATTATAATTGTAATGCAAATGTAAATTAATTGTAGATGTGAGAAAGAACAAACCTAGAGGTGGATGTGGTTAATTCATGCTAAGAGTTGTAAGGGCATTGTAAAAAACACGAGCATCATGCGTGATGGCTTCCCATACAGGCAATGCAAAAATAAAGTACATGTTCTAATCACATACAACTATTACTTTTTGTGTTGGATGTCATTTTCTTCCGATTATAAGGCGTGTCCGCGTGTCTGTGTCAGACATATGAAGATACCTGTACGACACACTTGTCCTGCGTGTCCGATTAAAAAGATTATTATTTTCAATTTGGACACATCTCGGACATGCTCAAACACTTCTTGGACACGCTTAGACACTTTTCGGACATGCTGAAACATGACTAGGACACGATTTGAACACGATCCATTAATATTTTTTTAAAGAAAATTAGTTTACATGACTAACGTTCAATTAGTGAGTCTGTAACCCACTCAAGTTATTTCACATGACTGATGTTCTAAGCCATTATTTTCACATACTAGTATTTTAAGTTTTATCTTTTTACACGCCATTATTAGACTTTTAAGTTTTATCTTTTCACACACCACTATTTTCATCTGCTCATTCTACCTCTGCTTGTACTAAGTCGTCAACTTCGTTGTCACTAAAGCTTGCCTCACACAAACATAATTTTTTTTATGCACATGTAATTGTACATAATTAGTTCTATTAGGAGAAGTTAGTTTAAAGGATTTTTTAGAATATGTCAATAGAAATTATGTTTCATATTTTTTAGGAATGACTTACTAGGTAGCAAATATTGACACATATGACATATATTAAAATATTATAAATCTTCAAGCTTATAGAAATGATATTAATGAATTATGAATATTTTTTCTTAAATTTTGAATATATATATATATATATATATATATTGTGTCCTATAATTTTTGAATTTGGTGTGTCCCTGTATATGTCTGTGTTGTGTCCCGTGTCCGTGTCTCGTGCTTCATAGACTGGAACTAACCACACATAGGATATGAGTACCATCAATTGCTCCTATAACATTCTTGAAAAATAGCCAGTGTCATCTATCATTTCGAATTTGGATTGAATATCACGAAACCTATGATCTTGTGGCTTAATGTATTTGAAGGACAACCTAAGATAAGCAACTAATACTTTATGAAAATACCTACTTACTGTCTCTCCTGAGTGTTAAAACCTTTCTTGTATCATCCTGTTGCCAACCCCATGGCCAACCATGTTTAAGAACATTGCAACCATCTCTTGCATCCTCATTCGTTTAGTGCTTTTTAAACCATGTTCAATCAATGCAGTGCAAAACTGAAAGAAGACATATTTTTCCATCCAAAACATCTTATAACAATGAATAGGATGCCCTCGCAAAACTTCTTGCACCCATGAATGGCCTGTTTACTCACTAGTTCTATGTGGCTTTTTACATAAATATTTTACGACATACTCACTAATTAATACACTCACATCTTCATCTTCTTTCATATCGTCATCTATAATAAAAAATATTTTAGATTCTTTATTCCAATCCTTTACATTCCAGTCCTCCATTGATTTTTAAACATGTACAATGCAAGATAATAAAATCGAGGAAGACATAAATGCACATAAAAAATGCAAAATGGAATGAATAAAAAAAAATGCAAATAAACACAGTAGCACTATATAAGCCAAAGAACCTTAGATATGAATATAATGCATATATGCAAGCTTTCTTATGCTTTGATATTCACATATTTTATATATTAATAAACCTTTATTTTTAATCATTTACACTCTCTATGTACTTAATTGATTGAGCTTGGTCATGTTTTGTAAGTTTGGGTTTAAATTAGGCTTAATTGATCTTTTCCAGCATTATTGAGATTTTACACTATTTCTTATTTCAACCATATTTTGAGTTCTAAATGTCTAGAAATTATGAATTTTATGTTGTAGGAAAGCTGAGAGAAAGCTCTATAACTTTGATAAGAGCTCGAAGTCTCAATCAGACATCTAGTAGATCTAATTGGACCTGAAAGTCAGAAAACATATTATGTCACTAGAACCCGAGCAATATGCACTAATCAGGGCATAACTTGAGCTATAGGAGAGTTTTTGGACTGAAACTGGTGTCATTTAATAGTTAAGACCCAAATCTACAACTTTCATGAAGAACATAACAACCAGTTCAGATGACTTGGAGGTTAAATTGGGCTTGTAAGTCCGAACAGATAAGTTGTAGCTAGGCTTGAGTAGTGTGCAGTGATTGGCCTAGAATTTGAACTGTATGAGCTATATTGAGCTGAAATCAGTGGCATTGGACAGCTATGACAAAACTTTTCAACTTTTATGAAGATTAATTTTCCAGAAAATGACGTTTTAATAGAGTTATAATCGTGTGAAGATAGTTGAATTAGTTGGTACAAGTGGAGAAACAAGCATCATTAATCATCCACCCACCCATTAATCATTTACCCACTCATTAATCATTCACCCACTCATTAATCATCTACCCACTAAATAATCATCCACCCACTCATTAATCATTCACCCATTCATTAACCATCTACTCACTCATTAAATAAGTCCATTGTCATTTTCCACTCATCCACCCATCATCTACCCACTCATGAAATAACTTCATTGTCATTTTGTACTTCTCAAGCTCTATAAAAGGGAGCATTGACTGATCATTTTTGTCATCTTGGCTTAGAGATAAAGATCATATTATTGTATTAGTTGTTTCTTTTGTTGTAATTTTCTTTTGTTCTAAATTGAAGTTATGTTTATCTTTTTCTTCTTCTCTCTTTCTTTCTTCTTGCTCATGAATAACTAATTTTCATCTTGCTTGGGTGAATGGGTGAAGCTGTTGGTAATAAAATAAAGTTAGATTAATTTCTTTCTTGTGCTTAAATGATATATTATTGTTTAAATGATATATTATTAAGTTGTCATTATATGTGTTGTATTTTGTTTCCAATCAATTTAGAAACCCTCATTGTAAAGTGGAGTTCTTGATTCATTGTAGACAAGTGATTGACACAATGAATGCTTAAACTCATTTACAAGTTTTGATGTTAGTAAATAATTAAAGGAACCATAATATAACTACATATATAATTCTAAATGGACTTTGAATATTTTATTTTTCGATTGAAACCTCCGTTGTGCATGGATTTCAATTGAGTTATAAAAAAAGAATTAATCTTGTCTTTAATTTATTACCAAAAGTAGATCTCCTAGCCTAAACAAGTTCTTTTTTTAATTGTGAACTAGTTTATTATCTTTATTGTTGTGACAAATCCTTTCCTTACCTCAAAGAATTTTTCTTCATTAATTCCCTATGGATCGACATCGGACTCCCAAGAAATTTATTACTTCAGATAACTGCACTTGAGTTTATATCCTTTAATTCGCATTATGCATTTAGAGTATGAATGTGTTATGTGCTTTATTGCTTTAAACTCAAACTCAAAGTAGCACTTCTCATTCCCTTAGTTTAATTCTATTCCTAACAAATCTAAAAATATCACAGACACCATAAAGATAATAAACTAAAATGAAGTTCCAAACAAAGCATAGGTAATACATAGGCATAGTAATGGTTGATTATATCTAAATATTTCATAGGTAATACATAGGTCAGCACATTGTACATATATGTGAAAACATAGGTAGTACATAGGCATATATAAGTCACTTAAATACAATCAGCCTAACACAAGCATAATTAAAGTTGATAATCCTGCGAATTATCTAATTTTACCTATGTTTTTTGATCGGATTTAGCCATTTGCATCCAGTTTTTAACATTGGTTTGCCTTATTTAACTCTGATTTTGACCATGATGGCATAAAATGATTAATTCGATGAATTTCACGGAGTTTGGTTGTATTTCGGAATGTTTTACATCTCATTTATGTTATTTTATTTGCAGTGAAGGTTAAAGAAGGATGAAACTCGAAACTATGAAGAATATGGCCAAATGGAAGAGCTAGCAATGCCATTGAACTACCAGACATATATCTTGGACCTCCAGTAGCCCAAAAAAGCTAGGAAAAAGGAAGTTGTCCCAACGCCCAAGGCCCTCAAAATAGTGTTGTCAGGAAAATGAGTGTTTGTCCATTTATTAGGCCATAAGTGCACAGGTCATTCAAGTAATACAATGAAAAGTAAAGTTCATTCCCTCGAGGATAAATGGCTTCTAATACTAAATATCAACCAATAGCTTAAGTAATTCTATTCAAGAACATATAAAATAGGAGAAATTGCAGTAAAGCTAAATATAAAGACTACAAAGCAATAAAGATAATGGTTTAGAGATTTAGGAAATCCTTCTTCACCCTATACTTCAACTAATGATATGCAATCCTTATAAGTAGCGTTAATGAATAGTTAAATTAGCTTGAGAATCTGTTTTAGCCAAAAGCCTATGTTTAGGTCAATTAACCTTGGTTTCATTCACCTAGCTCACTTTGTTTCCATCAGAACTAGTGCAAACTCCACTCATGAACGATCTATTCTCAAACACACGTTATACATGACAAAGAGGTATATTTCTATCCTATTAGCGAATTAACTTATCTAAGCCAATTGAACTTATGGAATATACATCAACCATACATATGATCTCAAATTCAAATTCCTACATCTAGGTTCATCAAATTTCATGAAATCACTTAAAAGCTGATCAAACTATATGATTGAACATAACCAAACATCAATATATACTCAAAGTAATACATAAACATCAATATTCTTAGAAAGATTCAAAGTAATCCCTAAATATAGCTCAGCTAATCAATGAACATGAAAATCTACACAAAATCAGTGCTCAAAGAATAAGGAGATAGAAGAAAACTAAGGGAGAAGGAAGGAAGCTCATAGATGTGATCTTCTATGCTTAAATCATCCTCCATAAAGAAGATGGCCTCCAACCTTAGCTCCCTAGGCCTCTAATCTACCCAGAAATAAAGTTCAAGCCCCAACTTCTCTAAAACCTTAAAAGCTTTCCTTGTAAAATTTGTTAAAAACGTATTTGTAGGCCCAAAAAACAGAGTTACGCTGCCGCATTAACATGTCTACGCTGTGGCACACATATAATTAGGTCACCATGCTGTAGTATTAACATGCCTATGCCACAACGTGTAAATTTCGTAACTCTCTGTCTAGATGCAAGGGATTCACCACGCCGCAACATTGATATACTTGCGTCGCGGCGTTGAGTGTTGAGTTACACACTTGGCTTTCTCTTCTCATTTTTGCTCAAATGCTCCATGTATCCTTTTGTTCGGAGCCCTTCCTACAATAGAGAAATCATCAAATCATTAACAATTATAAATTCACTCAATCACTAACATAATACGCACAGTTTACTCAATATCATAATGGAAAGATATCGAAATTGAATATAACAAATATAAGCACAACATCTTTCAAATATGCATAATAACAAGGACTTAAGCAATCAGTAAAGTACAGATATGGAGCACAAATAACTACATTTCATAGAGTTATCAGTAAGCGCCTAGGCACTCTAAACCTCAGCGCCTAGGCGCTGAAAGCCTGATCCAAAAGTGCATTGTTGTACATAGCGTGCCTAGGTGCTCCATACTCAGTGCCTAAGCGCCCAAACCATACTATAAATGTGTTATTTCTGACCTAATTTAAGAAGGTAGCCATCAGACGCGTCAGAAGGATAGACAGAAGCCGCATTGGGTGACGTGAATGGACGAAATGTGAAAATGTTGAAAATTTTCATCAACCCATGGAGTTTTCCTATTTCTCTTCTCTTGTTTTGGCTTTTGTTATTGTTCTCATGTCTAGCTAAACTTCCCTTTGTTGGGATTAGGTAGATTTTGATGGAATTTGTTTGTATTTGATATTAGATTCACTTAATACAAGTTGTTGTTCTGTTTTAAGTTTTAATCTCTTTTCTTAATGCTTTCTAAGGATTGATCCTCTTTGGAATGATTTATGGATTATATATTGAATGAAAATTTGATGTATAATTGTGCTATGAGATTATGAACCTTGCTTATCTCTAGGCTAGGAATAGTCATTGATTTGCTCATTACCTCGTTGAATTCCAAATCTTCATGCTTGTTATCTCTTAGAATTACTTAAGGAATTAAGGGTTTTAATTGAGAACAAAGGGTCAATTGCCTAAGGAATTAGGACTTGATTATTCTAGAGAATTTGGTAACAAAATAGGAATAATAACTTATGTTAATCCCAATTGATGTGCAGCAAGTGAAATTAAATGAAACTTGATCTCAATTTTTCCATTTATCGAATTCTAATCATCTCGCATTTTACATGTTTATTGAATTGCTAAGTACAAAAATCCAAAAATATTATCATTGTGTGAGTTCATGTATTTCTCTTATTTTGTTATTAGAGCTCACTTTGATCTAAATCTTAGTTTGAATAATAGTTAGTTTTAAGAATTGATTCTTGGTCGCTGATCCCTGATAACGATATCCAGTATCTCACTGTTTTTATTACTTGACGATCTGGTATACTTGCTGTGGTCCTATCAAGTTTTTGGCGTTATTGTCGGGGATTGATTCTACCAATATCGATAATATTGAAGGCAACTACTAGTTTAAACATTTTGCTTTCTTCCATTTATTTATTGTCGTGTTTAGTTTTCTTTATTTCTCTCATTTTTAGTACATTTAGAATTTTCTATTTAAATTTATGCATTTTGATTAGTTACTTGTGTTATGACATTGTACCTCTGTTATATGCGATGTACTATTCATCCTGACAACCTTCTTTTTGATTCTGAAATAGAAAGAACTGCAAGAGCTTTGAGGAAACAAGCAAGAGAATGAAGAAGGAATTTGTGTGACACACACATTGTTGTTGAAGACATGGCAAATAATGAAGAAAATCAGACCCCCAACATAGATGGAGAAAATCTGGATCCTCCACCACCACATCCACCCTTTAGGATTCTCATGGACTACTCGATTCCTAATATGGATGGGTGTGGGGCAAACATAACAAGACCTCCAGTTCAAGCAAATAATTTTGAGTTGAAGCCAGCTCTACTCCACTTGGTTCAGGACCCACATGCACATATAGCAGGGTTCTTGTAAATTTGTGATACTGTAAAGCTAAACGTGGTTAGTGAGGATGCTATTCGTTTAAGGTTGTTCCTTTTCTCCTTGAGGGACAAAGCTAAGAACTGGTTGGACTTATTGGCAAGGGGAAGCATTACCACTTGAGCTATCTTAGTCCAGAAATTTCTAACAAGGTACTTTCCTCCGTCTAAGGCTGCAAAGTTGAGAAGCGAGATTACTTCTTTCAGACAGCATGATGGGGAATCACTTAGTGAGGCCTGAGACAAATATAATGAAATACTGATGAAGTGTCCACATCACTATTTTGACTTCTGGATTCAGCTGCAGAGTTTTTATAATGACATGTTACCCCAGACTAGAGCCATGATTAATGCTGCAACAGGTGGAGCTTTGAATTATAAAACTCCAGAGGAAGCTTGAGATTTGTTTGAGGTGATTGCCAACAATGACTACCAGAGAAATAGGGAAAGAGCTGTGGTAAAGAAAAGGTACTTGGAGATTGATTCAATGAACGCACTGTTAGCTCAGAATAAGATTTTGACTCAATAACTTGAGAATCTCACGAAAAAGGTTGACACTCTAAGTGTAAATGCGGTGAGTAATATTCCTTTGGTTTATGATTTCTGTGAAGGTGAACATGGGAGTGTGGATTATCCAGAAAATATGTTTGGATCTCTGGTTCAAGAGCAAGTTAACTTTATGAACAATCCTCCAAGGCAACAGAATAACCCCTACTCCAACACTTATAACCCGGGTTGGAGGAATCTCTTGAACTTTTCGTGGAGTAACTAAGGCAATCAAGCTCAACCAAGATAGAAGATGGGATATCAAGGACATCCTCAACATTCAACATATCAAGGTCCTTCATCTTCTCAACCCCAGTCTAATGAAAAAAAGGCTCCTTGGGAGTTAGCTTAGAGAAATTGGTTACACAAACCTCGTCCTTTGTTCAAAAAACTACTGACTTTATGGAAGAGACAAGAGCGGGGTTTAGAAATCTAGATTCTTCAATCTGTAATCTAGAAAGTCAAGTGGGCTAGCTTGGAAAATAACTTTCGGAGAAACTTCCAGGTTTATTGCCAAGTGACACAGTCTCAAATCCTAAAGGAAATGAGTATGTGAAAGCCATAACAACTAGGAGTGGGAAATTAATTGAACCTCAACCAAGGAAGGAGAAAAAATAGTGAAGGTAAAGTTGAGAAACTTAGTGAAGAAGTGCCTCATGCGAAAGTTGAAGTATCTCAAGGTGATTTATCCAATGACTCGAATGAAAAGGAGTCACATAATGGGCAAGAAGTGAAGATGCCACCGCCAACCATCATGTTGACATTTCCTCAACAACTCAAGAAAGAGCAAGACAAAAAATAGTTTGGAAAGTTTTTAGAGGTGTTTAACAAGCTGCAAATCAATATTCCGTTTGATGAAGCTTTAGAACAAATGCCTTCTTATGTGAAATTTATGAAAGAGTTGTTGTCTAAGAAGAGAAGGATCAGGAATGAAGAAACTATTATGCTCATGGAGGAGTGCAGCGCAATTTTACAAAAGAAATTCCCTTCGAAGCTTAAAGATCTCGAGAGTTTTTTAATTCCTTGTACCATTGGTGATAGAACATTTGGTAAAGCCCTATGCGATCTTAGAGCAAACATAAGTCTCATGCCTTTATCCATTTTCAAGCAGTTGGGAATTGAACAAATAAAGCCTACCATGGCAATTCTCTAATTTGCAGATAGGTCGGTGAAGCATCCATATGGAGTAGTTGAAGACGTCTTGGTGAAAGTGGATAAATTCATCTTTCCAGTGGATTTTGTTGTTCTAGACATTGAAGAGGATAGAGATATTCCATTGATATTGGGTTGACCACTCCTTGTAACCGGGAGAGCTCTTATTGATGTAGCAGATGAAACTTTGACTTTGAAGGTCCAAGATGAAGTTGTCACTTTTAATGTGTTTGAGGCTATGAAGCATCCGGGAGATAGAGAATGATGTTTTAGCATCGATATACTTGAATCTCTTATCTCCAAGTCATATAGGGAAAACAGCCCCTCTTTGCCTCTTGAAAAAGTTCTTGTTGATTCAAAGGAACAAGTTGAAGAAGAGGATGACTCATTGGTTAGAGAAGTAATTAGCTTGTTGGAAGCCTCATCTCCCTATCCTAAGAATGCACAACCGGAATGAGAGGAATTAGTGAGAGAAAAAGATAAAGCCAATCAGAAAAAGAATGAAGCACCGAAGGTTGAACTCAAGCCACTAGCCACACATTTGAAATACTATTTTCTTGGTGAGCAAAACTCTTATCCTATCATCATTAGCTCCAAGTTAAGTAAATTGAAGAAGGAAAAACTGTTGAGAGTGCTATGGGATCATAGGGAAGCTATTGGATGGTCGATAAGAGATTTAAAAGGGATAAGCCCTCCTTTATGCATGCATAAAATTCTCATGGAGGAGAATCATAAAACAGTCGTGCAGCCACAAAGGAGGCTTAATCCGGCATTGAATGAGGTGGTTCGAAAGGAGATTTTCAAGCTTCTTGATACTGGTCTTATGTACCCCATTTCGGATAGTCCTTGGGTTAGTTCTGTCCAGGTGGTACCTTTAACACCCAAAACTTTCCTATTTATTAGACAGTAATTTTGACAGTTGCAAAATTCTACCGGTTAGTGATTTTTGTGTACTGTAAAATTATTTTGAATATTCTACCAGTACATTAGATCGTTTTGTGTGATTTACTCCGTGTCAGGAAAATAATAATTTTCGGGCCAGGAAAAAATTCTACGTAATTTAATTATTACTGAAAAGTCTTAATTATTTTACGTAATCTGATTTGATATTTGTGCATTTTCTAATTTTTGTGATTTTATGGGTGATTATAAAATTTTTATATTACTCTGTTTGTTTTAGCATTATCCGTGGGCCATCTGTGGGCCCAGGGAGGTCATGTGTGGGCCCCGCGTGGGTCCAGAAAAGTAAAAATTTTTCTACGTTTAGAAAAATTTGTACCGTTTAGACGGAGACATGAGATCTTACTAAACCTGAATCCGAAAACAGTTTTAGAAATTTTTTTTACAGTGTTTTGTACTGTATTTAATTATCAGGCGATAAAAATACAGTAAAAATATTATTCGTAGGGTTATAACAGATAAAAATAGAAATTTTACTGCTTAGTCAACAATAGTGGTTATGATCACTTTATGACTGTGAATAACAACCATCGATTTAATTTACGATGGAGATTGGTCTTATAGAATGGCTAGAACCATTTATAACCGTTGGATGAAGATTAAATCAAGGGTGGAGATTTAGTCTTATAAAATGGCTATGACCATTATTAACCATTAGATGTAGATTTAATCAACGGTGGAGATAGATCATTTATGATAATTGGATATGGATTTAAATTAATGGTGGAGATTTGGTCTTCAAAAATGGCTACAACCATTTTGGACCCTTGGATGTAAAGTTTGAAGGAGTAATGTTGACCCTTCATTTTGGAGGCACATTCAATGGCTAGGATTTCAAGGAAGAATGATCCAATGACCTAAATTAAGTCTTCTATCTATAAGCTAAACCTAGTAGCTATTTTAATCCAAACCATTAATTTAATTAAGGGTTAAGATGGCTTAAAATGGTGGCTATGAGATTTGTCACACTTTGATGAAGCAAGGAAGGGGGGACAATTTTTGGAGATGCAAAGGAGGGGGGGACGGTTTTGGTGAGTGAATGTGGAGCTAAAGCAAGTTTGAAGACCATTATGGATCACCTTGGTCATTATTGCATGAAAATTAACTTAGCAAAAATTTCTCTCCTTTCTCTCCCACCATAAGCTACGACCATCACCCCAAGAACCACCTTCCATCACTCAATAATTCTAAACAACCACACTTCTTGAATCCTTACATCATTCTAAGAACCTTTGTAGCTTACACCAAGTTTTAAATCCTCCATCTTGAAGGACTTTTTCCAAAGAGCAAGTTTTAGGGTTTTGAAGTGAAGTGTAAGAAAACTTCATTTCTTCTCTTCTTTTTTATGTTCTAAACCATATTTGATCCATGGTTCCTCTTATTCAAGCTTGATATACTAATTTCTTTGTGTTTGTTTTATGTTTAAGAAACTTTCGTTGGTGGAGATTTTGTTCAAAATACAAAGCAATGAGCTTTTTGAAGATCTTCAAGAGGTAAGAGGGAGATCCATCTCACCAACCAAGTATGGTGGTGAGAGATGGCTTATTAATTTGATGGATAGTGAATCTGTAACACCCTCCGTAGGGCGTCACATTTAAAAAAAATAAATAAATCTTAAAACTAATTAAAATTATTTTATAAAAGCTTTGAGTTTCAAAATATGGATTTTAAAATTTCTTGTCGCGGAAATACAAACTTACCGAAAATTTTAAGTAAAATGGAAATTAAATTTAACAGATTAACATACATATCACCAATCATTTCATATAAGTTAAACGTAATATTTACTGACTTGTCGAGAGAAACAAAGTAGTAAACCCAAAGACGGGTACTACCAATAGCACGGTAACAACACTAACGAGAAAAAAATTCAACCTACATAGTTCTGTTTCTTCACCAACTGCATCTTGTTGAAACTTGAAAAACCACTCAATGACGCCGCCACCATCTTCGAAATATTGTCTCCCCTAGGGTTAAGAATGTGCTCCGCCTACTATACGATTTAAGAATACAAACCAAACAAAAAAACACAGAAAGAGGTGAGATTCTTTCACCAAGGTCAAGACGGTAGTAAAAATAATACGAATGACAAAGTCATTCCATACAACGAGATAATCACAATTATAGTCATGTTGTCAATTTACAAATATTTCTAACATACATATAACCTAATAAAATAAACAAGTAATAACATTATCGGGATAGATATAACAATTCATACCATATAAAATATCATAACAAGACAATATAAAAGAAAGATCAAATGTCATAACAACATAATATCACAAATGGAAGGTCACAGATAAAAAATCACGGATAAAAAGCATAGATAGAATTCACAAATAAAATCACAAATAAAAATATCATAGATAAAAGATGACGAGATAAAAGAAATAACAAATAAAAGATAATAGATAAAAATAACAAATAGAAGATAATAATGCACCACATATCAACATATACAATAAGATACAATCCTACTCCATGGAGCTAAAGAAAACACAAGTATCGAGAGAGGAATGATTCGCAAAATCTAATAGTACCACGGCTGCCCCACCAACTATTGCTTGTTGTCACATCGTTGCGTCTATAGCCCCACGACACAGAATCCATCAATCCAGGGCGTGGTGTAGTTCACGGCTTCACGTTGTGGCACTACAGGTAAATGTACTACTAGATTTCACAAATCTTGATTAAATATAGTGTATGTCGAAGTACCATAGTGTGCTTTTCGGTTTACCACTTTTTAAAGCCCAAAGGAATGAGCTACCAACCATTTCACATGTGGATCCCGTACACTAAAGTCTCCAAGTTCATTAGAACAATGAACCACACTACGTTTATCGCATCGACAACACGATGTGATTCGTCTCATCAACCAATCCACCAAATACATGGCACACATAACAGATAGATGGAAAGCATGTACGGGTTCACATTTTCCCGACAATTATTGATATAGTCTCAAAAGCAAAATTTTCGGGTTCACATTTTCCCGACAAAGATATAAATTTTCAAAAGCACCCTCCATCGGTTCACATTTTCCCAACAAAGTTTCTTGAATAGATTTTCAAAAAGCAATGCGGGTTCACATTTTCCCGACAAAGATATAGATTTTCAAAAATAATTTGTAGGGTTCACATTTTCCCGACAAGAGATAAAGATAGTAACGGTCAATCGCGTATAAATTTTATCGCATTTTCATAATTTCGTCGTTTTTTTTCAAACGTTTAAAAATCGCGTAAAGATATTTTTTTTTTTTTAAAATCGCGTAGCATTTTTAATACGTTTTCTCAATCGCGTAAGATTTTTAAATCGTTTTCTTGTCCAACTTCCTTAAATAACTGTTTAAAACAAAAATAAATAATATTTAGTACTTTCAAATTACGTAGAATATTTTTCATAGCGTATATCTTTCTTTTGGACATCTTTTCTATCTTATTTATCCGTTTTTACTAAAAATTTGACATTTTTGTTTAATAAATTATAATAATGGTTTCCTAAATTTACCATTTAAAAGTCCTTTTCATTTTTATTAGTACCAAATAATTATACTTTTGAAAATTCCTAACGTGCTTTTCTCAAAACACACGATGAGCTATACGTTAGAAATTTTATAAAGCTACTTGTATTTCTTCTTACAAAAAAACCATTAGTATTAACCTCTTAAACTTAATTCTAACTATTTTATTTCTTTAAAACTCATTGTAGAAAATTTACTTTAACTTGTATTACTTCTTCTTGATTGAAAAATGGCTTGGAATTAATTTTAGAAATCATGAATATCTAATTTGGCATGAGGTAGGATCCATCTCAAACCAAGCATGTTGGCGAATTTGATAAAAACTTTGCATTTGATTTCCAAATTATTTTTCACCTTTTAAATACATGTTTAATCTCTTGTATTGTCTACATTGATTTAATCCTTACCCTAGAAAACAGTTTTAGAAATCAAAGTGTTGAAGTTAGATATGTTGGATGAAAATGTAAGGTTATGCCATTTAATTTCCAAATTCATTTTTCTTAATCTAAACAAATGGATATCTTACCAATTCTCTTAGGTTAATTAGGTCACTTTTTAAGAAAATTAAGAGAACATTTTGGTTCCCCATTTGGATCATGGCCGTGAGCCTTGTTAGTGTGTTCTTTGGAACACTCATACAATCCTTGACATATTATTTGCATCCTATATATTATCATGCATTTCTAACACATGCCATATTATCAAAGCTTGTAGACATGCAAATTAAAGCTTGTAGACATGCAATTATTACAAATATCACATAAGAAGACTACTAACAAATACACAACAACCTACTAGTAAGCACCAAATTATCAAACACACAAATAACAAACACACAAATAATTAACACATCAAAACAAGCACACCACCGAATCCTTATGGATTCTACAAGCACAACCACATATATTCCTCACCACCAACACTTGGTTGATGAGGGTAATCTCCTCTTACCTCTTGTAGAAACCTCCAAGCCATTGTATGTCTCCTTCAAGCAATTCCTCTCCACCAAGAGCTACTTGAAAAATCAAAGAAAACATACAATATTAATATCTAAGGCTTGAGTAAGGAAAACCATGAATCAAAATATGGTTTAAAAGGAAAGAATAAAATTAATAGTGAAGATTTCATAAACTTCACCTTAAAATCCTACACCTTGAGCTTGAAGAACAAGGGTGAAAATGGATGATTTAGGAAAAACTTCCAACATGAAAGTTCCTTAGAATGGTATGAAGATTCAAGATCTATGGTCATTTAAATTTTTAGAAGCTTGGAAGAGGATTTTTGGTGATTGGCCGAATTCAAGAGGAAGAGAAAAAGGAAGGAAATTTGGTTGCTTGATCTTGGTTCTTTGAAGAAAAAGATATAGAAGAGAACAAATGAAATAAATTGATGAAGATTGTCTCCATTTAGGAGCTTTGGCCGTGAACACAAAGAGAGAAAAGAAGGAAGAATATTTGAGAGGTTGGCTTGATAGCTTTGGAGAAAGATGAAGACTTTGGGTTAAAAGCAAAGTCTCCTATTTTGGAATGCATGGCCGTGAATGGTCTTGAGAGAAAGTGAGAATGCATGGTCACAAATGCATAGGAAATGAGATTATGAAATAAATGATTGAATATTGCTTTCCTAAAGGCATTCAATTGCCGTAGAAGCTTGGAGAACAAGAGTGAATTAAAACATTAAAATTGCCTTCTTCCCACATGCATTTTAAAATATAAATGCATCATGACAAGAAGCCATCTATATTGACTTTGTCATACTTGGGTAATTAATGAAAGATAGAGAGAAATCAATTGATATATTTTGCCTTGCAAGGTTTTAGCTTTGCCGTAGAAACACATGCAACAAAGTCACTAAGATTGACTTGGTCTCACTTGGTGAATTAGATGAAAGATAGTAAGAATTGATTGTAATAATTGCCTCACCAAATGCTTGGCTTTGCCGCAGAGTGAAACCAAAGAAAAGCCACCAATGTTGACTTGGTTAACTAGTTGAAAGATAGGAAAGATAGAAATGTGATATTGGCTTTGCAAAAATTTGCAATTGCCGTAGAAGGAAAATCAAAGAAAAGAAACCAATGTTGACTAGTCTTCATTTATTCAATTTGGCTTTTCTACATGAATTCACTTTGGTGAATTTGGCTTGGCAAAATTGAAATTGCCGTAGAAACAACAAAGAAAAGCCACTAAATTTGACTAGTCTTTCTTTTATTAAATTTGGCATTCTTCATGCATTTCAATAAGCATTCTACGTGAATTCACAAAGTGAATTGAATAATTAGAGCAATTCTCTTCTCTTCCACCGTAGCTTCACACAAATTCAAGAAGTCCAATATTTGTTTAAAAGTTTGCTTTCTATTGGTTCTTAAAATTCAAGCCATTAATTTTGACCAATTTCTATTGGTTAATTATTTGCTAACTTGATTCTTATTGGTTGCTATTTTTTGTTGACCAATTTCCTATTGGTGCACATTATATTTTATAGCATACTTTAACCAATGAATAATATTTATTATTTAAAAAGTCAGTATCTATTATCCAATGGATAATAAAATACACATGATTTTTATTTTATACTAACAAAAATGAAATTATTATTGATTATTTTTCTTCTATTGATTACCCGATAGTATAAAGCGAGTCATCACAGAGAAATTTCTAGAATATGTGACTCACTACGATGAGTCAAGATGATGAGTCATCGTGGAATTTTCTAGAACGGGTGAGTCGGCATGGTCGGTCAGCGTAGATATTTTCTAGAGCGGATGAGTCAAGATAGATATTTTCCAAAACAATGTGAGTCAAGGTGGCACATCAAGATCTTTGAAGTCACCGATCGCATCACAACCGCATCATTGGCGATCATAAATGGTGAGTCATAAATGACGCTGAGTCATCGAGAAGCTTTTCTAACCGGGAGAGTCACTGCGGTGAGTCACGGTGCCGAGCATTCTTCTCGAACCTTCTAGAAGGCTCCATGAGTCATGATTTTGTCACGCCACGTGTCATCGTCCTATTGGCCCGATGCGATGATCATATGCCACCATATTAATTGACCAGCCTCCTCATTGGTCCACGTGTACAATTGTTTTGATGACTAAACGTGGGTCCCGCATAAATATTTCCGATGGCATTATTGTGACTTATTTATATCTGATGACTAATAAAATAATATTATAATAATATAAGATTATTTTATTTGTGCATTAAATCCTAAAAATTAAAAGATTAATTTTAGATATTCAATTGGGTTTATAAGATCCCTACGAATAATTAAAAACAGATTTTCCCGGTCCGAAAAAATATTATTTTCCTACCTTCGAGCAAATCACACAAAAAGTTCATATAAAATTAGAAAGATATGATTGTCTTAGACATTAAATCAAGAAGAAAACAATTAAAAACAAAGAAAAAGTGACAAAAAAAGACGTTCGGAGGCGTAATTGGTCATTTTTCTATTTTTTCCCACAACGTAGGTCGTCAAAAAGTTCAAATAAAATATCCAAAGATAAGATTTATACGTTAGTATATCTTTCAGAAAAATTAAAACAATGAAATTTCGTTAAAAAATTTTTATTTCATATTTCTTGAAGAAAAATACGTAAAAATATTATATAAAATACTAGATTGTATATTAACATCTGTATTTTGATACGAGAAAAATTTAAAACAAGAATTTGATAAAATTTTTATTTTTCAGTATCGAAACAAATTATGTAAAACTACCAAATAAAATAACAAACAGTATTATTTTTCTATATTTCATACAGAAAAACAAGAAACAGTAAAATAGGGACACAACGGTCTTTTATCCAAAAGTTGGGATGTTACAGAATCCATGTGAGGATTCATATCCATGGTCATGTAATAATTTGTGTGTGTTATGTGCTTTGATTATTTATTTATGTTTGATATGATTTGCATGATTTTGCATGATTTTATTGCTTATATGGTATGCTTATAATTTGCATAAAGAAAATATTTTGAATATATTATTGTGGATGTATGTTGAAACAAGCAATTTTGGCTCCAAAGGCCAAGGGGAGGCTACGGTTTTTAGCTTCCAAAATTAGGGTTTATGTTGAAATTTTTCAAGAACAAGGGAATTAATTTGTGGTCCCTAAACTATGGTGAATTTCGGCCAAGACACCTCAAATTAGGTGTTCACAAATTAACATTTTTATGAATGATAAAATTGAATGATTAGAGAAGCAAGGAAAATAAACAAAGGGTTTGATTTTCAAGAAACAATGTACACGGTTTTGGAGGAGCATTTTTTTAATTTATTTTGTGTAAAAACAAGAATGGAACTTAGTTGATTTAGAAGAAAAATATTTGATGGTTTCCAATGGCCATGTATATGGTTTGATGACTTAGAAAATGTTTTGATTATATGAAATAATGTAATTTTCATACAATGATTTTGGAAAGGGAATCAGAGTGTTTTGTCACTAAGAAAAATGGAATTTTCATAAATAAAAGAAAAGAGGGGTTGAAGGTGTTTTGAACCTCAAATTATTTTAAAGAGGATTAATTTTTAGAAGTGACTTAGAATTATAAAGAATACGTTGGTGACTTAAAATTTACTAACGTAAAACTCATTTATTGGGTTTTGGAGAGCGTTAGGAAATCTTAAGTTAGAAATATTAATTTAATTCAATGAAATGGTATTTTATGGAAATACATGACGAAAAAGATTTCTCAAGTAGGAAATTGTAGGAAATAAAGTGGTGAGTTACATTATTTTGAGAAAAGCCAAATTGATGTTTTAAAAGTTGAGAAATATTTTACAAAGTGTAAAAATGGTGAAAAACGATTTACATAACTTAAAAACGTGATTTTTAAGCTACGCGATTTGAGAAACGTTAAAATATTTTTACGCAATTTGAAAAGCGTTTAAATATTTTACACGATTAAATTATTGTGGAAAAATCGCTATGCGATTGAAAAACGAAGAGAATATTTTTACACAGTTGAGAGAACAGTGAAAAATTGTTACGCGATTTTAAAACGTAATAGAAATATTGCAAAATTTGTGAAAAACGTAATCGAAATGTTACGCGATTTTGAAAACACGAAAAAAAAATGTGGTGCGACTATGAAAACACGATAACATGATTTCACGAATGAATATACAGTAAGATTACTGTTGGATCAATGTGTGGACACTGTATGAGAAATTATGGGATTTACCTTTGATTGGTAATTGGTGCATTATACATGTATTGGAATGGTCCGATGGACTGGATATGGCTAATTGCCTAGGAGAAACGTACACCTCTTGAGTGGGTGCGATATGCATAGTATAAGTCACTTGTTAACCTTGGGGGCATCGGGGTGCGGGTTGCTTACATGGGTGGTTGGTAGCTCTTCTTCCCGTAATTTTGACCGTTGTAACACACCGATGATCCTGACCGAGACACTATTCTTAATCAAGATGTCGTAAAGACTATCGTGTATATGCTAGATGTGCAAATACAAATGAGAATTGTGGCACGTGGTCTGAGGCATTTGGTACCGGCAGCTTTTTCGGATCAATTTCTCTAACTTGAGTATTAGTTCCATAGAGTAGGACATTGAGTCTATGTGCACATGCATATTTATTGAGTATTAGTTATGATAATTGAACTGTTGAATACTGGGGTAATGTTAAGGGCATTATCGTAAATATTGAATATCTATTTCTAACTGAGAAATATTGGATGATGATGATGATAATAATGTGATAACATTATTGTAGTTGTTGTGTGATTTGAATAGTGATGATGGCATGATGGTAATTATTACTTTTACACTATGATGATGACATAATTGTAATTATGGAATGATATACTCTTTGTATTATCTCTGTGCTACTACGTTGGTATTGGCGTAGGTGATCTCACCTCTTTGTATGTATATTTGTGTACTGTATTTATATTTGGTAAAGACGTTGAGCAAGAAATTGTACAAGAAGGGGAAAAGGAACAACTTCATTCTGATAACGTGGAATTTTGATATTATGCGTCGAGGTCAAGTTTCTTCTGCACGTGCGTGCCTCAGCTCCACGGAGGAGCAGGAGCATGGAGAACTAGTCCCAATGAGAGGGGACTAATTTATGAGGGACATCTGACAGTAAACATTAGTAGGGTATTTCATGGGGATCCATTTTTCTCTGTAACTACTTTTGTGCATGTGAAATTTCTGCTGTCTATTAGGCGGCATTGGGATACCAGAAAATATGTCCCAACAGAAATTAGTATAGTGTCGTCAGCCCGGACACCTGTCCGTAGGGCTATGCGTCAAATCGGATTCCTACCCGCTGAAGAACCTGAGGAGGACCCGTCGGAGGGTTCTGCTGCTTAGATAGACTTGGGCAAGTCTAAAACTCTGTTCTGAACTATGTCTGTATATATTTAAGTGTGTACTACTTTTGAAACATGATCTGTATTGAAATAATCCTGACAGTATGTTAGTAATGTATGATGATGTACATTATGTGTGATGATGTATAATATTTTTTTAATTTTCGCTAAGTTTATTTTATCGTTATCATAGAAGAAAGAAAAAAAAATTTACAACTCGTATTTTTATCACAACATTTCAATTTATAACTTGGGGGTAATTTGGTAATTAAATTACATAAATGTGGCACCCTACAGTGGGTGTTACATTAGTTGGTATCAGAGCCCAAGTTAGAGTCTTTTGGGTTTGTGGTTAGGTCTGTCCTGTTTGTGTTGTGTGATTCTCTATTATTGTCTTTTGAAAAGAAACAATATTGCTTGAAGATTAACCTTACTTTCTTTGTGTTGTCTAGTTTGAGTAGAGAAAAGTAATGGCTGGACGAGGACGAGGACGTGTAAATACGCGAGCTGGAATGGAAAATGCTAGTGATGATAACCAGAACATGGCTGCAGCTGTAGCAGTAATGCAAAGAATGACTGAAGTGGTTGTACAGCAAAAGCAAAGGGCTAATGAGGACGTTCACAGTTTATCGGAGTTTCATAGGAACCATTACCGAGGTTTAATGGAGAGTTTGATCCAGAGATGGCTGATCTTTGGATCCAAGAACTTGAAAAGATATTTGATGGTATGGGATGTGCTGATGAACGGAAGCTTACGTTAGCAACGTTTGTGCTAGTAGGAGATGGTGAGCGCTAGTGGACAGGAGCCCGAAGACTGTTAGAAGCTGAAGGAAGGATTGTGACATGGCAACTTTTTAAGCAAAAATTTTTGGAGAAATATTTTCCAGCAAGTGTGAGGCACATGAAGGAAATGGAATTTCTGAGTTTAAGACAAGGGTTGATGTCAATAAGTGAGTATGCAGCAAAATTTGAAAGTTTGTCTCAGTTTTCGAGATATTTGCAGATGCACCCAGATGAGGACTGGAAGTACAGGAAATTTGAGGAAGGATTAAAGCTGAATATTAAGAGAGCAGTATCGATGTTGGAGATTAATCAATTTCCAACTTTGATTGAAAAATGTCACAAAGCTGAAGAGATTGATCATCAACGTGCTGCAAGGAATAAGAATTTTGGACCTGCAAGGTTCCAAAAAGGGAAGAATAATCAAGTAAATCGTTTTCAGCAAAAGCCATATGTGAAACCGGCAGGAGGTCAGAATAGGAAACAATTTGTGGGAGGAAGTTCTAGTGGCAATAAGGCAAGTCAAGCTGGGATTCCTATTCGATGTTTCAAGTGTGGGAAGGATCATCTCACGAAAGATTGTTAACATAAGGAAGTTGTTTGTTTTAGGTGTGGAAAGCATGGACATTTTTCCAAGGATTGTGACCAAATAAAGAAGGAACCCTCTGTGGGAAACGTTCGTACTGCAAGGCCATAGGCGGGTGGTCGTGTGTATACAATGAGTGGGGAGGAAGCCGCTAAATCTGAGGACTTGATAATGGAGGAGTGTGCTATTGAAGGTAATCCTTTAACCATACTCTATGATTCAGGAGCAACACATTCTTTTATTGCATGTGATAGTATGGAGCGTTTGGGTTTGACTGTGACTACATTGCCATATGATTTGAGTGTTGCTACTCCTACTGATAAGCCTGTGATAACTACAAAAGTATGTTTGAATTGCCCTGTATGTGTTAGGGATAGAATCTTTCACGTGGATTTGATTTGTTTGCCTCTTTCCAAGATTAATGTAATCTTAGGAATGGATTGGTTATCTTCTAACCATATCCTAATTGATTGTTCGAATAAGATGTTAGTATTTCATGAGACTAAAGATCCTAGATTCCTAACGGCAACTCAAGTAGAAGCTTGTCTGAAGGAAGGAGATCATGGGTCTCTATTGTTGTCTTCTTTAGAGGTTCAATGTGAAGATGTCTTGAAGGATATTTTCGTGGTTAATGAATTTCCTGAGGTATTTCCTGAAGATATACCTAGACTACCACCAGAAAGAGAAATTGAGTTTGCTATTGATTTAGTACCTGGAGCTAGACCTATATCTATTGCTCCCTATCGGATGTTGCCAGTAGAGTTGACATAGCTTAAGAAACAGCTGGAGGATTTGTTGGAAAAGTAATTCGTGAGACCTAGTGTGTCACCATGAGGAGCTCCAGTATTGTTGGTAATGAAGAAGGATGGAACTTCTCGTCTATGCGTAGACTATCGGCAGTTGAACAAGATTACGATTAAGAATAAATATCCACTTCCAAGGATTGATGATCCGATGGATCAATTGCGAGGAGCCGTAATATTTTCCAAGATTGATTTACGATCTAGGTATCACCAGATTCGTGTGAAAGTGGAAGATATTCCTAAAATTGCATTTCGGATGAGATATAGGCATTATGAATATCTTGTGATATCGTTTAGTGTGACTAATGCACCTGCCATATTCATGGACTTTATGAACAGAATTTTTCATTCGTACTTGGATAAGTTTGTTGTTGTCTTTATAGATGACATTTTGATTTATTCTCGTAGTCATGAGGAACATACTGAACATCTCAGAGTGGTTCTCCAGATTTTGAAAGAGAATAAGTTGTATGCCAAGTTGTGCAAATGTGAATTTTGGTTAAGCGAAGTTTAATTTTTAGGACATGTTATATCGGAGGAAGGAATTGAAGTTGATGCTTCAAAAGTGGAGACAGTTTTGGAATAGGAAAGACCAACGACTGTAACAAAAATTCGTATTTTTGTCGGATTAGCTGGTTACTATAGACGGTTCATTGAAGGATTTTCGAAGATAGCAGGACCTCTTACCTAACTTACACGGAAGAATCAACCGTTCGTGTGGACTGATGCATGCGAAGAAAGTTTTCAAGAGTTAAAGAGACGATTGACTACTTCACTGGTATTGATTCTACCTGATCCAAACGAACCTTTTGATGTATATTGTGATGCTTCATACCAAGGATTGGGTTGTGTACTTATGCAAAACCGTAAGGTGGTGGCTTATGCTTTAAGGCAGTTGAAAAATCATAAGAAGAATTATCCGACTCATGACTTGGAGTTGGCAGCTGTGGTGTTTGTGTTGAAAGTATGGATACATTTTCTTTATGGAGCAACGTTCACTGTTTTTAGTGATCATAAAAGTTTGAATTATTTGTTTGACCAAAAAGAGTTGAACATGAGACAAAGGCGTTGGTTAGAGTTTCTGAAGGATTATGACTTTCAGTTACAATATCATCCCAGAAAGGCGAATGTCGTAGCGGATGCGTTAAGTAGAAAAATGCTTAATGCTTCTGTTATGATGATCAAGGAGAAGGAACTGATAGAAGAATTTTGGGATATGCGTTTGTCGGTGAAACTTACGCCAGGAACAATGCGTGTAAACATGATCACCATTTCAAATGATTTGATGGATAGAATACGAGAAGGACAAAACAGTGACCAGTATCTGCAAGAAGCAAAAGAAGCTAAGAGCCAAGGAGCGGTGTTGGAATTTAGCGAAGGAGCTAATGGAATTTTGAAGTTTCAAGGAAGAGTTTGTGTACCTAATGATCCTGAACTTAGGAGATTGATTTTGGATGAAGCTCACAGGAGTAAGTTGAGTATGCATCCAGGAGCCACAAAGATGTACCAGGATTTAAAACAATTATATTGGTGGCAAGGAATGAAGAAAGATGTCGCTGAGTATGTATCATCCTGTTTAGTCTGTCAGAAGGCTAAGGTGGAACATCAAAGGCCTTCGGGAATGTTGCAACCTTTGCCTATTCTTGAGTGGAAATGGGATGACATAGCAATGGATTTTGTGACAAGACTACCAAAAACTTGGATAGGTCATGATTCTATTTGGGTAATTGTTGATCGGCTTACTAAGTTGGCGCACTTTTTATTGATTAATATTAATTACTCAATGGAAAAGTTGACCCAAGTGTACATCGGTGAAATCGTCAGACTTCATGGTGTACTAACCAGTATTATTTCGGATCGAGATCTAAAGTTTACATCGAGATTTTGGAACAGTCTACAAGAAGCAATGAGAACAAAATTATGTTTGAGTTCTGCTTACTATCCACAAACTGATGGTCAGTCAGAAAGGACGTTTTAATCGTTAGAAGACTTGTTGAGAGCATGTGTTTTGGAACAAACTGGAGGTTGGGATGAATTCTTACCATTGATAGAGTTCACGTACAACAACAGTTTTCATTCAAGCATAGGAATGGCACCCTATGAGGCATTGTATGGAAGACGGTGTAGAACACCATTATGTTGGTATCAAGATGGTGAGAGTGCTATTCTAGGACCAGAAATTATTCAACAGACAACTGAGAAAGTAAAGATGATTCAAGATAAGATGAAGATTACTCAAACTCGACAAAAGAACTATGCTGATAAAAGGAGAAAACCGCTTGAATTTGAGGAAGGTGACCATGTTTTTCTGCGAGTGACACCTATGACCGGAGTTGGACGAGTGCTTAAGTTTGAGAAGCTTACTCCAAGGTTTATTGGACCATATCAGATTTTACGTCGGATAGGTCCAGTGGCATATCAGATTGCATTACCACCATTTCTGTCAAATCTTCACGATGTATTTCATGTATCGTAACTACGGAAATATATTTTTGATCCTACACATGTTATCGAGCCAGATACAGTGCAATTGAAGGAAAATTTTACCTATGAAACATTTCCAGTTAAGATTGAAGATCGAAGGACAAAGCAACTTCGAGGTAAAGAAATTTCATTGGTTAAAATCGTTTGGAATGATGTAAACGGGGAAGCTACATGGGAACTGGAAGAAAAGATAAAAGAACAATATCTCTATTTATTCTGAGGGTGTGAAATCACGTTTACCAAGTTTCAAGGATGAAACTTTTATTAGAGGGGGAGAGTTGTAACACCCCAAACTTTCCTATTTATTAGACAGTAATTGTGACAGTTAATAGAATTCTACTAGTTAGTGATTTCTATGTACTGTAAAATTATTTTGAATATTCCGCCAGTACATTTGATTGTTTTGTGTGATTTACTCTGTGTCAGAAAAATAATAATTTTCGGGCCGGGAAAAAATTCTACGTAATTTAATTATTACTGAAAAGTCTTAATTATTTTACGTAATCTGATTTGATATTTGTGCTTTTTCTAATTTTTGTGATTTTATGGGTGATTATGAAATTTTTATATTACTCTGTTTGTTTTAGCATTATCCGTGGGCCATCTGTGGGCCCAGGGAGGTCATGTGTGGGCCCCACGTGAGTCCAGAAAAGTGAAAATTTTTCTATATTTAAAAAAAATTGTACTGTTTAGACGGAGACAAGGGATCTTACTAAACCTGAATCCGAAAATAGTTTTAAAAAATTTCTTTTACTTTGTTTTGTACTGTATTTAATTATCGGCCGATAAAAATACAGTAAAAATATTATTTGTAGGGTTATAGCAGATAAAAATAGAAATTTTACTACTTAGTCAACAATAGTGGTTATGATCACTTTATGACTGTGAATAACAACCATCGATTTAATTGACGGTGGAGATCGGTCTTATAGAATGGCTAGAACTATTTATAACCGTTGGATGAAGATTAAATCAAGGGTGGAGATTTAGTCTTATAAAATGGCTATGACCATTATTAACCGTTGGATGTAGATTTAATCAACGGTGGAGATAGATCATTTATGATCATTGGATATGGATTTAAATTAATGGTGGAGATTTGGTCTTCAAAAATGGCTATAACCATTTTGGACCCTTGGATGTAAAGTTTGAAGGAGTAATCTTGACCCTTCATTTTGGAGACACATTCAATGACTATGATTTCAAGGAAGAATGATCCAATGACCTAAATTAAGTCTTCTATCTATAAGCTAAACCTAGTAGCTATTTTAATCCAAACCATTAATTTAATTAAGGGTTAAGATGGCTTAAAATGGTGGCTATGAGATTTGTCACACTTTGATGAAGCAAGGAAGGGGGGACGATTTTTGGAGATGTAAAGGAGGGGGGACGATTTTGGTGAGTGAATGTGGAGCTAAAGCAAGTTTGAAGACCATTATGGATCACCTTGGTCATTATTGCATGAAAATTAACTTAGCAAAAATTTCTCTCCTTTCTCTCCCACCATAAGCTACGGCCATCACTCCAAGAACCACCTTCCATCACTCAATAATTCTAAACAACCACACTTCTTGAATCCTTACATCATTCTAGGAACCTTTGTAGTTTACACTAAGTTCTAAATCTTCCATCTTGAAAGACTTTTTCCTAAGAGCAAGTTTTAGGGTTTTGAAGTGAAGTGTAAGGAAACTTCATTTCTTCTCTTCTTTTTTATGTTCTAAACCATGTTTGATCTATGGTTCCTCTTATTCAAGCTTGATATACTAATTTCTTTGTGTTTGTTTTATGTTTAAGAAACTTTCGTTGGTGGAGATCTTGTTCAAAATACAAAGCAAGGAGCTTTTTGAGGATCTTCAAGAGGTAAAAGGGAGATCCATCTCACCAACCAAGTATGGTAGTGAGAGATGGTTTATTAATTTGATGGATAGTGAATCCATGTGAGGATTCATATCCATGGTCATATAATAATTTGTGTGTGTTATGTGCTTTGATTATTTATTTATGTTTGATATGATTTGTATGATTTTGCATGATTTTATTGCTTATATGGTATGCTTATAATTTGCATAAAGAAAATATGTTGAATATATTATGGTGGATGTATGTTGAAACAAGCAATTTTGGCTCCAAAGGCCAAGGGGAGGCTACGGTTTTTAGCTCCCAAAATTAGGGTTTATGTTGAAATTTTTCAAGAACAAGGGAATTAATTTTTGGTCCCTAAACTATGGTGAATTTCGGCCAAGACACCTCAAATTAGGTGTTCACAAATTAACATTTTTATGAATGATAAAATTGAATGATTAGAGAAGCAAGGAAAATAAACAAAGGGTTTAATTTTCAAGAAACAATGTACACAGTTTTGGAAGAGCATTTTTTTAATTTATTTTGTGTAAAAACAAGAATGGAACTTAGTTGATTTAGAAGAAAATATTTGATGGTTTCCAATGGCCATGTATATGGTTTGATGACTTAGAAAATGTTTTGATTATATGAAACAATGTAATTTACATACAAGGATTTTGGAAAGTGAATCAGAGTGTTTTGTCATTAAGAAAAATGGAATTTTCATAAATAAAAGAAAAGAGGGGTTGAAGGTGTTTTGAACCTCAAATTATTTTAAAGAGGATTAATTTTTAGAAGTGACTTAGAATTACAAAGAATACGTTGGTGACTTAAAATTTACTAACGTAAAACTCATTTATTGGGTTTTGGAGAGCGTTAGGAAATCTTAAGTTAGAAACATTAATTTAATTCAATGAAATGGTGTTTTATGGAAATACATGACGAAAAAGATTTCTCAAGTAGGAAATTGTAGGAAATAAAGTGGTGAGTTACATTATTTTGAGAAAAGCCAAATTGATGTTTTAAAAGTTGAGAAATATTTTACAAAGTGTAAAAATGGTAAAAAATGATTTACGTAACTTAAAAACGTGATTTTTAAGATACGCGATTTGAGAAACGTTAAAATATTTCTACGTGATTTGGAAAGCGTTTAAATATTTTACACGATTAAATTATTGTGAAAAAATCGCTATGCGATTGAAAAACGAAGAGAATATTTTTACACAGTTGAGAGAACGGTGAAAAATTGTTACGCGATTTTAAAACATAACAGAAATATTGTGAAATTTATGAAAAACGTAACCAAAATGTTATGCGATTCTGAAAACACGAAAAAAAATGTGGTGCAACTATGAAAACACGATAACATGATTTCACGAATGAATATACAGTAGGATTACTGTCGAATCAATGTGTGGACACTATATGAGAAATTATGGGATTTACCTTTGATTGGTAATTGGTGCATTATACATGCATTGGAATGGTCCGATGGACTGGATATGGCTAATTGCCTTGGAGAAACGTACACCTCTTGAGTGGGTACGATATGCGTAGTGTAAGTCACTTGTTGACCTTGGGGGCATCGGGGTGCGGGTTGCTTACATTGGTGGTTGGTAGCTCTTCTTCCCGTAAGTTTGACCGATGCAACACACCAATGATCCTGACTGAGACACTATTCTTAATCAAGATCTTGTAAAGACTGTCGTGCATATGCTAGATGTGCAAATACAAATGAGAATTATGGCACGTGGTCTGAGGCATTTGGTATCGACAGCTCTTTCGGATCAATTTCTCCGACTTGAGTATTAGCTCCATGAAGTAGAACATTGAGTCTATGTGCATATGCATATTTATTGAGTATTAGTTATGATAATTGAACTGTTGAATATTGTGGTAATATTGAGGGCATTATTGTAAATATTGAATATCTATTTCTAACTGAGAAATATTGGATGATGATGATGATAATAATATGATAGCATTATTGTAGTTGTTGTGTGATTTGAACAGTGATGATGGCATGATGGTAATTATTACTTTTACACTATAATGATGACATAATTATAATTATGGAATGATATACTCTTTGTATTATCTCTGTGCTACTATGTTGGTATTAGCGTAGGTGATCTCACCTCTTTGTATGTATATTTGTGTACTGTATTTATATTTAGTGAAGACGCTGAGCAAGAAATTGTACAAGTAGGGGAAGAGGAACAACTTCCTTCTGATAACGTGGAATTTTGATATTATAGCGTCGAGGTCAAGTTTCTTCGGGTACGTGCATCTGCAGTTCCACGGAGGAGCAGGAGCATGGAGAACTAGTCCCAATGAGAGGGAATTAATTTATGAGGGACATCTGATAGTAAACTTTAGTAGGAAATTTCATGGGGATCCATTTTTCTCTATAACTATTTTTGTGTATGTGGAATTTCTGCTGTCTATTAGGCGGCATTGGGATATCGAAAACTATGTCCCAATGGAAATTAGTATAGTGTCGTTAGCCCGGACACCTGTCCGTAGGGCTATGCGTCAAATCGGATTCCTACCCACTAAAGAACCTGAGGAGGACCCGTCGGAGGGTTCTGCTGCTTAGATAGACTTGGGCAAGTCTAAAACTCTGTTTTGAATTACATCTGTATATATTTAAGTGTGTACTACTTTTGAAACATGATCTGTATTTAAATAATCCTGACAGTATGTTAGTAATATATGATGATGTACATTATGTGTGATGATGTATAATATTTTTTTAATTTCTGCTAAGTTTATTTTATCGTTATCAAAGAAGAAAGAAAAAAAATTTTACAACTCGTATTTTTATCACAACATCTCAATTTATAACTTGGGGGTAATTTAGTAATTAAATAACATAAATGTGGCACCCTACGGTGGATGTTACAATACCTAAGAAGGGTGGGACAACAGTGATCAAAAATGAAAATAATGAGTTGATCCCCACTAGGACTGTGACTGGATGGAGGGTGTGCATCGATTTAGGAAGCTTAATGATGCCACAAAGAAGGATCATTTCCCTCTTCATTTCATTGACCAGATGTTGGAACGGTTGGCTGACCATGAGTATTACTGCTTTCTAGATGGATACTCTGACTATACTAGATTTCGGTCGCTCCTGAAGATCAGGAGAAGACTGCTTTTATATGCCCTTATGGAGTGTTTGCCTATAGAAGAATGTC
This sequence comes from Ormosia emarginata, assembly GCA_029884605.1. Classification (NCBI taxonomy): domain Eukaryota; kingdom Viridiplantae; phylum Streptophyta; class Magnoliopsida; order Fabales; family Fabaceae; genus Ormosia; species Ormosia emarginata. The sequence continues at coordinate 15,012,453 of JAQQTP010000059.1, read as the reverse complement.
ATTTGGACTTTGTAATGCACCAGCCACATTTAAAATGTGTATGATGTCCATTTTCTCCGATATGATTGAAAAATATATCAAAGTTTTTATGGATAACTTCTCTATCTTTGACTTTTCTTTTGATAATTGTTTGCATAACTTGTCATTAGTGTTGAAAAGATATGAAGAGTAAAATTTAGTTTTAAATTTGGAAAAATATCATTTCATGGTGAGAGAGGGAATTGTCTTAGGGCACCGTATTCTGTTAAAGGGATAGAGGTTGATCGTGCCAAGATTGAAGTTATTGAAAAACTTCCCCTTCCCACTAATGTAAAGGGCATTTGTAGTTTTTTAGGGCATGCTGGCTTGTACAAGAGATTCATAAAAGACTTTTCCAAAATTGTTAAACCTCTTAGTGATCTCCTTGTAAAAGATGTTCCGTTCAACTTTAATGATGCATGCACGTTAGCCTTTAACATTTTAAAGCATAAACTGACCACTGCACCAATTGTCGCTGCACCTGATTGGGATTTGCCATTTGAAATTATGTGTGATGCTAGTGATGCCGCTGTAGGTGCAGTTCTAGGCTAGAGGAAAAATAAGTTTTTGCATGTAATTTATTATGCGAGTTATGTTTTAAATGTTGCACAACTTAATTATGCAACTACTAAAGAAGAATTGTTAGTTGTTGCTTATACATTTGACAAATTTTGTTCTTACTTAATAGGTGCCAAGGTGATCATGTACATGGATCATGTCGCTATCTGGTATTTGTTCGCCAAGCAAGATTTGAAACCAAGACTTATCAGGTGGATCTTACTGCTCTAAGAATTTGACTTGGAGATAAGGGATAAGAAATAGACCAAGAACTCTGTGGCGGATCACTTGTCTCAGTTAGAAAGTGCAGAAGAAAGTGAAGAAAAAAGGTCAATCAATGACCAGTTCTGTGATGAGCAGCTATTGGCCATGACGAATCTGTCATGGTATGCAGATATAGCCAACTACAAACTAAGAAAAGTGGTACTAGAAGATTTTACTTCACAACAGCAGAAAAAGTTCCTTCATGAAGCTAAGTTTTATGTATGGGATGAACCATTCCTGTACAAAAGAGGTGTTGATCGACTGTTGAGGAGATGTGTAGCAAAAGAGGAACAAGAGCAAATTCTCTAGCATTGTCATGATTTCGGGTATTATGGGCATTTTAGAGGAGATAGGACAGTAGTGAAGGTCCTCCAATCTAGATTATTTTGGCAACCATTGTTCAAGGATGTATTCACATATGTCAGGAAGTGTGATAGGTGGCAATGGACCGGGAACATATAAAAAAGGAATGAGATGCCTCAAAATCCCATCTTAGAAGTTGAAGTATTTGACGTTTGGGGTATCAACTTCATGGGTCTTTTTCCCTCTTCATATTCTAAGGTATATATTTTGGTGGCTGTGGATTACGTTTCAAAATGGGTGGAAGCTGCAGTGTTCAGACCAATAATGCTAATGTAGTGATTGGGTTCTTGAAGAAGTAAATATTCTCAAGGTTTGGGGGTGCCCCAGGCCCTAATAAGTGATGAGGGTACCTATTTCCGTAATAGGAAGCTTGAGACTTTGTTGAGAAAATATAATGTTCATCATAGAGTCGCCATCCCCTATCACCTGCAGTCAAGCGGCCAAGTTGAGGTGTCCAACCGCCAATTGAAGCAAATCTTGGAGAAAACAATGAACTCTTCTAGGAAGGATTGGGCAATGAAGCTGGATGATACTCTTTGGGCATATAGAATAACCTTCAAGACCCTGATTGGCATGTCTCCATTTCAATTGGTCTATGGCAAAGTTTTCCATTTGCCTCTGGAGTTGGAGTACAAAGCACTATGGGCAACAAAGTATTTGAATTTCGATTTGGCCAAAGCGGGTGAGTCAAGAATCTTGCAGTTTCATGAACTTGAAGAATTCCAGAATTTTGCCTATGAAAATTCCAAAATCTATAAGAAAAACACAAAGAGATGGCATGACAAGAGGATTGTGCAAAAGGAGTTCCGGGAAGGGCAACTGGTACTTCTATTTAACTTGAGGCTTAAGCTATTTCTGGGAAAGCTAAAGTCTCGATGGTCGGAACCTTTTGAGATCAAGCGAGTTTTTCCTTACGGTGCATTGGAAGTGAATGATCCAAACTCGGATAGAATCTTCACGGTGAATAGTTAAAGACTCAAGGTCTACCATGGTGGAGATGTTGAGCGGCAGAGAATGACCATCTAGTTAATATCAACTTGAGAAGCAACATTAGGCTCGGGATGTTAAACAAGTGCTCTTGGGAGGCAACCCAAACTTGGTTTGGTTCCTTTCATTCTTGTTACATTTTTCTTCTCTTTTTATTAATAGTAGTTAGTGGCATTTGATTTTGTTTTCTTACCCCTTTTCATTAACTGAGGCTTGTTGAATTAGTTTAGAATGGAAAACAGGTGACAAGGGACTAGGAGGAGGAGCTTTTACTGAAGACTTAGAGCAGAAAACAGGTTTGCAGAAGGCTAGGAGTTTTTATTTCAGCGCCTAGGCGGCCATAGCACCAAATATTGACCTCTTTTCAGCCTACTTAGCACCTAGGCGCTATAAATAGAGCGCCTAGCCGCCCTTGGCACATATTTCTACCAGTTTCTGGCAAACCCACGCCTAGACACTGGTATTTAGTGTCTAAGTGTTAAAAAAAATAAAAAAAAAATTGAATTTTGATCACGCGCCTAGGCGCTCGCACCAGACTCTACGTTTTAAAACGTAGAGCTTCCCCCTTCCCATTCATTTTTTCCTATTTCCTAATTCTCCCTCTTCGCCCTTCAGCTCCCCTTTATCCGAACCCTACCCACTTCCATTCCCTCACTTTCCCTCTTCACTCTTTTCTTTTTCTCTCTCACTCTCATCTTCTCTATTGTAAACCACATCCTCTTCCCCCTTCGTTCTCCTTTCTGCGACCACCTACACACGTTCTCTCTCTCTTATTCCCTCACTCTCCATATCACCCACACATTCTCCTTCATTTTCCCTCTCTGCTTTCTTCCCTCGTGACCCACTCCCACATCTTTTCTCTCTTTTGATTTATGGAAATCAAGGTATGTCATTTTAATTTTCCTTCTCTTGATGCTTCATTTTACATGCCCTGGGTTCTCTAAATTTCTATTTTTTCAAGTTGCTTATGTTGAAATATTCTATTTTTTGAGTTGGGGTAAAAATGGGTCCATTGCATATCTAGGAAGAGGCGAACTTTGTATTTTGGTTTGGATATTGGGTGGGAGAAATGTTGAATGTATTGCTCTGTACATTTGCTTTGACTGTGAGTTATCTAGATTAATTGACAACTTCAAAAAATTGGGTGATTTGACCTGGATTTCATGATTTCAGTGGCATGTTCTGATTCTAGCCATAAATGAGTTTTACCTTCATTGAGTTAATGGGATTGTGCATGCCTGTATTGAGTAGGAGCAATCACAATGTTATCCATGTGTATGTTCTGATTTCATATGTTTGATGTTTGATATTGGTACTGTGGATTTGAAATGTGAAATGTTATCCTAGGCATACGCTAATTTGACTTGCATATTCTGATGGGTTATGAATTATTGGTTTATACACTCAGGCGGCTTTTGTTCATTCTTAGGTTCATGGCACCCAAACTCCAACCTAAGCGCAAACACGCCTCCCGGGCTGAAAGCTTATGTAGACAGGCAGTGTATAATGACAATCTCTTCCTCTCCGAGGAACACAAGAAGCACCTTAATAAAACTCTTAGTAATTGGGGGTTTGTGCCTGATTTGGGCATATTGTTAAACACTGGTGAATCTGATGAGATTTTTAACCAGATTTTGCGGCAAAATTAGTCCAAGTTATGCCAGGTACCGGAAGCTGGTTCTGCCTTTATTGTTAGGGAGTTTTATGCGAATGATTATCGGCATGAAGAGGATGAGCATCAGCAATATGTTTCCTATATCCGGGGCCACATCATTCCATTTGATGATGGAGTTATAGACAACTTCCTGGGGACCCCCACTGCTGTTGGGGATTGTGGGTACACAACTCTAAAGAAAGAGTCACTCGACGCCGATGAAGTTTTGAAAACTTTATGCCAACTAGGGGCCCAATGGGAGCTAGATACTCAGAACTTCCCTAAATTCATGAAGAAGTCAGATTTGCTGCCAATCCCGAAGGCTTGGTGCACATTCTCAGAGGCGGGCTTCTTTCTAAACTCCCACCATTAGGAGGTCACAAAGGATCGAGCCCTACTCCTCTATGTTATCGTTACTGGGCAATCGGTGGATGTGGGATTACTGATTTCCCATAACATCCATACATTGGACTAGAGTCAGACATGGAGGTCGCGACTGTGGTACCCCAGCCTCATCACTCAGTTATGCAAGGCAGCTGGGGTGGATACTGCTGGGGATGCCTCTATCAGGCCAACTCCAGCCGTGGACATAACTGTCATCAACCACTATCTGCAAGAGGATGATCCTAATCAAATACGCCCCGTAGTTCGCACTCACGCAACCCGACCCCCTCGTCAGAGACATGACCTATCCTTCATTGGAGTAGAGCATCGCCTCCGACGCATCGAGCGCTACATGGTCTAATCTAGCCAGGCTTTGGAAGGGATGCTGCGCAACCTAGTGATACAGTTGAATGTCGACCTAGATGCTCTAGGCATCATTCCACTCCCAGAGGAGGACTCACAAAGTGGGGGAGGAGCTAATGCAAATAGAGATGATAGTGAGGACAATGATGCTTGAGTATCCATGTAGATAGCCCATACACAGGACCTACGAGGGGGAGTCTCTCTTTTCCTTTTCTTATGTTTTTATTGTTTTGCATAGTCATTTTTAGTGTCATTTTCTTCGGTCAACTTTATGCATTCTGCATTGTTTTGGTTATTTTCTCTTTCCTTTTTCTTATTTTTTGTTAATTGTTTCGGGCCACTTCTCGAGTGCTTGGGGACAAGCATGAGAGTAAGTTTGGGGGAGAAGTTTCGTTTTTCATACCATAAACAATGTTTGTTTGAATTACCCCTATTTTTGTTGATCCATATTTCTGTTCTTTGCAAGTTTCTTTCATGTTTAAAATAATTAAAAAATATATATAGAAAAGCCCAAACCTGAATCTGGAATTGTGATGGAATCAATCAACTTGCACACCTATCTGTGGAACCTGAAAATTGGGTAATCTTATTGCTTGAATCTCATTAGAAATGGTTTCATATCATACATACATGAATCTTGTTGCTTGGTTATTAATGAATTGATGCCATTTTTGTGATTAGTCTGCATTCATTGTCCTGGGTAGGAGTATTGAGCCTCTAACATGATTTTATTACTGAGGAGACACTTTTGAGGCTTTACTTTCCTAAATTTGCCTGATTCTCTGATGCTCTCTTGATTTGCACAATGTTCCAACATGATAAAGACATTTTATTTGTTAAGCCAGTAGCCAAAAGCCAACCTAATGATCATATCTTTTGTATTGCCTCTTTAGCCTAATGATCATCTTTCTTTGTTAAACCCTTCTAATTGAGCCTAGCCGCATAAGTAACATCTAACCCACCTGAAGAGGCTAGGTGAGCATTGGAATTAATATATCAATGAGTTAACAAGAAATTAAGTTTGGAGTGGGATGATTTTATGTTGGGTTGATTGTTCAATTTGAAATCTAAGAAAGCATGAAAAAGAGTTGACTTGTTGAATAGGTACCCCTTTGAGACCGATGGGTTACTGGGGAAATACTTGACACAATGATCAGGTATCGCTTTGAGACCATGTAGGTTACTGAAAAATTTAAAAAGAAAAAAAAGGGAAGAGAGAATTTAAAAGCTACGAGATTTGTGAGTTGAATATTTGTTAGAAGTACCAATGCTCACTTGCTCTCTAAGATAGCAGTTTACATGTTCATTTTATCTACCTTGTACCTTGGCACCAATGCAGCCTTGAATTAAGTCCTTATGATTGTTACATTGTGTGAATCATGAGCTTGTATGTTTAAGATGAAAATCAAATTCATAGGGGTTGGGCTCAAATTGTGTTGACTGAGAGAAACACAAGCCCAAATACTAGAGAAAATGAGTGAGCATCTACCTAAATGAGAGATTAACAAAGCAAATCACTTTACATGCATTAGTTGCCAAATCCATTAACTTCCAAGTTATGATTGATCAGTGTATTTTGGTATGACTCCAACTTCTCATTTCCTTTGAACTTCAAGTTGCATAATTGATGGTTAAACTCTTAGGATTGTTTGGATGGTTGCTTTTCCTATTGCATTGATATTTATGGCTTGTGGGACACACTTATTTCCTTTCCATCAGTTAGCATAGAGTTGGTGACTATTGTGTTTTCTTTTCTCTGGTTCTATTTTTGTTTGAGGACAAGCAAAGTTTTAAGTTTAGAAGTAAAATACAGTCTTTTAACTAATTTTACATGAATGATAGCGTGTTATAAGTTGCATGCTTAAGCCAATCCAGTAATCTCTCTTGAAATCCTTTCAAGGAGACAAACATTTCCTTTGCAGGCCTGGACATCATGAGTTGACAGCATCGAGAATGCCAATCAGCATCACTTGTAATAGCCTCCATGTTTTCAAGCTCAACCATCACTTCACCAATAAATGCACCAGGTACTATGAGTGCATTTACAACATGTGAGTGTGACTCAGATGCAGATATAATTCTACTTATTGCATTAGCTATCATTTTTTAGGCTGGAACTTTGACCCATTTTTTTACTTTTACTCATTTCACTAGGTCCAACCATATTCCTCTTCCCATTGTTGTTTTGGCTACTATTTTCTTGGTAAATGCTTAAATTTATATGTCAGAATTCAACACTAACTCCAACACTAATTCGAACACTAGCACCTGCACTATCATCAAAAGATTCTTCACTACTCCCCTAATCTTCCTCTAGATTGACACCACTCTCAAAGCATAGACGGTATCCATCATCATATTCATTTATTCCATTAGGTAATATCTCTGATGTGGGTGTCCAAGCAAATTTTTCAGTTATCATCACATCCTTGAACAATATGGTTAATTCATTGGCAAAAAGAAGCCCTTTGTATCTGAATTTTCCATAATCAAGATTTTCTCACATATATACAACTTATCAACATAACACATTAAACAAAATAAATCTAAAATTTTTAACTTCATATTTATTTACTACATACAAATTGTCTTTTCTCCCACCACTCATCTGGTGCATCTACAATATTCTTTGCACTGTCTCATCCTAAACCTGTCTCTTTGGCAAACAACTTGTACCATAGTCCCCACTCTTTCTTAAGGTTATCTCATTTGTGCCTTAACTGTATCTTATCATATTGCTTTCCACTTCTCTCATTAAATTGGAACATAACAACTTTTCACCCTTTCTTTGTAAGGGTGGTTGTACTGTGTTCCCCCTTATAGACTTGGTCCAAACATGCTTGGATAAAATGTTCAGTTGTCTTTGGATCCCATGTAGCCATTGGCTTATGAGCTTTGATTTGTCGATTATTTCTATATCTTGAGTGTCTTATGTTTGATCTAATTGGATTTCATATATGTTTAATTGTTAACTTTTAGCTAAAGTTTCTAGATATGAAGTTTAATTAGATCTTTATTCTGAAACTATGCTTAAGTGTGTTTATAAGTACTTATAATTGCATTATGTTTTTCAGGAGATCAATATCATCCCTAGAAGCAAAGAGAAAAGAGAATATGTGAAGAATTATGGCTGAATATGAAGAAATTAAGTGACACAACCCATGTCCCAAAACATGGGGTTGGCCATGTCCTTCTCTGGTACTTCAACAGGATGTTGCACTGGGATTGACCAACAACATGGCCCATGTCCCCAGACACGGGGTAAGCCGTGTCCTTCTCTGGTATAACAATTCAAGCCAATTTTGAGTGTGCCCAAAGACATGGCCTGTGTCCTCAGACATAGGGTAGGTCGTGTTCCTCTCTGACTTCTAATTTTGCTGAAATTATGCTGACAGATCCTGACATGGGGTAGGTCGTGTCAAATGACACGGCCCGTGTCGTCGCATCAGGAAATCAGTTTTGAATTTGGAAGATGAGATATGTATCAAAAGTTATAAATAAGTTTGCCTAGGGTCCCAAAAAAGATATCTCTGGACTAGAAGCCATTAAGGAACTGAAGAGAATATGAAGAACAAGAAAGAGGAAGATTCGATCAACGATTGGAGACTCGGATTCGAGCGATTGGAGACTCAGATTCGAGCGATCAGAGATCAATCAACCTCAAACCTTAGAAACTAGTTTGATCTTTAGTTTTCTTTTCCTCTTTTATTCTGGATGATGTTTTTCTCTTGTTATTCTTTTGATTTTGAATTCGCAATGTGCGGCTAAACTCCTTATTTGATTAAGGGAGAATGAAACTCTAGTTTTGATTATGTGAACCTTGCATATCTCTTTACATTAATTCAATTGAGTTTTTATTCATATGTTTCTGATCTTAATTTGGTATAAAGGTCTTTATACTTTCTGTCAATTTCAAAAGTGATAAAACTAGGATTGTTATGTGCAGTTGCGGTGGTAGGGCTAGTGAAACATATTATCTAAGTAATTTAATCATGATATGTGATTAGATCTTAGTGTGATTGATTTTTTAATTCTTAATGCAATCATTAGGTAGGTGTAAGAGTGACTGCTTTATGACTAACTAGTGATTAGGATTTAATTTGAGCGGTTGCTGAATTAAATAAAACTTAAGAAAAATATGAGATTTATCTCACAATCACATAAAAGCATAAGTAGTTATATTAGTATAAGGGGAATGTAAGTTAGCATAATCATATAAATCTAGTGGTGGATTCCATCTCTCAACCATTGTCTTTAAATTAGTAATTCAAATTGTGTTTACTGATATTACTTTAGATTCAATTTCTAATTTTAGTTTTAACAAACAAAACCCCTTTTTTTTAATCTTTACTATTTTTGAAAGTTTAAAATTAGGAATCAATCTATAGTATTAATTGAATTAGTTCTCTATGGATCGACCTATGCTAACTACAACTGGTTGCAAAGTTTTTATATTTTTGGTGGAACTTGACAACTGATTTTCATTCTAAAATTTAATCACAATCCACATCACACTAAGCTTCATTATCTATTGAAAGGGGTTTCTACAATGTCTTTTCTCTTGTTGTTGCTCATTGATCTATTACAAAATAAAGACTAAAAGTGTTATATTTTCTTTCAACATATTTTAGACCACATATAAACATATTTTTACACTTTCACAAGTTCCACACCATATTTTCAACATATTGACACAAAGACTAGGTGAAGGTGGTCTTGCATTGCTATGCTAACATTATCATGAGACAGGGTATAAGGCAAAGAGTAGCTGTGAAATGAATATTACTCATTAAACTAATAAATATTCCTAATTCAAAAATAACTCAAGACCAAGATACAGGAAGCACAAAAAAATAGTGAAACTCAAATGGATCAACCCACAAATCAGATTAAGAAAAGCATTTTAACCATCGGCTGTCATTTTACAATCATATCTAAAAATAAGAACATATAATTTTTAAGAATCAACACTTTGTCCAATTAACTAAACCACAAAACTCAGATTCATCTCTTTCCAATTTATTTTGTCTAATTTTCAAATATTTTGTTGTGCTCAAACTCATCTCTTTGGAATCACCTACACCAAATTAGAAGGTCAATTTTTTTGCATTAATTAGAAACACAAAATTCCTAGATCGATTTGATATCATGATTAACTTTCATACGTGAGATTGCCCTGTGTGTTTATTTGACTAGTGACTACACTAACTCATTTAATGAGATCGAATTTGAATTTGAATTTGAATTATAATTGTCTGTGGATTCCTTGGTGAAGCAAGCATATGAAAAATGGAACCAAGTTGTAGAATATGATGGCAAAGTTTTGAATTCTCTTACTAATACCAAAACAGGATCAAGATCAATAGCCACGCATCATAACTATGTCCAAGAGCAGCAGTATATACTTCACCAAAGCATAGGCTGTTGTATATCTCATCTGAACCAAGCCAATATTTGTAATTAACAAATAATTAATCATCATATTCTGATTTGACTGATTATCCATTTGGTAGATCAGATAATTAAATGGTAAGGACATTGTTAAATAACTCTCAAGTAGCATTGTCAGGCAAGATGATTTACAAATCAGGTAAAAATCCTGCAGTTAAAGGTACATATTTTCCTGGAGACTAGTCTAGGCAAATAAATGGGCAAGGATTAGAAGAGATTGTTGCAGAAGAACTTCGTCTTAGGAGTTCAGAGATGTTAGAGAGTGATGACATGCAGAGGTTACTTAAGATAATTAATGCATGAGTCAACATGACAACTAATTTTGGTCAATCTAATGAGGGTTGTTACAATTATAACCTGCAATATAAGCCTTAGATGTATCATTCATTCAGTGAGGATCATAGAAGTTCTTCAGGGAGGGTTGTTGTTGGGTGGCTTAAGCTTAAAGCTGCTTTAAGGTGGGGCATATTTATAAAAAAAAAAAAAGCTGCAAAAAGGAGAGCACAGCTTACTAAGTTGAATTGAGTTAAATGCTTGAGAGTTGGACTTTTTCAACTCATTTCAATCTATATTGCGCATGGAATATTACATAAGCAAACTGTTTCATAGCATAGAGCCATAGAGGACTTGAGAAAAGTTGTAAAAATATGGCATTTTGAAGTTTTCAATAGAGGGTTGAAGGTGAAACTGTTGCATAATGTGCTAACAAATTCAAAGCTGCAACCAAGGACATGTTTACAATTAAAACAAACCATGATTTTCACTGAGATTAAATTTTAGGTAATGCACTATCTTGCAACAAGGTTTCTCTCTTATCATGGTGTTTTTCCATTATTATTGTGTAAGTTGATTATGATCTATAATTTTGCTTTTTCTTTCCCTGATCAGAAATTTGTATCTAATGTTTCTTGTTTTTCATTATTTTCTGATAGTGTATCATAGAAATAATGTTTGTGAACGCATCCCATATGTAATAAAATAAACTGGAAGTTGAGAGGTATAGGAAATTTCTATTCATATGAGGGAAATATAATTGCTTACAACATGGAAAACCAAGTTTTATTGGTCTTGATAAAGTTCATGCTCATGCATATTTTACCTTCCTCAAACTGGATTTTCCCTAGTTATCACTACTTTGTATGACACTATTCTATGGATAAGGTAGAATCTTCACTTGTTTTTTTGCCCATTCAAATCATTTTGACCTAACTCAAGGAATTGAGGAGGCTGTAGACTCTAATCTAACAGAAAAATTGGAATATATAATTAAATCATTCTTTTTGTTGTGACAATTTATGAGTTAAGTCTATCCCTGAAGTAATAAACAACCTTCTAGCCTGCCTAGAACAGTGGCTTAATTGGAGTGAATTTTCTTTTCTCTTCAAGTAGAGCAACAGATACTCACAAAGGCCACCTGTTGGAGCTGCAAAGTCATTAAAAATGGATGCATCACAGAGGCCACCTATTGTAGAGGTATTTGCAAAGCTCAAGGAAGCTTATAGTATTCAGCTCAGATTCCTTGAATCTTGTCAAAATGAGAATTGATGCAGTTATATAGATCAACTATTGTTGAGTGCCAAAACAAGTTGGATTCCCACAGCAATGGTTCAAGCATTTTGTCAAGCATGGAATAAGTAACCAAAACAAGAACAAAGTTTAAGTATTCAAGTTAATATAGAGGAAGATAATCATGATAAAGCATCAAAACCTAAATCCCCTTAGAAAATCGAGACCATTCCCCTATCAAAACCCATAATTTTCATCAGGATTTCTCAACCAAATTGACATACATGGATCATCACGCAACTAAAGAAGATGAAGAACATGATACAAGCTTAGAACAACAAGCTTGTACCAGGACTGACGAGCAGCGACGGTGAGCCAATGACTGACGAGGACGCACCTGGAGCAGCTAGCGATGCAATACAAACGAGAGACAGAGACCAGACTTCAAGCTGAAATGAACTTGAAATTATGAAGAAGACAGAGAGAATGGAAGGTTAAAAATGTCTTAAGGTAGTTGGGAATTAAATTTTCCCATTCAATTCTCCCAACGAACAAAAATTTTAACACAAAAGCAAGATATTTTTGCTTTTCTACAAACAGGAGTTAGAGGGAGGAAGTGTGTTGAAGCAAAGGAAAATAAAAAAAATACAAACGAAAATCCACCACCATTTGAGGAGGATGAATGAACGTTTGCAACAATAAACACCAAATCAAACACACATTTTCTCGGTTGATTTTACGATGAACCCTCTCAAGTTATGAAGTATGAATGCATCGTTGATGTTACTTATTATTAGAAGTAGCCTCTCAATAATAATCAGTAAACAACTCAGTAAAATTAAATTAAAAAAAATAAACAACTCTGCGATGACCTTTGTCTAAAAACTATCCCCATCCCTTCCAAAACTATTTCCTTAATAACAAAAGTAACACCCAAAATGTAAGGCACCATAGTCCATTACTTGTCTCTAAGCTATCTCTTTCTAGATGAACACCAACATACATGGGGGAACCTTTGCTATTAGGTACAATTTCAATCCTTGCTCATAAAGTACAATATTTTCTTATAAAGTTTCAATTTGTATATGGGTCGAACTAGTTCTGTTGAGAAGGAGAGTGGATATGTTGACAATATTTTCCCATAAAGTTTCAATCCCATGAAGTGAATTTGTTGAGAATGAGAGTGGAAAATGGAGCTCCTATCAGTGTGTGGGTCGAATAGGTTTTGTGATACCTATTGCTTCTTCATTGGCTCTATAAAGTTTCAATCTTTATCTTTGATTTTGAATGTTTATCATGTTTTTTATTCTGGGTTTTTTATTGTTATTGGGTTTGAATTGGACCAAAGAAGTGAATTTGTTCAGAAGGAGAGTGGAAAATGGAGCTCTTATCAGTATGTGGGTTGAACCAGTTCTATGATACATACTACTTCTTCATTGGCTAGAAGTCTGGAACTGAGGTGAGTGTGGATGAAATAAGATCTGCAGTTGCGGCTTCTTATTCAGGTTACTAACCCCTTCCTTTTATGGGGCTTTGGTTAATTGGCACACTAGAGTCTGATCCTACAGGTGGGTGTTTTTGTTATTTCTGATTCTTCATTTCAATTATGATGATTGGTTTTGATCTTGTTTCATATTTTCATTTGGTGGAGTATACAGGTTCGATTTGGGGGATTTGATGAGGTTCTTGGTGGGAAGTGGTTTTGGAAGAGATGGATTAGTTTTTCTAACACGATGGCCATCAAAGATAAGTGGATCTGGAAGTGACTTGATGAGTGACACAGTTTATTGGTAATACACCTCAACCATTAATTAATTTTTGATACGGTTGTTATTCAGGATGTGTTGACGCACCCCAAATGAATAGGGTGCATCATAGACAGAGTCATGTTTCTTAGTATGTTTGTCGTGTTGAGTTATAAGGAGAAAGCTATTATGACCTATTTTGTTTGGATTCATAGATGAATTAATTTTTTTATTTGACAGTATTTATATACAGATCTAGGTATTTATAAAAATTACTAGTTAAAATTTATAAGTTTTTGATATGTACAATTATTTATAAAAAAAATAATTTGATTAAATTTTTTGTACGAATTTAAGTATTATTAGATGAATTTAATATTTTAATTTCAACTATTGATTTATTTTAATAATAAATTAATGACTAATTTATACTTAATTTTTTCATGAATCACTCTAAAAATGATCCATATTAGAATTCTCGGAATTATAATATCTTCTGAAGAGCTTTTCAAGAGTATTGGCTTTTGGAATATACTGTGAGATTTGACAAACACTCCTCAAAGCACTTTGAATAATCAAAATAACCGAATAAATTTATAATAATAATAATAGTAGTCATTAACAGCAAAGGGCTGACTAGTAATAATGATAGATGAGCATGTTATGTGCGGTAAGTATAAAGTTACATGTTCAAATGTCAATTTCTTAAAGCACACCATGAAAAATATCTTTTTAAATTCTTTAGTCGGATGACCTGCTTTTGACTAAATCAAAAAGATAAATTAGTTGATGTGTGTACAAATAAATTTAAATATCACTTAATCACAATAAAAAAATACTTATTTTATGTAAAAAATAAATTACATACCGCTTATGTTTAATAATTTTTTAAAAGTTTGTATGGTACTTCTGATTCGTGTCTTCGTGATAGTGCCCTTCTTCAATTTAATATTTAAAATTAATTCAATTTACATGTGTTTGTAATTATAAATATATAATTACATTTAGCTCGTAGGAGTTGTTCTAGTTTAATTAAAGGTCTACCTGACTTAAAACATTAGTTTTTTATCTTTAAATGAGAGTAACATTTGAGAAAAAAATTCAATATATATATATATATATATATATATATATATATATATATATATATATATATAATTTTTAAAAGTTTGTATGGTACTTCTGATTCGTGTCTTCGTGATAGTGCCCTTCTTCAATTTAATATTTAAAATTAATTCAATTTACATGTGTTTGTAATTATAAATATATAATTACATTTAGCTCGTAGGAGTTGTTCTAGTTTAATTAAAGGTCTACCTGACTTAAAAGATTAGTTTTTTATCTTTAAATGAGAGTAACATTTGAGAAAAAAATTCAATATATATATATATATATGAGGAGGGATCGACTTACATCAAAAAAGTTTTTTTGACTTACTGGCTTATTTTGTCATTAGATTCACTTTCATTTAATGGTTGAGATTATTTTATTAAAAATAACTATTAGATGAAAGTGGATCTAATGATTAAAAATGAGTGTAAGTCAAAAAAAATTTATATTGGTGTAAGTTGATACTCCTTCTATATATATATAAATTTTTTTAAAAGTTTGTATGGTACTTCTGATTCGTGTCTTTGTGATAGTGCCCTTCTTCAATTTAATATTTAAAATTAATTCAATTTACATGTGTTTGTAATTATAAATATATAATTACATTTAGCTCGTAGTAGTTGTTCTAATTTAATTAAAGGTCTACCTGACTTAAAAGATTAGTTTTTTATCTTTAAATGAGAGTAACATTTGAGAGAAAAATTCAAAATATATATATATATATAGTAAAGTTGTCAATTAAATCTATTTAATTTGACGCGAAATACAAAGTTTTTTTTCCCGATTTGCACAACTCGTCGTTGAAATGCTGAATAAGCATCTAAATTTTTTTTTTTTACCAAACAAAAAAAGTATCTACAAATTTCTGCACTGAGATATATGGTTGGGTGGGGGCTCAGCTTTTTAAAACTCTATCGTGTGTGAGAGTTGTGTCGGTTTGCACACATGGTGGTTGGCAAAAGCGTTGTTTTGCGTCCCTCCTGGCTGTTCGGACCACACCGGATCCAGATTGCACAGCATGAAAGATTCCTTGCAAATCTGAGTCTAAGAAAAATTTTAAGAGAACTGGACATTTGCAACCTAAAGAGAGAAGAGCAAGAAAGTAATTAAAGAGTGGTGAGAAGAGCGAGAAACGTCCTTCTTCTCCGTCCTCAGCCGAGGAGCACAAAGAAGATCTTAAGGGGGACTCAATATCTTGTGAGGAAGTAGAGATTACTAAATAACCATGTTCCGAGTATTGACCGAATCTATATTGCTTAGAAGATGACCTTACTCTTGTTCCCGAACAGGCGTGTCAAGATGTCTAAGAAACCAGGCTAGTCAGTCAACACAAGGATCGTATGACAAATCTAAAGCAAATAGTACGTATTAGGTTAAAAGAATGGAATATGCCTTAGATCGTCAGGCCGGCTTATATAGATGTTCTGAACCCCGACCAACTGGAACTCCCGCCGTTTAAGACATTCAAAGTCCGAACGTTGGGATTCAGTTACAATCTATTCACTAAACGCCGGATTAATTCATAGTCGTTGATTAATTACTTAAGTCGGCAAGTGACTGTTACCAATGTATTTGCCCGTTATACATCGGTCGGATATATTCCTAAGTATGAAGTCGGGGCCGGATTCTGCCAAGCCTGCTATTATGTTGGGCCTACCACTATATCGGACTTACTTTATCGGAGCCAGAATGGTCCACAACCCCCTAGCTCGGCCATATAAAAGAGATGAGCCGAGCTATAAGAGACCCGATTAAACGAATACAAAATGCTCCACAGCCCCCTAGCTCGGCCATATAGAAAAGATGAGGCCAAGCTATAAGAGACCCGATCCAAAACGCCGAATGGAAAAAATGATTCGGCCGAAAGAGCCAAATAATAATATAGAACAGACATTTTAAAGACTAATCGTCTTCAATATCAAGCGGAAAAATCATTTTACCGACTTTGGTCGATTACTAGAAACCAAAAAGACAAACTTAGCTTCCTGCAACCCTACTTTGCTCAGGTACATTAGGACTCTTTGTTCAAGATGCTTCGTGTAACCCGTAGTTGGCTCAGAGGTGAAAAGACGTGTGTCACATGTGATTCATCTATTACTCAAGTGTCAGTTTCATTATTGCACAATTAAAGCAATTGCACCAGTAACCGCCGTGCAACTGTTGATCTTCGCTGAAACGGCCTTCCAACCGTTGATCTTGGCTAGGATGGATCGTGGGCGCAAGATTCATCTGACGGGTGAGAACACAACTTTTTGTTTCTCTTGACTTTATTACCCTTGATTTGTGGCGGCCTAGCCTTTATTTAAAAAAGCCCTTCTTCCACTTCCTTCTCATTACTCTTCCAAGTCCAACCGTTAGCTTCTTCTCAAAAAACACTTCACATTTCATCTCCCTCTGTATTGCTTCCTTTTCCAGAACATTTCATTGTTGTGCCTTCCTCCATTCTGGAATCCTTCTTCATTCGCTCATCAAATGTATTTAATCAAGTTCTTGGGCCCTTCACTATCTCTTCACCAAGTTCCACTGCAATGAAGCTTTTCGCATTTCGCCTTCCAAAAACAGGTACTTCTCTCACCTTTCCCTTTCACTCTCTGTAAATTGCCTCAATTTAGGATTTAGGACCGTAAGTAGTAACATGTCCGTTAGAAGCGATAATAGTGGTAGTGAGTCTGTAGAGATTCTGGGTGAATCTCCGGTGGGCGTTTCCAGTCAACATACAACGGGCCCACCCACTGACAAAGGAAAAAACCCAACCGACGAAGGAACGCCCAATCTTAAAGGTCGGCCGTCACCTCCAAAATCAGAAGAGGAGTACAACTGGGTTAAATCCGCTATTAAAAATTATTGCTCGGATTTTAATTCGGCCGAAAGCACACACATCCTCCAAAGATGTATAGTGATGGCATCTAATGGAGACGAGACCAAATTCGTGTGCCGACATTGCCGACCTGAAGAGAGGATTTTTATGTCTCCAGGTGAGAATGACGACCTAGGTTGGATTTATGTATATGAAACCTTCTTCACCCGCCTCGGCCTCTGTCTACCCTTCTCGGATTTTCAATGTAAAATCCTGACTAAGTTAAACGTCGCGCCTACCCAACTTCATCCAAATAGCTGGGCATTCGTCAAAGCTTTCGAAGTACTATTTCTGTTTATAGGTCGGGAACCTAGTATCGGGGTGTTCTTTTCCCTTTTTCAATGCAAGGGGGTTGGTAAAGGGGGTTGGGTATCAATTAATAGTCACCCCCGTAGAAGATTATTTTCTGCTTTAGACTCCTCGTACAAGAATTTTAAAAATAAGTTTTTTCGGGTAAGTTCTGCTCCGACCGATCTTTCATTCTTCTTGGACGAATATGGGATAGAAAAATTCCCTTTATACTGGCGTGCAAACCCGACTTCCATACTGGATATGGAGTATAGAAGATTACCACCCGAAGACCGAATATTGGTTGACTTTTTGGAAGAAGCTTCAGTGCTGGATACTGTTTCCTTGGTAAAGTTTGGAAACAATCCAACCGAATTACAAAAAATAATGCGTAAGTCTTATTTATTCTTACTATTTTGCCGATATTAGATCTCTACTAATGTATTTTAACTACTTTAATTTCTTTTCAGAAAAAATGGCTCCTAAGATAACTGTTCATGAAATGTAACGAAGACTAAAGAAATTGAAGAACGAAGGAACCTCGGTGGTAGGAAATGTTGATGACACCATTTCCTGACCTGAACCTATACCTGTTAATCCTCGACCAGAATCTTCGGATACCAACTCGGATCCGATGATTCGAAAAAGACGTCGGTCGGAAGTCCAAGAGCAAAGTATGAAACAACCTGCTTTAACCTCAGTAGGCGAAGACTCTTCGCAGAACTCGGGTTTAAAAACGGCCTTCGAGGGGTTAAGCGTTTTTGCGGTTGGAAAAGACAAGTCTTCACTATGGTCGGCCACTTTTCCCTTCGAGTCTTTGATAGATAGTCATATTTCTCTTCCGGATGACAAGGAACGCAAAGACAAGATCGGTGATATTGGGCTTATACGATGGGCCGAAGTACAACTTCTTCGGTCCATTAGTGTACTTCGGTCGGCCGAGGCTGAAGTAGCAGAAACAAAAAAAAAAGTGTCATCCAACAACCTTCTTTTTCATTCGAAAATGGAAAAAGCCACGAAGGCTCATCATGCTGAAGTCTTCAATCTGAAAAATGAAATAGAAGTTTTAAAAGTAAAGGCACACCGAATCGATTCTCTTGAATCTTCGGTAAAGCTTCTGGAGGAAGAAAAGAAAAACTTTGAAGAAAGCTTGTCGGCCGCCCTAAAGGATAAGGAGGAGTCTGACCGAGCTCTTAAAGAAGCCTTGGAAGAGAAAAGTAAGCTGTTTGCTGAGTTGGAGGGATTGAAAGATGAAATTACTAACCAAAGAGTCGCTGGCTTCGATACCTGCCTCCAAAAGTCGTTCGAAGTTCGACGAACCCCTTGACATTTACCTGCTCTCCTGAGAACACGATCAAAGTTCCATTGAATGGAGTTAAATCGTCTTCTGACATCTGCAATCTTCG
Source organism: Ormosia emarginata (assembly GCA_029884605.1). NCBI lineage: Eukaryota > Viridiplantae > Streptophyta > Magnoliopsida > Fabales > Fabaceae > Ormosia > Ormosia emarginata. The sequence goes on along the minus strand of JAQQTP010000059.1, from coordinate 14,993,499 downwards.
AAGCGTGGACATGTAAAGAACATTAGCCGAACTTCCTTGATCAACCAGAACTTTCTTGATTTGAAAGTTCCCTGCTATAACGAATATAACCATCGGATCATCCAGGTTTTCATCCAACCTAGCGTAATCACTGCTTGAAAAAGAGATGACCGGTCCATCATCGAATTGTTTGTGCTGCACTAGAGAAAGGTAGCTTACCGACATTACTGCTTAGAGATGTCGTTTCCGAGATGAATTGAAGCTCCCTCCACCGGCAAATCCCCCTGCAATTGAGTCAATGATCCCTCTGATGGGTTAGTCTCGGTTACCGAAACTCGTGTCCACTGCCTTTTTCTTCAAGTCCGGGCTTAGCCCCCTTCGGTTGGATTGATCTCCTTCTTTTGCCTCCCTGCTCCGACTTCTGTGACGATAAACATATTTTCCTAGATGCCCCTCCCGAATAAGTTGCTCGATCCTATTTTTCAAGCTGATGCACTCCTCGGTGGTATGTCCGAAAGTTTTATGGAACTCACACCTTTTACTTTTATCAACGTCAGGTGGTGTCTTTCGATGTCCGGCATTTCTTGGGAGACGGATCAGACCCGTGTTGTATATTTCCCAGAATATCCGATCTCGACGAGAATTTAACGGAGTGTATTCATTGAACCAAGGTTGTACTCTATCCGTTATTGCACACACATTTTCATATGTTCGATCATTCCTTTGTAAGTGTCTGCCTCTTATTTCCGATCCTCGTCCGTTATATGGTCGGTCATGACTACTTTGTTTGATAGAAATATTAGGATTATTTTTTCCCCTGCGTTCCGGTTCGAAAAAATGTTGCTCCATTTGCTTCCTGGCGAGAGCGATTTCTTCCATGTTGATGTATCCTGCAGATCTGTTCCTCAACTCGTCCAGATTTAAAGGCAGTTTCCTGGCCAGGGAGACTGCAAATGGTCCAGGCCGCAAGCCAGCCATGACAGCATGCAAAGAAACTCCTGGATTGAGATCTCTTATCTGTACAGCTTCCTCCCCGAACCTTCTCATGAAATCTTTGAGAGATTCTTCTCGACCCTGCCTCAGATTGATTAAGCTTGCCGATGTCTTATGATGTGTCCTGCTTGTAGAAAAATGGTTAAGAAATTTAATGGATAATTCAGAAAAATCGTAAATTGAACCTGTTTCAATGCTTGAACACCAGAGCAAGGTTGATTTTTTTAGAGTTGTCAGAAAAGCCCTGCATTTAATCGGGTCTGAGCTTTCATTTAGAAGCATCATATAATTGAACATCGTCAGATGTTCCTATGGATCAGACATCCCATCGTAAAGCTCCATCGTCGAGAGTCTGAATCCCTCTGGAAGCGGGATTGACATAATGAAGTCGGAGAAAAGATGATTCGCTCCAGGTGGGTTATTTACTTGTCTCTTTCCGTCATGATTACTCGTTCTGGGAATACTGGTATGTCCTTGAAAATCCCTGCTCTGAATATCTTCTTCTGGAATTCTCTCCCTCTGGTCTTCCTGCTCAATCCTCTGTTGATCTCTGCTGGTCTGAGCCATTCGATCAATTCGACTATTAATATCTCTAATAGCTTGCAGGAGCATCTCCATTGGACTGAGCTGGTTGCTTTCTTAATTGATTCCATTCAGGATGCCGTTTTCATTGCTAGCTATATCAGGTCTATAAGGTGGTTGGATGAGCCGCGAAAAGAGCTGAAGGATTATGGAGTAGGAAGGTTTTACCTAGCCCCACAGTGGGCGCCAGATGTTCCGGGTACTGACCGAACCTAGATTGCTTAGAAGATGACCTTACTCTTGTTCCCGAACAGGCGTGTCAAGATGTCTAAGAAACCAGGCTAGTCAGTCAACACAAGGATCGTATGACAAATCTAAAGCAAATAGTACGTATTAGGTTAAAAGAATAGAATATGCCCGGCTTAGATCGCCAGGCCGGCTTATATAGATGTTCTGAACCCCGACCAACTGGAACTCCCGCCGTTTAAGACATTCAAAGTCCGAACGTTGGGATTCAGTTACAATCTATTCACTAAACGCCGGATTAATTCATAGTCGTTGGTTAATTACTTAAGTCGGCAAGTGACTGTTACCAGTGTATTTGCCCGTTATACATCGGTCGGATATATTCCTAAGTATGAAGTCGGGGCCGGATTCTGCCAAGCCTGCTATTATGTTGGGCCTACCACTATATCGGGCTTACTTTATCGGACCCAGAATGGTCCAAACCCTATTGGTCAAAACACACAGATATCTTATGTTGGAGCTCTAGTGCATAAGGAAGAGAATAAGAGTGAGAGTGACTCTAAAGGAAGCTGGGAATTTGAAACTTGAAGATTCTGAGATCGAAGACTCAAAAATGGCTATTGTAGTAGAGCAGGAGGAAGGTGAAGAAGAAATGAAGCTAAAGACAAGCAGAGGATCCCGATGATTGAACATATGGATGGAGACCATTCTTGCCCTAATTATGTCCTCTCCAATAGAGATCGAAGAAGCCTGATTTTCAAGCGGGGTGAGTGATAATCACATATTTTATTCATTAAGAAACCCTTATGTTTAGTCATTTACACTCTCCATATTCTTAATTGATTGAGTTTGGTATGATTTTGTGAATTTAAGCTCAAATTGGTCCTAATTGAATATTTTCAGCATTATTGAGATTTGACACTGTTTCTGTATTTTGGCCATAACTTGAGTTCCTAATATCTGATGAGCATGAATTTTACCTTGTAGGAAAGCTAAGAGGAAGCTCTACAACTTTGATGAAGAGCTCGAAGTCCGATTCAGATGTATAAGGGACCTAAGTTTACATGGAAGTCAGAATACGGGTTCTGTCAGTAGAATCTGAACAGTGTGCACTCATAAAATCATATCTCAAGATGTAATAATGGAGATGGGCTGAAATTTGGACAGTGGATATTCAAGATCCAAATAAACAACTTTCATAAAGAACACATTTTGAGAAAAAGAAGTCTATTAGGTCATTTTGAGCTTGCAATTCGGAACAGAGGAGCTGAAGTTGGGTTTGAACAACCTACGGTATTTGGGACATATCTTAGGCTTAAGGAATCCAAATTGGACGAACCAGCTATCCATTTTATAGCCAAGACAAGGATCTACAACTTTCATGAAGAACACTTTTTGTGGTTCTGAAGTATAGTGGGTCGTTTTTGGCTTCCAAGTCAGACACGAAATTTTCGTCCTCAACCACCCACTCATTCATCCACTCATCCACTCATCCATCCACTAATCCACTCATCCACTCATCCACTAACTCACCCACTCATCCACTAATCCATCCACTAATCCATCCACTCACCTATTCATGTCCATAATTTCCCACTCACCAAAAGTCCTTTGGCATTTTTCACTAATTCAACCACTCAACCATTCCACTCACTCATCCACTAAACCAATCCACTAAACCAACCCACTAATCCATCCACTCAAACACTCCACTCACTCATCCACTCATCCACCCACTTCCCTTTGTCATTTTGTTACCTTAGACTTCTATAAAAGGCACCATTTATCATGAACAACATGTAATTCTCCTTCATTTTCTCTCTAAGTTTCTTCTTGCTTCTTCATAGTTTCTCATAATTTTGTATATTTTGATGCTCCCCTTCATGGTAATGGAGGGCTAAGCTACTTTGGGTCAATTTAGAACTCTTGAAGAGATTGTGGTTTGGATTCTTGAGACCTTGGTTATGCATTGTATTTGATTTGTAAATGAATTTCTCTTTTCTTCTTCTTTCTTCTTCTTCTTGATCTTGAATGCATGAATGGTGATTCTATTTATGTTGATCTGATTTGATCTTGGTTTAAGATTGAGATTTGTGATGAAACTTAGAACTAATTGATCTAAACTAATCACATAAATGAAGATTGAGATTTGTGATGAAACTTAGAACTGATTGATCTAAATTAATCACAGAATTGAAGAGGTTAGGTTATTGATTTGTGCCTAAGTTAATTGAATTCGGTACTTGAAATTAACATAGATTTTCATGAATGGTGCGATTGCGAATTTGTGTTTATCACTTGTTAATTGAATTCTAGGCGATCGTCTAGTATGAATTCTGGATTTGATGCAGAGATCTCGGTTAGATCCAAATTAATAATTCAATTGCGCTTCAAGTGTTCTATGAAGGGTCTATGATTGAATCCACCCAATCTTGGATAGGTTTCTAAATTGACTGCTCTTTAATTGTTATTTCTTCCATTAATTTTGTTAAGTACGATCTTAAACTGTCAAACCCCCCTTTGCTAACTTTCACTTGATTTGATTAAATTGCATCTACGATCCTTGAGGAGACGATCCGGTGTTGTCACTGTGCTACAAGCTTAGGTAATAACTTCGGTTATAATCACATATTTTATTCATTAAGAAACCCTTATGTTTAGTCATTTACACTCTCCATATTCTTAATTAATTGAGTTTGGTATGATTTTGTGAATTTAAGCTCAAATTGGTCCTAATTGAATATTTTCAGCATTATTGAGATTTGACACTGTTTCTGTATTTTGGCCATAACTTGAGTTCCTAATATCTGATGAACATGAATTTTATCTTGTAGGAAATCTAAGAGGAATCTCTACAACTTTGATGAAGAGCTCGAAGTCCGATTCAGATGTCTAAGGGACCTAAGTTTACATGGAAGTCAGAATACGGGTTCTGTCAATAGAATCCGAACAGTGTGCACTCATAAAATCATATCTCAAGATGTAATAATGCATATGGGCTGAAATTTGGACAGTGGATAGACAAGATCCAAATAAACAACTTTCATGAAGAACACATTTTGAGAAAAAGAAGTCTAGTAGGTCATTTTGAGCTTGCAAGTCGGAACAGAGGTGCTGAAGTTGGGTTTGAGCAACCTACGGTATTTGGGACATATCTTGGGCTTAAGGAAGCCAAATTGGACGAACCAGCTATCCATTTTATAGCCAAGACAAGGATCTACAACTTTCATGAAGAACACTTTTCGTGGTTCTGAAGTATAGTGGGTCGTTTTTGGCTTCCAAGTCAGACATGAAATTTTCGTCCTCAACCACCCACTCATCCATCCACTAATCCACTCATCCATCCACTAATCCACTCATCCACTCATCCAGTAACTCACCCATTCATCCACTCATACACTAATCCAACCACTTAACCACTCCACCCACTCATCCACTAATCCATCCACTAATCCATCCACTCACCCATTCATGTCCATAATTTCTCACTCACCAAAAGTCCTTTGGCATTTTTCACTAATTCAACCACTCAACCATTCCACTCACTCATCCACTAAACCAATCCACTAAATCAACCTACTAATCCATCCACTCAAACACTCCACTCACTCATCCACTCATCCACCCACTTCCCTTTGTCATTTTGTTACCTTAGACTTCTATAAAAGGCACCATTTATCATGAACAACATGTAATTCTCCTTCATTTCTCTCTAAGTTTCTTCTTGCTTCTTCATAGTTTCTCATAGTTTTGTATATTTTGATGCTCCCCTTCATGGTAATGGAGGGCTAAGCTACTTTGAGTCAATTTAGAACTCTTGAAGAGATTGTGGTTTGGATTCTTGAGACCTTGGTTATGCATTGTATTTGATTTGTAATTGAATTCCTCCTTTCTTCTTCTTTCTTCTTCTTCTTGATCTTGAATGCATGAATAGTGATTCTATTTATGTTGATCTGATTGATCTTGGTTTAAGATTGAGATTTGTGATGAAACTTAGAACTAATTGATCTAAACTAATCACATAAATGAAGATTGAGATTTGTGATGAAACTTAGAACTGATTGATCTAAATTAATCACGAAATTGAAGAGGTTAGGTTCTTGATTTGTGCCTAAGTTAATTGAATTCGGTACTTGAAATTAACATAGATTTTCATGAATGGTGCGATTGCGGATTTGTGTTTATCACTTGTTAATTGAATTCTAGACGATCATCTAGTATGAATTCTGGATTTGATGCAGAGATCTCGGTTAGATCCA